>CM076578.1:836474659-837004925 GCA_034641835.2 Pinus albicaulis
TAATCTCTGACGGAGGGCTGTAAAGATCGACTCTAACAGGTTATACAACCTATAAGCCTTGGATTCCTCACTGTATCCAATGAAAATACATTTCTCCCCCTTGATGTCCAACTTCTTCCTTAGCTAATCTAGTATGTGTGCATAAGCCACACATCCAAAAACCTTCATGTGTGTGACACCTTGCTTTGTGCCACTCCATGCCTCTTCAGGCACTTTGTTCATCACTGCTTTTGTAGGGCATCTGTTTAGAATGTACGCTGCACAATGTAGAGCTTTAGCCCAATAATCATTAGGAAAATGCTTTGCCTTTAACATGCTCCTAACCATGTCCATTATGGTTCTATTCTTCCTTTAGGCTACTCCATTTTGCTGCGGAGTATATCTTGTTGTAAACTGCTTATGAATACCATTTTCTCTACAAAAACGTAGAAAATCTTTAGAGATATACTCACCTCCTCTATCAGTCCTTAGAACTTTGATGTGCAGCCCACTCTGATTTTCCACAAGTGCTTTGAAATTGTAGAATTTTTCAAACACTTCACTTTTATTTTTCAAAAAGTAAACCCAAGTTTTTCTTGTAAAATCATCTATGAATGTTAACATGTAGTGGCTGCTAGCAAGCGATGGAGTTTGCATCGGTCCACACAAATCTAAGTGGACAATCTCTAAGGGTACCTTTGCCCTTATGCTTTTCCCGGAAGGAAAACTTTCTCTGTGTTGTTTCCCCAAGATACAACCTTCACAAAGGTTGTCCGGCTTCTCTATCAATGGTAAACCTCTTCCCATTCCTTTTTTTCTCAACAAGTTAAGACCTCAAAAGTTGAGATGTCCAAATCTCAAGTGCCACAAACAATTTTTATCTTTTGGTTCACTTTGGAAAGCCTCTTTTGCCACTGCTACTATATTTTCTTCATTCTTGAAATCTGCTCTCATTCTAAGAGGGAACATCCTTTTCCTTGTCATCTTCACTTCAGCAATACATTTTTTGCTGGGTGGTTTGTCCATGATGGTACAAACATAATCTTAAAAAAATACATTATACCCTTTTGAACAAGTTTTCCAATACTTAAGAGGTTACACTTCATTCCTGGAACATAATACACATCTGCTATGGATTTCTTTGCACCTTTCTTTGTTAAAACAGTTACATTTCCTTTTCCCGTAACAGAAACTTTGTTATCAGTTCCTAGTGTGACTTGTGACTTCACACTCTCATCTACATAAAAAACATTGCTAATTTTCCTTTCATATGGTTACTGCAACTGGAGTCTAGAAACCATAAATCCTCACTTTTTTCTTCAGCCATATTACAAGCTAAAAACAAATTATCTTGGTTGATATTTTCTCTAGTGAAATTTGCACTAGTTCTACTTCCCATATCATGCTGCTTCTTTCTACATTCATTAGCATAACGACCATATTTTTTACAATAGTGACATTGGACATTGGACTTATCATACCTCTGTCCTTGAGCATTCTGCTGACCACTTTGCTGGCTGATGCCTTGGCCTTGATGCTGATTTGGATTGCTGCCCCTTCCTTGAGCATTTGCTTGACTGTTCCTTCCACCTCTGTTTTGGCTTCTGCCTCTTCCTCTTTTGTTTCCTCTTCCTTGCCCTCTTCCTCTTCCGAAAGAAATTTGGGTCTTAAAGGCATGCTCTAGAGATGAGTTTTCACTCCTACCCAATCTCTGCTCATGAATCATCAATGATGCATGTAGCTCATCCACTGTGAACTTTGTGAGATCCTTAGTCTCCTCTATGGTGGTGACAATCACATCAAATATTGAGGGTAGACTCCTTAAGAGTTTTTCCACAATCCTCTTATCTTTAAGAGTCTCTCCATGAGCTCTTATTTGTGTGACCATTCCAATCACATGAGTGAAGAATGAGTCAATAGTATTTGACTCTTTCATACAGAGAGTTTCAAAGTCTCTCCTCAGCAACTGAATTTTTTTTGTCTTCACTTTTTCCATGCCTTGATAGGCTTTCTTGAGAGTTTCCCATGCTTCTCTGGATCTCTTGGTTGCTGCTATCCTTGGAAACACACTCTCATGCACTGCTTGCTACAATAAGAAGAGAGCCTTGGAGTCTTTCTTCCTATTGCTTTTTAGCAACTCTTTCTCTGCCTGAGTTAAATCTTCAAACTCTTCTTCATTTGTTGTCTCTTCAAAGCCATCCTCAACAAATTCCCATAACTCTTGGGAGACAAATAAAGCTCTCATAGCTATTGACCAGTAATCATAATTTTTTCCATTAAACATTGGGAGATGGATATTTCCCATACCCATACCAGTGTTGGCTCCAGCCATTCTACACTCTTAACTATGATTCAAAAACACTTGACTGTGTATTTAAAATAGCTCACTGTTCTGCAACAGTAACACAATAAACTGTATAGAGAAATACCTTGAATTCTTTTTAGCTGAGTCTTCGCACTACTGGAGAAGCTGCTGCAACAAGAACTCCTTTCCTTCAGCTTCTTTGATCTTCAAAGAGCCTGGACTAGCTCTGATACCATGATGGAATATTGAAAATTCCATAACAACAATGGAGAGAGTAATACTCTCCTCTACAACACAGAGAAATATAAAATTTCTTGACAGGAGACAGAGTTTCCACACTGAAAACAAACTTCTATTCCTTAAAAAAAAAACTATTACAATTTCTTCCTTACACAGAAGGATTTACAAAATGTTGACTGCTGCAAACGCAGTTCACAAAACTTCACTGTCACACAAAAAAAAAAACACTTTGTCTCTGTAATAACACTGTTGTGTTTTTCTTTCACCCGCATTATTGTGAAAAAAATAAATTCACTGTGTATTACAACACACAATAGGCTCTCGGGCCTTTTTCTTTTATATATGCCGCACATATTAAAAACAAACAATAAACCTTTGTAAATATCCAACCCGTCGGACTTGAAAACTTATGAGCCAAACTTTATGACACCAATCGGGTCCATGTTTTAACAAAACAAATGGATCACATAAAATCTTCGATTGTGATTGCAAACCAATGCAATGAGCTCTTATCAAATCTGCTTTATAAGATCATCAGGTCTGGGCTCATTAATATACAAACTCCAATCGGGATCGGAAGCGATCGAACAAATAAACTGCACTACAATTCTGGATCGGGTCCGTCACATCAAAATGCAATCGGGCCATACTCAAAAGAGTTCTCATCGCCGATCAAAAACGGATGCGATGGCTTACAATAAACTCCGCCCTATACAATAGATCAGGTCCGCCCTTTGGTTAATGCAATTGGGGCATAAACAAAAATGCCTCTGATTGAATACATGCGATTGTATAATATATTGTCGCATAGTCTGTGGACCCGCGGACCTCGGCAATGGTGGAGGGCGATTGTAATACAATGTTTGATTGCGATGTGTGCATCGCACCGGGCCTTAAAACAAAGGCTATTGTATAATATGAGAACGTTCCACTTGCGGAACTCACCACATCAACAAGACACTGCGATTGCGATTAGCGCTTAAGTGGTGGGGACCACTTGTCGTGCCTTTTCAAAAAACTTAAAGTCTTTCGCTGTTTAAACAATTTCCTTCATTTTTGGTTGTTGAGGGCTTAAAAGCTCGAAAGGACTGTTTTTTAAATAAACTCTGTTCTTCCATGCTTTGGAACCACGAAAGTCTTCGTTCCTCTGCAGAAATGGCTACGCCCATAACAAAATTAATTCTCCTCTGCAATAGTGGTTGCAGCCCATCAAAATTGATTTCATCCTTACGATTTTTCATTTCTTCTTTGAATGCGTGGTGCATTGCACGCAAGCTCCTCTGTTGCTGCTGCCTCTGTACTCTTTTTCTTCCTGCTCAAAGGCTAGCAGGTGACTTTAATATTTTCAACATTTTCTTCTTTTTTTAAACTTGCACACACACAGTGATCTATTTTCTTTTGCCTTCGAGCTTACAAAAATAATACACACGGTCTAAATGCACACAGTGCTCTTCACACACATAGTCACTATTCTTATTCTCTCGACATGTATTTAAAAAAAAACACACAGCATTGTATTATGTTTTTAGCCTTCGGGCTCTTTTACAATAATACATACAATCATTTATGCCTTCGAGCCTTTTCTCTTTATACATGACATATTAAAAAAAACTTAAAAACAAACTATCGTATAATATATATGATAAACATTCTATAACATAATATATATATATATATATATATATATATATATATATATATATATATATATATGCATACCCCTAAAGTCTAAAGACTTTAGACAAAAATAAATCGCGGCATTTCAAACATGCTATAAAATTTTTTTTACATAAATCATCTCATTTGATCTTTGTCCCTGCTGACTGGACTCAAGGCTTGCGATAGTCTTGCATACGATATGCGATACCAGTGATCTGTGATATCGCATCGCAACAAAACAATGAGACTTGTGATGGTGAGTTCGGCATTCTGTGGTTGGTGACATTTAATGGTGATTGGTGTTGTGATTTAAATGGAGGGATGGCGGCACGGTTCTTCAATGCAGAAATGACGTTGAAATTTGGTTTTACAAGTTCATTAAAAACCAGAATTTTATTGTAAGCTCAACGGTGTGTAAACTAAAAACAAAATCTCGTGGGTTGCTATCATTTGTCCTCTGCATAGTTGATTTATTCCTCTTCTGCATACATTTCATTTGAAATTAAATTCCAATACAAACGCCGCTTGTTCCAACAACGGCCTTAAATTGTACCTCCCTATTAGAATAGGGGGCTTCATATTCATCCCGGCTATAAGCCAAAATAAATCACATAGATATTTTACATCTATTGTTTCTGTGTGGTTTCTAACCCAAGACATTCCTTTACCTTACGGGGGTCGTGAGTTTCTCTGGCACTACAACATAAAGGGGGGTTTTAAGACAATATTTAAGACAATTTTTGAGTAAATTGTCTTAATTTGAGACAAAATAAAACTTGTGTATTGTCTTAAATATTGTCTTTAAGCGGGTGTCTCAAATTAAATCGTCTTAAAATATTGTCTCTATAAAGACAATATATAACACAATCATTTTTGTCTCTTTAGAGACAATTTCATTTTTGTCTCTCCAGAGACGGTAGTTGCACTACAACACAAAGGGGGTTTTAAGACAATTTCTGGGTAAATTGTCTTAACTTGAGACAATTTCATTTTTGTCTCTCCAAAGACAATAGTTGGAATTAAAGACATATTGTCTTTATGGAGACAATGTCTTTAATCTTATCTATTGTCTCTGTAGAGACAATATAAAACAATGAATCCAAAAAAATATATCACCATTAAAATAAATCAATATAAAAAATTTAATTAAAAAAATCAACAATATCATTGAATAATTCATGTTAGGGTACAGTGGAATCGAACCACCAACCTCCTGCATGGCAGGTGCTCTTCCAATGAGCTAGCACCCTTTAAATAATTATGTGAGGAGTTATAAGTCATGACAAGTATAGGACCAAGAGGAAAAAATCTGCCGTCAATAAGAGCTCCAACATCTTTACACCCACATAAGATTTCCCTATTTATTCCATGGCCAGGATCACATATGAAGAAAAAAATAGGTCTAGAAAACTCAATAGAGATTGTCAATTTTTGCAGTTGTTATGCACCAATTAGGCAATTTCAATATGGGTATAATAGAATAGTGATGATAAGAGAAAATAAAATTCTGCTAGGAGAACTTATGACTCTTGGAACAGCATGCACAGAGCACAGAAAATCGGAAATACTTCAAAATGACAACCTAACATTAAGATTGGATAACCAAGGCACCCTAAACTAGTAGAACTAAAGATAAAACATTTCATAAAATAATAGTTAGGCATATAAACTTATAAATTAAAAAGGCAAAACCAAGAAACACATAAATGAAGAGTTGATATGCAAGTGACCGTTAAAGTGACAAACTTACTCCTGCTTAAATGAATAGACATCCAGATCTTATCATGGTTTATCTTTGGATTTTAATAGTTTTCATATGGACAAGCAGAAAAAGGTTGATAACACCTTCCATAAAGTAAGTTCAACTTTGTCTAGGGCCTAAAAGATTAGGGCTGATGTGCAGATCGATTATACCACTTAAAAATGAACTTCCGAGGCAATTGACAGTTTTCTGCATCTATCAAATATATCTCCAATTGTAAATGAAAATTGATAGGTTTCACAGTTTTGATCTCATCATTTTATTAGAAGGAAATGCAGGAACGCCTTACACTTTCCATAAGCTAAGCGCACAAGTTTGACAAAGCAAAATACCTAAGCATTCAAGTACTGAAATGGAAGGAATAAAGGAAGCTCAGTGATCTGTAAATGTTTCAAAATCATAACCACAAAAGAAGCATCAACCTGTATATTGCATTTCTGCTCCAACCATTTCCCATCCCAAATAAAAAATGTGAGATGCCATCTATTACTTTTATCATATTTTTTTCAAACCACATAAAAAGAGCAGGGCAACAGATTGGAGGATAACATTGTATTTGTCTTGTAATCAAGAAACATAACAAGTCAGCTCACTTTACTCCCCAAAAATAAGACCACACTGTGTGCAGTATGTCTGGTTGAAAGATTATCTCAATAAATTACAAATGCATGATATCAGTAGTTAGGCATAACAATAGGTCATGCTGCAGAGTCATGTTAATGGAAAAAGGGATATATATATAGAGAGAGATGTGGGCCATTTCTCATACTGTTCATTGATTCTGTGAATAATTTGACCCTTTGGTTCCACTGAATAATGATTTTGAACCAAGATAAAAAGAAAAGATATGAAATATTTTTTTCTTGATGACTGCCTCAATGGATCAAACTAGAAAATTAAAGCAGAATGTCCAATAGATGCAGCCAAAAATCCTTAATGAATGTATAAACTTCTAGGAGTTGAAACTATCATACGATATATAGGCTATAGCCTGTCAACCAATTCCATTAATTTTACCAAAATAGGTATGCATCATCTAAAATCAACTTACAATATCAAACTAAAACGTTGATATTTGTGTCATCCACAAGGTCAATATCAGGGATCACTCGTATCAGTAAATGGAACATCAGTCGAGAGTTGATCTCATAAGAGAAATAAGAGCAAAAAAAATATTTTGGAAGTTGCTTTGAAATACATGCAATGAAGACATTCTTCAGATCCGGATCCAATGGTTGGACTAAAGGGTATCTATTTCGCAAAATCACCCAGATCCAATGGTAATACTAAAGGCTATCTATTTGGAAAAATCACCCAAAGACTTGCACCCATCTCATCCCTTTTTTGCCATCACATTCAGGTGAGGCAAACAAGGCAAACTATAGAAGGAATGGAAACCTGATGGATGACATAACATTCCATTGACCTCACTTCTGAACCAAGGCCCCAGTGGTGAATTAGTGAGAAACTATAGTATATAAGAGATTATTGTAGTTCTCACACAAATAAATTAACGTTATTGGGAGATATTTTCCTAATTCATAGAGTAACTCTTCATCACTCTTATCTATAGTACAAGTTAGGTTCTAATATAATTTTAAAGAACGGTAAAAAATAGTAAGTTCACATAAATTGCAAATAACTTTTGATTGACTGAACAGAATTCTGTGATATCTGATGCGTTAAATAACACACTTGAGGCTACCAAAAGATAAAATTTCACATTATTTGGTATGAAATTCTTAAAGCTACAATCCATATAAGTTTGACTTCGAAGAATGGTCAGTAATTATAGGTCTCTATATATTACGTACAACTCCAGTTTCGTTTATCCAAATTAATTGTGATTAGGAAGACATTTTAGAGTGTTGCTGGTGGAAATTTTGTAGGAATTGACATAGAAATTGGAGATTTACTATTAGTACAATGCCGGCTACTTATCTAGAATTGTTATAAACAATACATCAGCTTAAATTAGCTATAGTTTTGATTGGAATATCCAAATTAAGTGATTCAAAGAATATTTTGACTGAATATTCTCATGTGTGTCAGCTGCTTGTCCAGTCATTGAAGAGTTGTAAGCAATACGTCATCTTAAATTATGTCTACATTTTGAATGGGATTAGCCAAATCAAATAATTTAAATTATGTTTGGAATAGGACACACATGAGAATATTCAGTCAAAAACTTGGACCATTTTGTATGGAAATTACAACGATAATTAGGGGAACCTATTACAAAATGTGACAACCTAACATCAATACCAGACCATGGTTTTTATAAGTCATGACAAGTATAGGACCAGGAGGAAAAGAATCTGTCGTCAATAACAACTTAAACATCTTTACACCCACATAATATTTCCCTGTTTATTCCATCGCCAGGCATACATATGCAGAAAAAAAAATAGGTCTAGAAAACTCAATATAGATTGTCAATTTCTGCAGTTGTTATGCACCCAATTAGGTAATTTCAATATGGGTATAATAGAATAGTGCTCATAAGAGAAAAATAAAATTCTGCTAGGAGAACTTATGACTCTTGGAGCAGCATGCACAGAGCACAGAAAATCGGAAATACTTCAAAATAGTACAGGATGAAGACAATGAAGATATCCCATGGAGGTTATGTCCGCCAGTACAGAGTATTTCATGGAGGTATTCTGTTATGTCGGAAATAGTAAAGGATGAATACAATGAAGATATCCCAGGTGAACCATTGTCCTCTGAAAAGGAACCAATACACTGTTCGATGATTTCCTCAGGTTAGAGTCCAGGTGTCCTTTGGAATATTTTCTTATCAGGCTGAGAGCTCTTGTGACTTGCATGAATATAAATACAATTTTATTTTGGACATTCCTTTGACTATCACTATTTTTTCCTTTTCAAGTTTTTCAATCTCTTCTAACATTAGATCCAAACAAGAAGCTGCACATGTAGTCCAAAATAAGAGTTGTGTATTTGTGACAAGACCTTGGCGAGATAAGGTTCAATCCAATTTTTACAGTAAACATATGAGTGGGAGAATAAACCATTTGATGTAGCACCTCACAAAAATCCTTTGCCATGACATAAAACCCTACAAAAATGTGTCTACAGAGATAACTGCCAATCTAAAGGCCATCAAAGCTACAAAAATAAGAAACAAAAATTAATGGCTAAAATCAATCAAGTCCCTCTTCTGCTATTGATAGCACAAGTACCCCTACTAATATTAATGTGTCCCAACCCAACTACACAAACCATTTAACCTGTTAGTACTTCAGGAACCCTTTGGACTCTTGTACTTTACCTGGTTCTCAACCCAGCTTGGACAACACTAAATGAATGAAGACTTTGCAAACAGGTTGATAAAGTTGCAAACAGGTTGATAAAGCCAGGCAACTTTTAGTTATATCAAGGCTTAGCTTTCAATGTTGGCAAATCCCCTTATTGACAAGCCATGGTTGATCCTACTGCTATATGAGGCTAGGGGTTTCACACCCCTTCTTCTGAGACTCTTCTAAGACTCTTCAGATTCAAAGCAAGCATATGAACAAAATTCTTAGCAAGCACTGTGGTTTCTGGGCAAAGACAAGTTCAAGAATCATGTATAATGATTGGACTAAGAAAAAATATATCCATTTCAATTTCTTTTTTTCTTGCCCTGGAGTTGTGTTATTTCTTAAATCTTTACATTCGTTTCCACCAAGTTAAGAATGTTTCATCATTGTGTGACCCCCTTTAGTCCAATGTGTAGGAGGTAGAGATCAGGCATGTTGTTCAAATTGTGACCAACACTGCTCCTAAATATATGGTTGTCAGCAAACTCCTAATGCACAAATACACAACTCTTATTTTGGACTCCATGTGCAGCTTCTTGTTTGGATCTAATGTTAGAAGAGATTGAAAAACATGAAAAGGAAAAAGTAGTGATAGTCAAAGGAATGTCCAAAAGAAAATTGTATTTATATTCATGCAAGTCACAAGAGCTCTCAGCCTGATAAGAAAATATTCCAAAGGACACCTAGACTCTAACCTGAGGAAATCATCTAACATTGTATTGGTTCCTTTTCAGAGGACAATGGTTCACCTGGGATATCTTCATTGTCTTCATCCTTTACTATTTCCAACATAACAAAATACCTCCATGAAATACTCTGTACTGGCCGACATAACGGAATACCTCCATGAATTCCCATGCCCATCGAATGGACCACTGACCAGATGCCACGATTCTTTACTTAGCGACACAAGATAGCTTATATTGGCCACTGAGCTGAGATCCACTGTATATATCAATATATGTGGTCACAACACCACCAATTTACATTACAGTAAGCAAAGACTCCAATAGGTTTCAACTTTCTCATTTTTTCATTGATCTCATTGAGCATCCAAATCTGGAGAGCATATTTACTCGCATGCAGTACTCACCTGATCTCATATGGCTCTGCTGGAATAACATTCCCCACTCCGTCCTCCCTCACTGGATTCCAATAAAGAAATTAAGGGTTTTGCAAGTGACAGGGAAACAACCATCACAAAAATTTTGGCAAAGTGAAAGTGAGGTACATCTGCATTTTAAAGCAAAGTTTTGTGTTTATTTTTCAATGTTCCAAATTAAATTCTCTACTTGTACCAGCAAGCACACAATTAGTGGGGAGGTATCCAGGTTTTCTAAATGAAAATAATCATATCTGAGAGTTAAGATTAATACCCACTCCATCCTCCCTCACTAGCTTCCAATAAATAAGTTAAGGGTTTTGCAAGTGATAGGGGAACAACCATTACAAACATTTTGGCAAAGTGAAATTGAGGTAC
Source organism: Pinus albicaulis (assembly GCA_034641835.2). Taxonomy (NCBI): domain Eukaryota; kingdom Viridiplantae; phylum Streptophyta; class Pinopsida; order Pinales; family Pinaceae; genus Pinus; species Pinus albicaulis. The sequence goes on from CM076578.1 coordinate 836,485,408, forward strand.
ATCTGCATTTTAAAGAAAAGTTTTGTGTTTATTTTTCAATGTTCCAAATTAAATTCTCAGCTTGTAGCAGCAAGCACAAAATTAGTGGGGAGATAGCCAGGTTTTCTAAATGAAAATAATCATATCTGAGAGTTAAGATTAATATCCTTGTAGGCACCAATGCAGTTGACGGAGTTGATTGTTAATGTTCCCATTTCACATTTTCCCAAGTCTATGTGACAGTTGCAGCACCTAGAAAAGATTGAACTGAGAGATCAAAGAAACATGATATTTCTGCCAGACTCGTTTGGCAATCTTACAAACCTCCAATATATTGACTTGTCTGGGAGCTACAGTTTGCAAAAGCTGCCACATTCATTTGGGAATTTAATTAGACTTGAGCATCTCTTTCTGGAAAATTTCTCCAAGTTGCAAAAGCTGCCACATTCATTTGGAAATTTAATTAGACTTAAGCATCTGTCTGGAAGATTGCTCCAAATTGCAAGAGCTGCCACATTCACTTGGGAATTTTATTCGACTTGAGCATCTCTGTTTGGAAAGCTCCTCCGAGTTGAGCATCCCTCAAGGAACGCTTGGAAATATCACCACACTTGTATCATTAGACCTCTCATTTTGTCTGAAAAGGAAGGTATTTCCTCCCCAAGTTGCAATCCAATGATCCTTAGAAGACCTAAATTTGTTGGGCACAAGCTTAGAAGAGCTACCAAGAGATCATATCAGAGAGCTAGGCCATTTGAAAAAATTAAAATTGGGAAGCCCTTTTTTGAAAGAGCTACCACCTTCACTCCGTGATCTAACGACATTAAAGGAACTCACTCCCCTTGACCGCAGGAGTTTGGAATGTTTTCCCTATTCGGTTGAACAGTTGAAATAGAGAAAAAAGATGGAGATTCTTAATTTAGAAACAATAACGGAGATATCAACAGAGTCTTTCATTAAAACCTGCATGGTTTGGCTTGAAAACTTACAGCTGTACGAAACTCAGGTATTAGAGCTATCAATTTTTGAAGGTAATTGCCTCAACATTCAACACCTGAAGATTGAGTATTGTAATTATCTGGTGGAGATTGGACCATTGCCAGCATCAGTAATAATGCTACAGATGCAGTTCTATGGTGTATTGAGAAAAATAGGAGGGCCTTTTGGTCTTGCAAAGCTTCAACAATTGGACATAAGTGGTTGTCAGCCACTAGAGTAGCTGCCAAGCCTGGAGACATTGACATCTTTGGAGGAGTTGTATGCACGTGATTGCAAACAGCTCAGGAACATACGAGGGTTGGTGTAGATGGTGAAGCTTCGGGTATTAGATATTCAGGAGTGCTCTAAGATGGAAGAATTGGCGAGTATCGAAAATTTGAGGTTGGCGCTGAAGGAGTTTCATTACTCAGGCTATCCGAAATTACAGGCATGTGGAAAAATACAAGAGCTGCCACACATAGGTGTAGCAGAGGAGAAAGCCCCACTACTTGAGGATCCAAATAATTGTGGGTTTTCATCTAATTCTACCAAGGATCACCTTATCAAATTGGAATCTGACCGCCTCAAAATCCTCAAATTCATGGAAGAAACTTGGAGACTCAAAGGCCAGGTTAAAAGTAGAGGATGAAAATACTAAATTATTTAAGAAATATGCCAGAGGTAGAAGGTCCATCAATACCATTTGGGAACTTGAAAATGTGGATGGTACTTCAGCTACATCCTTTGAACAGCTGGCCAACTTGGGCACTTCACACTTTAGGAACCTCTTTAAAGCCCCTCAAGGAGCCACGTTGGCAGAAACCATCAAGGTCGTTGGATACTTCCCTAGGTTTGTGGACTGGGACTCTGCAGAGGAACTTTTCAATCCAGTCATGATGGGAGAACTTGAGGAAGTTCTCAAATGGTTCAAGAAGGACAAAATACCTGGCCCTTATGGATGGTTAGTGGAATTTTACCTACCTTTCTTTGATCTTCTGGGACAAGAGCTAGTGGAGGTGGTGGAAGAAACCAAGAGTACAGGTCACCTATATGATGCATTTAACTCTACTTTTATTGCCCTCATCCCTAAGTCTGACCATCCCTCCTCCTTTAAGGAATTTCGCCCTATTTCCCTGTGTAACTACATTTACAAGATCATGGCCAAAATTATTGCTAGCAGACTCAAGCCCATTCTATCTGAACATATCTCCCCTGAAAAATTTTCATTTCTAGAAAACAGACAGATTCATGAGGCTATCAGAGTTTCACAAGAGGGACTTCACTCCATGCACACTAAGAAGATCAAAGGCATGATTCATAAGATTTACCTTGCAAAATCCTTTGACCAAACCAGCTAGCTCTATATTAGAATGCTCCTCACTCACCTTGGCTTCCCCGTATCGGTTATCAACTGGATCATGTGTTGCATCACCTCTGTCTCCTATAGTGTTCTCATTAATGGAGCAGCAACCAAATTCTTCCATGCAGAGAGGGGCCTCAGACATGGATGCCCACTCTCCCCTCTATTATTTCTACTTGTTATGGAAGGCCTGAGCAAGTGTATGATTGATGAAAGTGATGGAGGGGCATTAGGCTCAAGACAATACTTTGTATATAAATAGACATAGGGGGGTCTCATGTTTTTCTTTCTTATGAAATTGTTAATATTTGAGTGGTTTTTAAATGAATTTAGTGAGAAATTGTAAATGTTCCCAAATCACTGGAGAACATGAGGGGAAGTCGATTAGCTAGGCATATGAAGAGATAGTCATTTTCAGTTTATCTGGGGATTAGGCTAAATTTAGGACTTTGGGAAATCCAAGAGTTTTGTTGAGTCATTGAGGAATCTGAATCGATCCATTAGTAATTTTGTATAAAAATAAGCCTCAAAGGCGTTAATAGAGAGACCGACATAGACCTACATAGGGCTGCATAGAGCTGGAGACCCAGAGAGATTTGTAGAGTTGTGCAGGGTAGTGAGGATAGAAGGCCATTTGACTTTGAAAATCTAGCCAAAGACGAGAATGTTGTTGTGTTTGATTTCATATGAATGAAGGAAATTGGCTCTGAGATATATATATTCTTTGATTGAATTTTGTGTGATCAATGTTTGAATTTCTGTGAATGGCTTTAAATTTCAACAAGCAATTGGGTTTTAAGAAACTTACAGTACATTTGGGTAGATGAAAAATACTTTGATTCGAACAATGAGTTCAAACCAGTGCCAGATTAGAGGCAAATGGAATGGTTATTTAACTGTAAATAAAGGTGCAATTTTATGTTCATCATAATTGTATTGGTATATTGATAAAGAGCCAACCGCAGCCTTTGAATGAGAATTGACAATGAATCTCAATGAAATTGGGTTAGTGAAAAGGTGGTTCTACACGCCATTGATAGATAAATGAAGTTCGATTCAATTTTAAACTGTGCTATTAAGTTTCACACAGAGGAGGAAGGATCGATTTGAGTAAATCGATATCGATCTTGTGTCACCCAGAACGCATGGGAAGTAATGGAATAGAGAGAACCAGTCAGGCATTGTCTGCGTGCTGAAAGGGGTCAAATCATAGATTATTAACAGAGGTAAGATTTACAAGGAATGGTGCCATAAAAACCGTGAACTGAAGGCGTATAAGGTGAAGGATTGAAACAAAAATTAATGCTGATGTGTGGACTGGAACCGGAACAACAGAACCCTGAGGAACAACATAGAAACCGTGAAGCAGTTTTGAGGAACAAACCAGCGGTCTTGCAAAGTTTCAAACTGGTAAGTATAATTGCTGGAAAAAAATGCGATATTGGTCTTTGAATGACGCGTGGCGGAAGTGGTATTCTAAAATAGCGAATTTCGCAAAATTTTGAAGTGATAAACTTCTGACGTGGAACAAAATACAATATCTGTTCGATAATACTCGTTGTCAGATCGACGGCATTCTCATTAGGAGATGCGCGGTGGTTAAATCAAGGTATGTTTGCATTATGTTGTGGGACCGTGAACATTAGCATTGGCATTTTGGTCATATTCAAAGGTTGCTAAAGGCAGGTCCCAAGATTTATTGCAATTAAGTATGTGTTGATCTATGTTTAACCTAAGTGTGTGTCTCGAATAGATATTAATGTCCAGGATTGATGGACGAAAGAAAGGCGAACACATTTAGAAAAGGTTATACAATAAGGTTGGAATTTGGTCTTATTCCAAAGTTTTGAAAACTTTTAACATTTGTTGATATGCATTGATTATTCATCTTGAATAATAAAGTTGTGGGCCATCTCATTTAGTTTAAACACAAAAGCCTTTGTATGGATGATTGTGGGGTGGAGTGCATAAGAATTGGGGAGTCATTAATTAAATGAACATGAACTAAGGTTTACAAGATATGGTGAAGACTGAGTGGGCCGTCGTATTGAAGCTTAGTGCGAAGGCAATTCTTGCATAATTGAATGAAGGGTGTATATATATATATGATGGTGTTGGACCGTATGGTTACTTTTAACCATTGAACCTGTCGAGGAAGCTTCCGTGCATGTTTGTGATATGGGGTTTATAACCATAATAATGTTAATTTAATAACCCAAACAAATCGCAAGTTTTTCTGAGTTCTGAAAAAATCACAATTTCAAAAAAAACACTAGAGTATTTAATCAGTGACAATAAATCTTTCATGGATTTCCCTGCTTGGGTAGATGTCAAGTATGAGCAGGAGTCGCTGGCAGTAGAGGATTTCCTTAACCAGCCACTACAAGATGGACAAAGTCCTGTACTAGACTCAGTACCAACCACTATGTTTGACTCCAGCCACAGAACCTTCCACTACTAGAGGATGACCCAATATATATGCCCACTAAAGGAGCAGAGTCATTGATAGTAGATACTAGATCATTTGGAATCTTACGCCTTTTATATATGTATCTTATGTTCATATGGTATGGCAATATGATTATATGTTGTTTCTAGTTTATACATAATTTTAAATGAAAAAATGAAATATTTTTCATTTTTTAATGCTTAGCCATTTTTTGCCAAGTCATTTCCATTGTTTTCCCAAGTTGCTAAATTTCAAAGTTTTTACCCCCACAAGTTTATTCCCAAGTCCAATTTTTCCATATTACTTAACCATACAAGTTACAACCCTTGACATTAAGGTACATCTCCTTACATATAGTAACAGAATCTTGCATTCTACTTCTTCATCCATGAGTTGGGTTCTCAACTATAAAATTAAGGATCTAAACATATCGAATTATTTTTCATCTCCTTCCACATGACCCTTGAGGAACTCAGCATTTTGTATGAAAAAAAGAAGACACGTATTCTTTCAACATTAAAAAAATTGCTCATTTTCTGATCCTTCTTGTGAGCTCGGGAGCTCTTTTTAAAAATCAATAAAGAAGCAATTTGGATATCAACACTTCAACATGGAACAGACCCCTCCCCCTCTTTCTTATAATATCAATCCAATAGTTATACAACTTTCCACTTAAGTTAAATGTGTACATGTAAACACGTAATAGCCTACATGTAAACACCTAGTAATAGCCTACATCTAAACACGTCATGGGTTTAGGAATTTTGAAATAGGCAATAAAAGCATTCTATATTTATCTATAAATATACAATCTTAAAATATTGTTACATCCAAACCAGATCAGTAGTAGCAAATTACAAGATACATAGATATAGAAAATCCATACCCCTTGCAAATACTAAGCACCATAGCCTAACTTCTAGCTTTTTGCGTCTAACTTTTATAGTGGTAGTAGGAAACTACAGGATATATATATAGAGAGAGAGAAAATCATTTCACCAGAGCGTATCTTCTTTCTTACAAGTTACAAGGTATCACAAACCGTAGGCGCAAAGGACAACACGTTCCTCCCGTTGTCATAAAGTATTTGGTAGTTTTGTTGTTGAATGTTACCGAATATTGACATCCCATTGCTGGGTAACATTGCAAGGCATGCTATGCCACTACCTACATCAGTATATATGTAGTTCTCTTTTAGAAAATTGAAATCTATTAATCTGCTCCTTCAAAGATGGATTGCTGTAATTTCTTGTAACGATTGAACTAGTTACAAGAACGATTGCCACTTCTTTACCAAGTCCTTCAAATATGAGTCTACTGATTCTTATCCTAAGGGGAAAATCACTTCTGCAACAAATGTTCACAGATGTGCAGAGTTCACTGTTGATGTCACACTGAAAACTCAAAACTATGTGAAGAAAACTAGGGATCTTCTACAACTTAGGAATACAGGAAAGACAAATGAATATGAGATGTGTACACTTCAAGCTTTAATTCAACATCAGAATATGATTCTTCAACAAAAATTGAAGAGGCTACCATGGTGACAAGGAGGTTGAAGGAGTTATTGGAAGCTCAAAAAACTCCATCCTATGATGTGGGGAGTGCAGGTGGTTGTAGATTTGTTCCTAGTAGCGAGAGAGTTTTGCAACATCTCGAGCAAGGACTAGTAGTAGATGTGCATATGCATGAAGCTCATTGTCATGTAGAAGACAGTACTCCCATTTTCATAAAGTATTTGGTAGTTCTGCTGTTGAATGTTACCGAATATTGACTACCATTAAATATAGCAGCAAAAGTATTTCACATATTTCTGTATATGGTTCAACAGAGGGAACTCCTACTTTATGGCATGACTGAATAGATAGATATCATGTTGAATGGGTTTCCTGGTGAACACTTAGCTAAGAAAAGCATAGGAAAACACAGAACAGCGAGGTGAGGAGGACATAAGAGTTATTTGTTTGGGTTATTCCTTCTCAAAATTGGACAAAAAATTATTTTGGCAGCCATCTGTGGTAATAAAGACCTCTGACCTACAGTAATCTCTTCAGATCTGTGTGGCTCAGAATTGCAGAACCGTGGAGGATTTTTTAAGGGCCAAGAGGCCTTATATAAGGCCCTCTCTTCTAGCCGCAAAGGCAACATTATGTGAAGTAGTTTGAAGTTTGAACTGTGTAGAATCTTGAATTACAGTCACCTTGAAGGCTACCCTCGGACCTGTGGTAGCTCTTGTGTGAAGTTTTAGAGGCTTGGACCATGCACCTAAAATCTGTTAGACACTTTCTTCAAGGTACCTCTATTTTCATGCTCATAAGGATTGTTACAAGGAACTGAGCAGGCAGTATGGAGAACAAATAGAAAAAGCTATGACGGATGTTCAGGATCAAGTTTTATAGTAAAAAAATGCTACATTGGTGTAGTAGAAATGCAACGAAATGTTTTAAGAAACTAAAGATTGTCCACTCAGTAAACCTGAACTCGAAGCAAGTGAGGTGCCAAATATGTTGAGTATGGAATCTGAAACATTCTACTAGGAATGGTATTTGTAATGGAGATAACCATGCAACAGGAAATGTCCACATGTACATAACTGGTACCAAGAAACAAGGGAAAGAAAGCAATCTCATATGTTACATTAAGATGTCGTGTAGAAATTTTACTTCTGATTCAGTACATTAGGGTGTTTCAAGTAGAAATTATTGGAGATAAACTGAATGCATTAGAAAACATGATTGAGGACTGTAGATCAATGTTATACAATACACTCAAGGATCAATAGGTGTGTACTGCTGGACAATAGACAAGGGTGGTTACAACTATCATCTCCATCATTAAGACTGTTAAAATCTCTCTATTGTTCCCATCTTAACAGCAAGCATCTTGGATCAAACTGTTAAAAGCATTCCCTTTAATCAAAGCAAATCAATCTCTATGGATGTGAAGCCAGTCAATGATATCTAATAAATATTTCATGTATTTTACTTTTCAAATCTGCCTCATTTAATCCAATTCGAAACCTGGTTAGATAGATGGGCCGGTTCAAAAACCCAGTTCTAGTTTTTAAAACTATGGGTGCAACATATCATCCAATAGGATGAAACAACCTCATCATAGGGGTGCCGCAACACTTTGACATTCTCCAATGACACAGAATTTTAAATAAAATAAAAAGGAAATACATAGATGAATCTCATTATCAAAAACCAACAAAAGTATTGACTTCATCTAGCCCAATTAACTTGGAAGCAGAAAAATCACCTAGCTCATTTACATGTTCATCTTGTTGCTCATGTAGGACCTGAAAAAAGAGAAGCAAATATAAATGAAAGAAATACCTGTCTGTCATAACAGGAGATGGGGTCCAAATTTGCTGGTGCCTATCCACAATCCATCTTGATTTCAGAACATCAAGAACAATATAATTGTTGTTCTCCTCATTAATTGTTTCTAGACCTAATATATTCATGATGTCCAAATTTGTGGCCTCTTTATTCTCAGGAGAACTTCTGCTTACAATGCCACCTGGACTGATTGGAGAACCAAACAATCTGCTTCTCAAGGATGTGATTGTCCTCTTGGCATGAGAATTTCCAACAAACAGTGCTGACTGAAATGAATGTCTTGGAATATGTCGTGAAACCAAACCACGAACATAATTCAATGACTTAACAAGAGCTCCTAATGCAAATGCTGCAGAAGTTGAGGTTGGAGAAGATGAATTGATAGATGCAGTCGATGCTACATGCTGACTGTTTGCATACTGCACCCATGGAGAAGCCTTCTTGTTGGTAACGGCATTGCACTCATCAATTAGATTCACACAAAACAAATCAATCTGCTCTAGAGTCTCTGTCCTAGGTATATACCTGCATCAACCATCAAATATTTGGGGAAAAGAATCAAATGTGTGAAACAGCTAGAGGAAATTTTGCAAATGCAATTGGGTCTATATTAACTGTTGAAAATGACACACAGAAAAACAATCTTTTGTTTTATAACTATTTTGGCAATGTATGTTCAAAAGAATCAAATTTTGAAACAGCAAGAGGAAATTTTGCAAATATATTTGGCTCAATATCCCCAATTGAAAATGATAGAGGATAACGATCCTTTATTTTATATTATTTTGGCAACGTATGTTCAGAAGAAATTAAAAAATGGACACAAACCCACACACAAAGCATACCTGCAATATTTGCACATGTGACAACAAACTGTATATACATCTTGAATATCTATATTTAATATATGTATCATCAAAAATGAAGTGTTTGATAACACAATAAAGACAACTGTCTATCATTTCATCTTTTTTACAAGTCAAAAAATCTGTTAATGGTATCCACCTGAAGAAATAGAATATTTTCATATAAACTTGAGCCGTAATGTAAAAAGAAAAAGGAACCAATTATTGCATATCTCTACTATAGAACAAGAATTATACGAAACACTACTAGAATAAACTCACCTAAATAGATATCATTTGAAAAGTGCTACACACTTTGCAAAAAATGGAGGGTTGTTCAGTCCAAATAAATAAAATGTATTAGCAGTTTCTTAGGAAATGAAAACAATAGACAAATTTTATATTAACGACTATGAAAAGCAAACCAAAATAGAAGATGAGATGCAACTATACCGGCAATCCATTAATCAATACACAAGACTTCTAATGAAGATATCAACAATAGGCAATACTATATATCAAGGTACAATACTCCCAATAATAGTTTTAAAACTTGGAATTGGTCTTTGAACTGGACACCTATCCAACCAGACTTAATGGACCCACTTTTAAAAAAACACATAAAATAAATAAAATTTTAATGAAAAAAATACTTTTAAGATTCCAATCAACTAGAGACAAAATCTGCAAAGTTTGTTCATCTTTATACCATGTCAGGGTGAATATGTCAAAATGGCACTAAGTACAATACATACCAGCAACATAACACATAAACGATATGTCTCTGAATGGCCTTTAGAGTCCAAAAACCAAGTTGCAAGCTACTGGGCCACTCATCAAACTTGTCCCAATCTCTACCAACAACTTGTGGTCGAGTATCTTTACCTAGGACATAGCAACCAATCACTTGTACTCAAATATTCTCAACATATGTTGCTTCCATGTATTTTAGTTCTTACCAAGAAATCTTTGGGTAAATTACAACGTGATGATAAGTCAATATGTGATCCTTACACAAAAGAATATAAAACAAAGAACAAATATGTAACAACCCTCTATCAATTTTTATTTTTATTTTTATTTTTATTTTTGGTATTCTATCGGTAGGGAATCAAAGATGTACATGTATGCAGAAGCAAGACAATCTCAGGTCTTGGTAATTTGAGAGAGACTAGAGGAGCCATAAAAGATAGGCTCTTTGGCATCCATTTTAAATAGTGATTGGATAAGACAATAAAGAGTCTTAGTATATGCTAGTAGAGCTTTGAGAGGAGTTCTTAGGGTCATCTTGTCATATTAGAAGCCATCTATCCCTAATTCATCTTTCAACCTACTGAAGGCTTGAAACTAACAGCCAGCAGGACATTCATAACAAAGGACTATGTGCCTTAAGAAAGGAAATAGGGCAAGGCAGTACTTTTTATAGTATTTCATTTTTTGAAAACACTGAAGTCTCTGATTGGTTGCCAACGATTATATTTGGGTGCTCTTATCTTTTTAATTTGGATTCAAGGGTACTTGAGCGTGGCCCACAGTTGCTTCCTTACTCTGAGGCTTAAAAGGTAGGCTATATGATTTGCCATCATGATTCACTGATAGAAGTTCCAAGGTCATGAGTCAACTATCTGTGAGGATCATTTTTCCCAGCTCAAAGGTGTAAGGCAGCCAACCAGGTTTTCTGTGCAGCATTTATAAAGAATAACAACCTTCTTCATCGGTAAGGCATAACAAGGCTATCTTTAATTGACATTATTAAGCACCTGGTGGCATTCAGTACTTTTGTAACTCACCCAGCAGCATAGACCTATGAAATGTAATTGATTAATTACAAATATTCTTGCTACTGGATACCATAATTTAGGATGCACAGTAACACATAGAAAATCATCAATGCTATCTGATAACATGATCCCAAGATTTTCCAAACCATTTTCTAGTGTATAACTTGCAATCCTGTTTTGGCATTACAAATTCTCAATGTGTTTTTTTCAAAAGTTTAGATTTAAGAGTTTCCAAATTAATTTTTGCTTTATAACCTTTACTCTTGGTTTGGCATTACAAATTCTCATAGTTTTTCAATAGTCTAGATTTAATAATTTGAAAATATTTTTCAATACAAATTATATCGATCATGTTATAAAAGGGAGTTGTTTCGAAAATCCCTTTTTTTTTTCCATAACCTTCACTCCTGCCATGGCCTTACAAGTTGTGTTCATAACCTTCACTCCTGCCATGGCTTTACAAATTGTGTACTTTATATATGGCACATAAATATTTTGATAGCTATCCGCATTTATCATCAATTTCATTTATATCACTGAGTTGGTTTATTTATGTCTGTGGTACTTGCAGATGGTCTGCAATAGCCTCACAGTTACCAGGGAAAACAGACAACGAGATCAAGAATTTTTGGAATACCCATTTGAAGAAGCGTTTGTTGAAGGTGGGTCTCGATCCCTCAACCCATGCACCTAAATCAGAAGTCAGTCCCAGTGCTCCACAGGAGTACGATGCCTTAGCTCTGACGAGGCAAAAAGCACAGTGGAAAAATGCAAGACTTGAAGCAGAAGCTCGTCTTTCCAGAGAATCACTGATCATGTCCTCTAATTATTCTGCTGGTTATCACACCAGTAACACAATGGATATGATGAAAATGCCTAGCAATAACCCGCCCACAGATTTTTTCTTAAAGATATGGAATTCAGAAGCAGGGAAGGCTTTCAGGAAGGAATCTAGCACTAGGATAATCAGTAAGAGTTGTGACAATCCATATCATGTGTTTGATAAAAATCATCCAAATGTACTAGGATACAATCAGGTTCTATCCTCTGAAATTCCAAAGACACCCAGATCCTTTGCCTCAGTTTCTTCCTCAAGCTATGCTTCTACTCTAAATAGTTGTGATGAGTCCCTGAACCCAAATGATAAAGATGAGGATAATGGCCCCCAACAGTGCAATTCTACATCAGTTGATCAGCAAATTCAACTTTTTCCCTATCTATAAATTTGTCTATTGCATCACAAGGGCTAGGTTAGATGGTAAAGCAGGCGTATTTTATAACCCTGCTAGCGTTTAAATCCTCCTTGAAGCCTCATCACCACCATTTTTTTTCACTGTTTCAGGAACCTCGGATTGAGGCTTCAGAATTGGGTCTTGCTTGGGCACAGGGAATGATCAATCCACAGATGTCTGGAGTGTGAGGGTTGTCTGAGAAAAACCCCTCTGGAAACTTTTAGGTAATAGTGAAGACGTCATAGAGGGTTTGGAGTTTCCTTGATGACTGTCAGGCAGAGTTGAAGCAGCACCTCTTGCTGGGGAAAGATTGTTACATATCAAAGGAGGAAGTGGGGAGGAGACTAGATAAGTTAGCTGAAATTTTCTATTGAATGGCTCTGTAGTATTGCCTCTGGAACATCATCTCCTTGTATTGCAATGAATTCATACAATGTACATACAAAGTTAAAACCCGTGCTATTGAAAGGTTTGACCAAAAAAATATATAACCCTGAAAAAATAATTCAAGATAGCAACAGTAAACTCGCCTTGGGATAAGCCTTGACAAATGCAACTAAGCGGCTGTGGAATTCTTTTCGAAAACCCAATGTGTTGTTGCCTTCAGAGGCCTTGTCCTTGCCACTTAGCACTGCATCATGCAAGAGAGTGATTTTCAAGTCCGGCTTCATGCACAGCGTCTTCTCGTCAGGTGCCATGGTCTTCTCCAACAACAATCCTTTAGGGAAAGTGTGCTTCATTTGTGCCAGATGATACATAAATCTCCTGCAAATTAGTTTAGGGTTTACTATTAGTTGATGATACAATAGAATTGAAGCACGAATTCAAAGAAATCGGTCTTTTCAGTTAGAAAGAACCCTAAATATCGTTACTGGCCTATCGACCCTACAGTGATTAGTACCATACCTGTTACGTTCTTCTAGTTATAAGCATTGTAGGTACAAGAGGAGAAAAAGAAACAGTCTGCGAGTTAAACCGAGACAGATGTTACGGAAGCTACTAATTGTCTTGCGGAGCCGAAGCAATCTGATGGTAGCTTCCATGGAATCAGAAAACTCTGCCAGCATTGCATACCCAGAGACTGGATTCGGAAAAATGTAGAAAATCATGTATAATCAACTCCTATGAGTATTATCATTTGACTGGTTTTTCCCGCCAATCCTCCTTGGCCATACGCGCGAGGTGGAAAATGAAATTGAATGAAAATCCCAAAACTTTTACGATTATCATAATTATTATGACAAAAAATATTATTTGATTAATAATAAATGTTTTATAAAAAAATATTATTTGATTAATAATAAATGTTTTAATTTTTGTTAAAGTTATTAAAGGTTAGATCTTAGACTTTTTAATATTAATAAAGGTTATAAATGGTCTAATGTTTTCTTGATGGGATCGATTAGTTTTAGAGATAACGCATTGATGAAGTTCAAGGAATGGAGAGGCACGGTACTCTTATATGGTTTATATGTGGCCCTAGTGTTAGCACTAGGAACACTAGGATGTGACATGTCATGTAACATGGTGGAGTAGGGGGTATTTTTGTTGCACATGAGTTGCATTGAAAACATGGGAAATAAATGAATCAAGTGTGAAAACATTTGGGTCTTGAACCCAATGATGAATGAAAAATGGTTTTAGTCAGGTTTTGGAAGTTTACCTCCAAAATTTTGGAGTTTACCCATTGAGTAGTTCATTCAGAGAATCATTACCCCTAGCCTATGGAAAACACCAATGAGAAATGGTGATGGATAAGAATGATACCATATTGATGGGAATGCTGATGTTAATTGATGATGCTAGTAGAGGATGCATGGAAGAAGTAGAAAACAAAACATGGACCCAAAATAGGGGTCATGCAATGACATTGTAGTTCCATATGAAAAAGAAGATGATGACCATGTGGAAAGGGGGTTTTCTGAGGAGTAAAAAATTCATTTAAGTGTTAGGAGGCCTTTATTTTAGACCCAATGTAGTATTTAAAATTTATTTTTGTTAGGGGGTTAAAGTATAGAAAGGCATCAAAGAAGTTCCATAAAAACTTCCCTTCAAGGAATATTTTGCCTCCCTCCATCGACAAGTGCTGATAGTTGGACCTAATGAGATGGTGACATCAACCAGGAGGAAAGGTCAATTAAAAGATTCAATAGTTAGTTACATCAACATGATGTCATACAACTAAAAAATTCAATCAAGTGGAAGTGAATATAGTCATATCCCCCTCAAGGAATATTTTCTCGTAGGTGTTTTACAAACCAACCATAGAAACTAGTGGATGATTTTGATGGGCATGACATTAAGGTGATGTTAGCCCAATAAGAATCATATGGAGGGAAAGGATATGGATAATATTTTTGGCCTTAATAGTAAAGCCAAAAAATGGTATTTGAAGGAGTGACTGAGGAAAGACAAGGGCAGCATTATGATCATCCAGGAAACCAAGATCCATGAAGCTAAGCTCAAAGGGATAGTTCTAAGTTTCAAGATACCATATGAAGTGATTGCACTCGACTCTAGAGGAAGTGTGGGAGGACTAACCATTTTGTGGAACCTGGCAAAAGTCGTCTTTGAGGATTGAGTAAGTAGTCCCTGAATGCTTACAGGGCGCTTTAGACACATAGGATCCAATGATTGGCATGAAAAGCTTTGAGCCATTGCTCGATTTGTTCTAATCTTGTCAAGATATGCCAGCTTGTGGACACTCTGGAAGCAAGGGTGCCTAGTTGGAGACGAGTGGTGGCATCGATGAGAATCTGTGAGTCTCCTTCTACTTCCAAGGGGGAAGAAATTATTTTCCTCTGCAATAAGGAGACCCTGCCATAAACCTTGTAATTCAGCTAAATTGTTGGAGTCCCGTCCAATCGAGCCATAATAGATTTTGAGTGAATTACCTACTACATCATGAAATATACCTCCAAAACCTGCGGCACCCAGGTTGCCTTTGGAGGCTCCATCAAAGTTCATCTTTATAATGTTGTTGATAGGAGGGATCCAAGAACAGGGAGAGTCAGGATGGGTGGAAGGGGCAGGGGAGTGGAGGGGGAGAATGGGAATGGTAAGATGCCAGTTTTCTCATATGATGCTTTCAGGAGGAGTAGTGGGAATGTCAGATTCCTGCCAGGGCTAGAGAGAAATACTTTCTTGAAGGTTGCTGCAGAGGCTATTCCAAAGGATGTCAGGGGGATTACTTTCATCTTTTAAGATTCATTTATTCCTTTCTTTCTAGACAGTCCAGAGAATAAAGCCGGGGAGGAGAGACGAAAGAGTGTTGATCAGGTTACTATTGAAAGGTTCAATGGGCCAATGTCGTATGGTATTAATGACATCTCCCTTGATTCATCTGGTTCTTCTGCAGCAGATGTTTATTTTTTCCCACAATAATTTAGCTATGATGCAGTTTTCCAAGAGATGTGCAATGTCTTCTGCATGCTTGGAACGAGAATCCCCTTTTGAGGAGATTGTCCCAGGTGAGAATCTACTTCTTGGTTAGGAGCCAAAGGAAGGTAGAAATTTTGGGCTAGATACCTAGCTGCCATATTTGAGTCCATACATTGTCCTTGTGTGCATGCGCAGAAGGAAAGAGTAGTCGATAGGCCTCTTTGGTGGTGAAGGATCCTCGAGGAGTGTAACCCTGCCGTAACCTATCTTCTTGGGTTGCAAATCGAATTTTCCTGTGGTTGAGCTCTTGGTCAATTTCCGCATAAGTTTCATCCTGCCAATTCACTTGCCATTGTGTTGCCGGAATCCATTGATGATAGCCTAGACTAGGGTGATGTTTCCAGAAGTAGTTAACTTGATTCTTCTCTGTTCGTTGAAGTACGACTTTCCATTTCGGTTTTTGGAAGAGATTCGCCAACTTTGGTAGTTGCTACCAAGAATCTTCCCAAAGTCAGGCAGATTTTCCAGAGTTGATCTCCCAGAAGCTATGGGCTTGAATAAAGGCACTGTGTTGTTTGGCAGAATTCCAAATTAGAGAGCCAAAGATATCTGAGGAGAGTCTCATGAGATATGTTGGTGGTCTATCGTTGGCGTATTTGGCAACCCAAAGTCGAGCCCAAGGGGTATGAGTTTTGGAGAGCCACTACCACCATATTCGCGCTCCCATTGTGGCGTTGTTGTGCTGGGGATCTCTTATTCCTAATCCAACTTCAGATTTTGTTACACAAACATCTATCCATTTCACGAGAGCCCATTTTCTGTTAAGCCCTGTAGAACCCCAAAGGAAATTGCGCTGAAAATTTTTGATCTGCTTTAGAACCCATTTAGGGGCGGCAAGAACAAAAAATAGATACAAAGGCATGGATTGGAGAACTCCTTTGATTAGAACTAGTCTACTAGAAATGTTGAGCAATCTATAAGTCCAAGAGGAGAGGCGAGCCTCAAGTTTATCAAGGAGCTCTTTCTAGGAGGAGTGTTTGATTACAGATTCAATGAGCAGGGCTCCGAGGTATTTGGAAGGAAGAGCAGCTATGGAGAACCCCAGGAGTCGGGCTATGTTGGGTTGAGTTAGGGCAGGCGTGTTGAAGAAGAAGATTTGGGATTTGCCAGCGTTAATGGTAGTGCCAGAGGCTTCAGAGAAGGTGTCTCGCAAAGATTTGAGCGAGCTTTTTTCTTGAACTGAGGGATGACCAAAAAGCATGTTGTCATCAACAAATTGTTCATGAGTTACGGTCTGATTATCATGAAGGGAGAGACCCCTGAGAGTTTTGATGGAGGCGGCATGATGAATGAGACGGCCAAGCCCTTCTACCATGAGTAGAAATATGAAAGGGGAGAGGGGATCCCCTTGACGAATGCCTCGAGTGGAAGAGAAGAGAGTGGAGGGGTTACCATTGAGCAGGATGGAGAACCTAGGGGTGGTGATGAGATGCATGATCCATCTAGTCCAAGTAGGACAGAATCCAAAAGCAAGAAGCATTTGATTGATGTATTCCCAGCTTAATTTATCAAATGCTTTAGAAAGATCCAGTTTTAAAAGCATACCTGCCTTCTTGAGGTGCTTCAATGAATGGATCACTTCATGAGTGAGAATGATACCATCCAGAATTTGGAGACCTTCAACATAGCCAGTCTGTTCTGGAGAGATGAGCAGTGGGAGCAGAGGTTTGATTCTGTTGGTGATGACTTTGGAGATAAGTTTGTATATGACGTTGCATGCAATGGGCCTATACTTGTCCAGAGTACTTGAATTCTCCTCCTTGGGAATGAGGGCAAGGAAGGTTGTATTAAGAGACAGAATAATCCAGTGCAGAGTCCTTGACTCTTCAACTAAATCCCAAACTTCCAATTTGATCTTCTCCCAGAAGAAGTGAAAAACGTTCGTTGTGAATCCATCGGGACCTGGGGCTTTTCCGTGTTTGATTTGAGCCATTGCCTGCTCAACTTCCTGAAGAGAAATAGGTTTAAGTAACACAAAGTTGTGTTCCTCGGTGATTAGCCTTGGGATGTGCTAAGTTATCTTGTTTTTGGCTTGCCTCCGATTCCCAGCTGGCTCCTGAAGAATGTGTTCGTAATAGCTGGGGAGTTCCCTTTCTATGTCCTCATGTTCCTCAAGTCGTTCCCCCTCACTGTTGTTGAGGAAAGCGATGTTTTTATGCATGTGTCTTTGAATGGTGGATCGATGAAAGAATCTGGTGTTTTTCTCCCCCTCTTTAAGCCAGCAGGTCCGAGACTTTTGACGCCAAAGGATTTCCTCTTGTTGACGTCACTCCTCTAGTTTTGTAAGGAGACTCCTTTCCAGGGCTGCGTAGGCATCTGTTCTGCCTTATTTGATGATGCATTGTTGTAACTCACACATTTGTTGTTCGAGTTCCTTCTGATGAGAAAAGATGTTTCCAAAGCTGGTTTGATTCCATTTTTTGAGTTTGAATTTGAGGTGTTTGAGCTTCTGCTGAAACTGGAACATTTTGGATCCCTCAAGAGGGCAGAAGCTATTCCAGCACGTGGTTACCATCTCTTTGAAATCTGGGTGGGCAAGCCAGAAGGATTCAAAACGGAATGGTCTTTTGTTTGCTATTTCAAGACGAGACCTTTGCAGGAGGATTGGCCAATGATCAAATCCAGCCAAGGGAAAAATTGAGGAGTGAAAGTCCCCCCCCAAGTGGATAGCATTGTCTGAGATGAGGAAGCGATCCAATCTGGAGGTGATTTGTTGTGAGTCACCTCACCTGTTGGTCCAATTATGTATACCATTGGAGAAGGAAAGATCAATAAGCCAATTGACTTGTATAAAATCTTTGAAGCAAGTGCTGTCCATCTCAAGCCTAATTCTGCCTCCCACTTTTTCCTCCAATTTGGTGATCATATTGAAGTCTCCACCACAGATCTAGAGAGGATGGCGTCTAGAGGAGTTAAGGACGATGATTGTGGAAAACAAGGCAATTTTTTTTTAGGGTCTTGGGGGAAGTAGACATTAGTGAGGTGCACATGAGAATTGGAGCCAACCAAATGGAAGGTGGCTTGGATGAAATTGTGGGAAGCATGAAAGTCAGACAGAGAAATAATTTGGGGGTTCCAAACTATGGCTAACCCTCCTAAGGCTCCAGAGGCGTCAACAACCACTGATCTACAACCCAACCATGACTTGGTGAGTATGGAATCCAGAGCATTGCTGTTACATTTGGTCTCCTGAAGGAAGACTATTGTTGGCTTGTATTGTTGAATCATATTTTTTATCATTCGGTGTTTGGAGGGGTTGTTTAGCCCTCTTAAATTCCAAGAGATTAGCTTCATTGGGAACTATGGGAGATATGCCGATAGAACTTAGTCAACTTGGGATACCTCCCAGATTCAACAAGCATTTCTCCTACTATGATTGTTCTTTACAGATCTGACTTGCGCCCTCTCTTCTTTGAATCTTTGATTATCTTTTTTCCATCCCAGTGGCTGCCCACTTGAATGCCTAATGAGTTGCTTTGTTGTGCACGAAAGAGTGTGACTTCAAGGCTGTCTATTTTCCTAAGGGGAATCTTGTCGTAAGCCTTTTGATGGCAAGCAAGCTCCAGGGCCAGGATGTCCACATCACCCAGATCAATTCTCTCTAGTTCCTCTTCCATATGAGTAGGCGCGTTCTTGTCTTCTTTGGTTTCATTTGTTTGAGAGGCTGAAGGGAGATTTTCGTCTATCTCCATCTGAGAACTTCTGATAACGATAAATTTTTCCTTTTTAGTCAGGGGGGTGGATGTGTGGGGTATAGAAGGAGAGAGAGACATGGGCGTCTTTTGAGGCTTGACTTTGGGGTCAATAATATCAAAGATGGGGCTATCTGAAGAGGGTTGCGAGGGGTCGCCTTCTGAGGTTGGATGGGTGGCTATGATTTCAAAGTTGTTGATGGTGGAAGGAATGTTAGGTGCTTGGGGAGTTGCAGAGGACTTTTTGGTGTGATTTTTCCAGCTGGGGACTTTGGTGGAGCCTTTTGCATCCATGCTTTTCGAAGTAGGGGTGGTTCTGGGAGGGTTATTCAAAGGGAAATCTCTGAAAAGATGGCCATGTTCATGGCACTTTCTGCATCAAAAGGGAACATTTTCATAATCTATAGTTTGAATCCATTCAAAGTCGTCATGGAAGAGGCTTACCGAGTCAGTGAGGGCTTTGGCGAGATGCATGTAGACACAGATCCTCGCATATGAGGTATATCTTCTGAGCTTGGTTTCTTCTGCGATCTTGATAAACTCCCCTAATCCACCGTCAATATCTTTTAGGGTTTTCTCATCCTAGTATTCCAAGGGTAAAGAATACATGCGGATCCAGACTGGTGCCTAGTTAAATTTTTCCTTGTCCGGGTTGAATCTTTCAATCCAGTCTCTGAGATATAGGCCTGCTGAATTGAAAAATTACGGGCCTCCGTCAAAAATACGGTTTCTGTCCTCCAGACAATTGAAGATGGCTGTGAAGAATCCTTTTGGACCCAAATGCAGGGTAACATGTCCTTTGGGCTTCCATTTTGAAGCGATCCATCCCTGAAGCCTTTTTCGATCAGCCAGAGGCCTATAAAATTGCCGATGAGGGCATGATCTTTCATGTACTAGATATGCCCATTGATTCGATGTCTTGGAAGATCTATTTTGATGCGGTATGTTGCTATCGGAATGCATTTAGCAGAGGAGACTTTCGACTACACATCTAATGTAGTTTGTGAGTCCTTCATGTTGTTTTGCGCATTATTGGAGTTTACCTGCACTCCTGCTATGTTAGGAGTTGGTATTTGAACAGAAGTGGTCAGACTGGTTGAGTCAGAAGGGGGATTTTAGGAGGGGGGGAGGATCTCGCCCCTCCCAAAGGAGTTGCCATGTGAAGAAGTCCGAGTCAGACTTTTAAGGGGCGCAACTGAGTTATATCAAGGCTGTCGAGAGAGCAGAGAGGAGCTCTAGCGACTCCATTGCAGGGTTGCGAAAACCCTAAGGATCCGTGGGGGAGGCCTCTTCATAAAATAAATAATTATGTATTATGGTTTTGTGTATTTATTTTCTCATGAGAATAATATAAAAAGTAAATAATTGAAATAAAATATTTAGAAAACAATTACTTTGAATTTTTTGTATTTATGGTGCAAAATGAGAATAATATAAAAAGTAAATAATTGAAATAAAATATTTAGAAAACAATTCCTTTGAATTTGTTGTATTTATGGTGCAAAATGAGAATAATATAAAAAGTAAATAATTGAAATATAATATTTAGAAAACAATTACTTTGAATTTTAGTTTTACTTGTAAACATGACAAACAAATAAATATTTGTGAGTTTAGTTCAAATTTATATATTCATAATATAAATATTTGTAATTTTTTTTATAGTTATGGTGGCAATTCACATTAATAAATCCACTTGTACATGCCAACATGGCATACACAAAGTTAACTACCCTACTTTATAGAACTTGACAACATAGCATACACCACTTCTTTAGATATATGGTGATATACTCCACTTCCAATAAGATCAATAAAAAATTATTTCACTTTAACACCACATAGTAAGAATGGTGCTAACTTGTCCATCAAATATGGTGAGTATATACTTCATTTTTAATAAGATACATAAACATTTACACCACATAATGTAAGTGGTGCTAACTTATGGTGATATAATTCATTTTTAATATAATACATAAACATTTACACCACATAACTTAAGTGGTGCTAACTTATGGTGATATACTCCATTTTTAATATAATACATAAACATTTACACCACATAACTTAAGTGGTGCTAACTTATGGTGATATACTCCATTTTTAATATGATACATAAACATTTACACCACATTAACACCACATAACGTAAGTGGTGCTAATTTATGGTGCTACAAGAGAGTTTTTCTTGTTGTGAGCTAACAACAACCCCTACTCATGACGCTGACAACTTGTCTCCCTCAAGGACCACTGCCATTCTCCTTCATCGGGCAATACTTCCTCAGCAACTCACTCAACTGCATCATTTCTATACCCCCAACAATCTATTTATGTTATTGTGCCCATAACATTTTTTGAATAATTTGATGTTTCATAGGTGAATGTCAAATGCCAATTTACTATTTGAAAACCAAATTTTCATCCCTTGTATCTAATGAGCCTTCTTCATTGAATAGTTTTTTGAATGGTGTTTTGTTTACTAATTTTTATCATTCAATGATTTCTTATATGTTAATATTCTTCTCTATTTCATGCCTTATAGTGTTTCCGCTGCAACATCTGGTGCAATTGCTAGTTTAAATTTTTGCACATATTTAAAAAAATAAACAATTTTAGTTCATGGATTAATGTAACTTAATTGACAATCACTTTGTTGTGAAGTTATATTATGTTAAAACATGAGATTCAAAGTTCAAATCCCCTTGAGTGGCCAACCAAAAAATAATATTTTTTTATCTATTTATTTATTATATTTTTAGATTGTGGTTTAATGAAAAAAGAAAAATATAATATAAAAGAAATAAATATCATGACATGATCAAATTTCATGTGGTTTGAATATCTATTTTTAAAAATAAAAAATATAATTATCCACTATCCACTCATGGATATTTCAATGCAAACTTCCGAATGCTAATGATTTTGTCTTAATTGCTAACTATCTTAAATGGGTTTCGTCTTAATTCTCATTGTCTTAAGTCGCCATTGTCTTAAATATAAGTTTTGTCTTAAATATTTTTGTCTCAAAGTGCTTTTGTCTTAAATAAAAAATTTTGTCTTTAATATTTTTGTCTCAAATTTCTTTTGTCTTAAATTTTTTTTTGTGTCAAAGTGCTTTTGTCTTAAATACAAAGTTTTGTCTTAAAATGTTTTTGTCTCAAACTATTTTTGTCTTAAATATAAAGTTTTGTCTTAAAATATTTTGTCTTGAATTTTTTTTGTCTCCAACTATTTTTGTCTAAAATATTTTTGTCTCAAATCGTTTTTGTCTTAAATATAAAGTTTTGTCTCAAACTATTTTTGTCTGACACTATTTTTGTCTTAAATTTTATCTTTAAGACAATTCAATTGATATTAAATTTTAATATAAAATAACTAAAATTAAAAGTGACTTTTTAAGACAAAATATTTTTTTTTTCTTAAAAAAAATGTCTTAAAACACCCCAACATGTAGTAGTGTGTTAAAAAATAGATTGCAATAGAGCTTCGCATCACAAAAATGATGATGACGTAGGGGTGGAAATGATGGCGAAGACTTTATGGACTACGCTTATAAAGTCTTTGATTTGGAATTGAGTTTTGTGAGCGGGCTAAAAAAAATCCAAAAATTTTATGAATCGCGTTTATTAAAAACTTGGGGTCCGAAACCACTTCAGGACTGATCCAAAAAAAAATGCGATCCAATAAAAAACTTCCACGTGTTGAAGACGTGATTGGACCACGCTGTCTGCTATGCTGCCAAATGGTGGGGACTTCATTGCTGACGTGCCCTCCTCATTCAAAAGAATTTTCCGCGCATAAAAAAACGAAAGCTCTGCTTCCCAAACAGAGGACTGTAACATTTTAAATGCTGAATTTGACTGTTCACCGAAAATGGAAGGCGACTCTTTTACAGAAATTTCAGAAACAGAATTAGAAAGCGGCTGAGTACAAGGGCAGTTGAAATTAATATTTCAACACTCCCCCTTAAGTTCAACTGCTGTGTTATCTGTCATACCCATGCATTTCCTCAGATATTCAAAGCTTTTCTGCCCCAATGGCTTTGTCAGTATATCTGCAAATTGCTCCTGAGTCCTGCAATGTTTTAAAATAATTTCTCCATTGTTCACTAGCTCCCTGATGTAGTGAAACTTAGCATCTATGTGATTTGTCCTTTTGTGAAACACAAAATTTTTAGACAATGCTATGGCTGAGCTATTGTCACAATAAATCACTGTGCCTTTTACCTGTTCTTGACATAAACTCCTCAACATTCTCCTCATCCACACTGCTTGACATGCTGCTGCTGTCACTGCCACATACTCTACCTCTGCTATAGATAACACTAGAGTAGGTTGTTTCTTAGAAGCCCATGAAATGGCTCCTAAACCCATGTGAAAAACATAGCCAAAAGTACTTTTCTGGTCATCTACACTTCCAGCCCAATCACAGTCAGTGTATCCAATTAATTCTGAATTTTATGAAGGAGTATATAAAATTCCATACCTTTTAGTTCCTTTAACATACCTCAGAATTCTTTTTGCTGCTTTCCAATGTGCTTCTTTTGGCCTCTCCATAAATCTGTAAATTAAACTAACAGCATGCGAAATATCCAGCCTAGTTGCAGTCAAATACATGAGGCTACCAACTATGCTCTTGTACAAACTAGGATCAAAATCCTTGTTGATGTCCTCTTTGCTGAGTTTTAATCCCATCACTGTGAAAGTAATTGTTGCCTTGCAATCCTGCATATTAAATCTTTCCAAAACTTCATTCACATAATTTTCTTGAGAAATAAAAATTTTATTTTCATTTTTCTTTACTTATATTCCTAAGAAGTATTCCAGCAAGCCCATATCAGTCATTTCAAATTCATCTTTCATGACCTTTTTAAAATTTTCAACAAGGTAATCATCATTACCTGTGAAAATCACATCATCAACATATAAAACAACAATCAACATCTTACCATATTTCTCCTTGATGTATAAGGTGGGTTCTCCCTCACATTTTTCAAAACCATTTTCCAGTAGATAGGAATCTATCCTACTGTACCATGCTCTTGGTGCTTGTTTCAGCCCATAAAGAGCTTTCTTCAATCTGCAAACTTTGTGATCTTGACCTTTCTTCTCATAGCCTAGAGGTTGTTCAACATAAACCTCTTCCATTAAAACTCCATTTAGAAACACTGATTTTACGTCCATTTGATGAACCTTCCATTTGTTTTGTGCTGCTATGGATAGCACTTCTCTCACAGTTTCCATTCTTGCAACCGGTGCAAATGTTTCCTCATAGTCTCTTCCATGTTGCTACTTATACCCTTTGACCACAAGTCTGGCCTTGTGTCTCTCAATCTTACCTTCAGCATTGCTCTTGGTCTTGTAGACCCATTTAACTCCAATTACTTCTTTATCTTTTGGGAGTTCAACTAAATCCCATGTTTTATTTCTTTCTATGGCATTAATTTCTTCATCCATAGCATCTATCCATTTCTTATCTTTAATAGCTTCTTTAAAATGAATAGGATCATCAACATGACAATACAAAGCAAATAAAGAGTTCATACTTTCATTTTCTATCTCTTGCTCATAAATTTCATTTAAAATTCTGAACTTTGTTCCTCTTTCATTTGGTGTACAAGTGCTTGAAGAAGCACTCGAATCTGCTCCTTGTGATGTGCTTGGAGAAGCACTCTCATTTCTTCTCAAGGGTGTCCCTTGTTGTCCTTGTGTTGGTGCTGCTATTGAGGGATGTATTTCAGCCATCTCTTCCTCATTTTCATCATGAGACAAACAATTTTTAACATTCACTGTTTTCTCAATGCTTCCATCCCAAGCTTCTTCTTCAATGAACTGAACATCTCTGCTCATAATAAATTTCTTGGTGGATGGGTTATACAACCAGTAAGCTTTGCATTCCTCACTGTATCCAATAAAAATACATTTCTCCTCCTTGCTGTCCAACTTCTTCCTTAGCTGATCTGTAATGTGTGCATAAGCCACACAACCAAAAACTTTCATGTGGGTGGCTCCTTGTTTTGTGCCACTCCATGCTTCTTCCAGAACTCTGTCCATTACTGCTTTTTTTGGGCATCTATTCAAAATATACGCTGCACAATGTACAGCTTCAGCCCAATAATCATTTGGCAAATGTTTTGCCTTTAGTAAACTCCTTACCATATCCATGATTGTCCTATTTTTCCTTTCGGAAACTCCATTTTACTGCGGAGTGTACCTTGCTGTAAATTGATTGTGTATGCCATTTTCTCTGCAAAAATGCAAAAATTATTTAGAGATGTACTCACCTCCTCTATCAGTCCTAAGGACTTTGATATGCTGCCCACTTTGGTTCTGAACAAGTGCATTGAAATTGCAGAATTTTTCAAACACTTCACTTTTATTTTTCAAAAAATAAACCCAAGTTTTTCTTGTAAAATCATCAATAAAAGTTAACATATAGTGGCTGCTTGCAAGTGATGGTGTTTGAATTGGTCCACATAAATCTAAGTGGACAATTTCTAAGGGTGCCTTTGCCCTTATGATTTTTCCGGATGGAAAAATTTCTCTGTGTTGTTTGCCCAAGATACCACCTTCACATAGGCTATCCGGTTTCTCAATCAATGGCAATCCTCTTACCATTCATTTTTTATGTAACAAATTAAGACCTCCAAAGTTGAGATGTCCAAATCTTAAGTGCCATAACCAATTCTCATATTTTTCTTCTCTTTGGAAAGCCTCTTGTGTCACTGCTGCCATTTCTTCTCCATTCTTCAAATCTGCCCTCATCCTGAGAGGGAACTTCTGTTCCTTGTCATCCTTATTTCAGAAATACATTGTTTTCTTCGAGGTTTATCCATTATGGTGCATACATAATATTAAAAGAAAACATTGTAGCCCTTCTGAATGAGCTACCCAATGCTCAACAAATTACACTTCATACCTAGTGTTGTCAATCCTAGAGATAGCCTTGAGTTGTGAAAGACAAATGCCTAGGGATATCTTATATAGCAAGGAGCATATGATATAACATGGGAAGTTATTAGAAATGCTCTCATATTTCATAACTGAAGGTTTAATTTGAATAACAGATTTTAAAGACTTGACATGGGTGCCAACATCTAGGGAAAATCATAGCTCTAACATGAATAAAATAGTTAACTAAAAGTAGCCCAATATATGGTGGGGAATGGGATTCTTAAAATGCTTTGCTAGCCAAAATTCATAATGATGTTTGTTAGGAAAAATAGAAGGAATACTAACCACTAATGAGATGAAATCCCATAAACAGATCTAAACATGAGATGGGCTTATGATATTAAGAATCCATACATGTCTATTTCTTTCAAAAATAACATCCCATAGCACTTAATATAGAAGAAGCGTGGATGAAGTGGAAAATGAAACAACATATCATGAGTGAGCCATATTTAAAGCGCTAGACAGGTTTAGCATAAGTATCAATTGTGATAAATTCATACCAGAACCAGTGAGCCACTCGCATTCCAGAGCATGATACAAGAGAAATGGAAATAGTAAAATGAATAGCTAAACTATATCACATAAGGCAGAGTTACAGACTATAAAACACCAAGACCAGAATCCTGATTAAAGATAGAACTCCTTCTCATTGAGACCCAACAGGCTCTTCACATTTGTATTAAAGCTTCAAAAAAATGCATACAAAAACTCCTTCACAGCAATTTCTTTTGAAAATCTGGAACCTTTTCTTAGTGTTTTCTTCTTGCTTTTATAACCACTGATTCCTATGCATGAGAAGATATTTTGGGAAAATACCTTCTCCGCGTGTTGGTATGTTGTTGTAGGTCTAAATCAAAACAGAAATGATGATGAGAAAAAACCGCCTCTCATCATCTTACAATGCAGGCATAAAGTCGTTTCTAACTGAAATGTAACAATTGACTGAACTGAAAGTAAATCTGCGGGAGTAAATCTGAATATTTCACTTGAAATGACAAAGTGGAGGGAATATACGGTAAAAAGACCGCACAGGCCCCGTCATGACTTATTATCGTTGTTTGATGAAGTGGAACCACTGCTGCTGCTAGCAAAAGAGATACCGTTAGTCATGGGAAGAGCTGGCCTTCCGTGTTGGAGCATGCGGTACTGCCAGTAGTGGAAAAACTGGCCTTCTGTGTTGGAGGGTCCCATAGGACGGCCAATGGTCATGATCCATTGTCTTGGACATAGAATGCCGCTCTGCATCTTTTTCTCTACTTCCTGGGCGTGGAGGATCTTCATCCTCGGCCTCGAGCCACTGTGATTGGCTAGGTGAGGGACTCTGATGTTTCTTTGAAGTCCTATCTGGCTGTAAAGCTCTCTGTTCTGCCGATGTCAAAACACAGATATGACTCACGGTGTGCTTTGGTCTTCAAACTGCGCCTTCTTCCTTTGGACGCGGGATTAAGCGTTAATTATTCGATAATAGGCTTTAATTCTTCTAACCCGTCTCTGCTGCTACTCTGACTGCTGCTACAATAACCTCTCTGCGTTCTGAATCACAGTGACCATGATTGTGGAACCTAGAGTGAATTCATCACTCTGTAACAACCCTGCACAATACGATAAACTCATTAAGAAATCCAGGGAGTGGCGGAAGGAATGCTGTGAAGGCCTAGAGGAATGGTGGCGGGAATGGCGAAAACGGGAGAAGAAATGATAATTAGTGTAAATCCCAGAGTTTTAAGTCCCGGGCAAATACAAAGGAAATGGATCGAACGCATGGAATTAGGCCTTTGATGGTGGGACGCGGTTAAGGCGGAGGGCGATTAAACGTGAGCCGTTGGATCTGGGTTGAATGGACGGTCACGATTGGATCGGCGGATCGCAATCGGGAGAGGCAGTGGGTTTGACACATTGAAGAACTTGCGATTGCGATTGAAGCGGTATTGCGATTATGCGATGGCCGTAGGATCAGAGCGATGGATCAACGGTGGAGATTACAATCGGAGGATCGCAATCGGGGAGTGCGACGGGCGGCACACTTTAAAAGTTGTGATTGTGATTGGTGCGGTGGTGCGATGGGTGCGATGTGATTCACGCTAGACCATTAGATCTATTAAAATCAACGGCGGAGATTGCTTCAAAGGGCCGACAGACTTAACACTATCGCATCGGGACTTTCATGGTTTACAAAGGAAAAAGACGTTTCCGCTCCGACTCTCCGATGCGATTAGCGCCTAGGCAGTAAGCGTTTGGTCACAGGCGCGGGGCATATGGGGAAGTGGTTAAGGGGGCTGGCCGAAAAGGGGCTAAAGCTCATATGTGAAAAGTGGGTTTTTGGGCCTAATTTCAATGCGTTTAAGGCCAGGAAAGGGATTTGGTAGGGAGAATAAGGGGTTTTCAAGCCAAACAAAGGGTATTTGTAAGGTTCAAAGGGGAAATAGGATGATTTTGAAGGGTAAGACGAGAATTAGAAGGGGAGACAAGGGGATGAAAGCAAAAGTTTAAAAGGTGTGAAATAGGGGGAAAAGAGGCTTTTTGGGCATTCTTCTTCGCAAACAGAGAGGCTTCAAAACTGGAAACAGCAGTGAATGTTAACCATATGATCAACATTGGCTCCACCTGGGGACGACACGTTCATCCTTGGGCGCGTCGAGAACTTCGCAAACCACCTGTTAATCTTCTGTGTGGACATCACACTTCAGCACTTATGATTTTTCTCTCCATGATTCATCACGACACACACATCATTCAAACAAAGATGAAAACAGAAAACTAATGTACAGTATAATACATAGGGCTCTCTCGGCCTAAATCAGAACTGGAAGTAAGGTTTGAGGAACTGACCGTTTACAGGGGCATCGAGCAAGTCTCCCTGTAAATTTTCCAACCTGAAATTGTTATTGCCCCCTTGTTCCACAATTTTAAAAGGGTCGAACCAGAGTGGGTCGAATTTACCATGTTTCCCCTTTTCAGCGCTTCGAATATCCCATCTAAGCACTAACTCCCCAACCTGCAACTTCCTGTCCTTGGCATGCTAATCAAAAAGGTCCTTCATCTTCTCTTGATATTCAGTTAGCCTCTGACTTACCTGGTTCCGTGTTTCTTCTAACTCCACTAGCTGGTTGATTCTCCTGGTCACATCATCGGGTTCTTCTTGATTTTCTTGCATGAATCGGGCTACTGGTAAGGCTAACTGTACAGGGAATACTGCTGCCCTACCATATACTAATTCATACGGGAACTTCCCAGTTGCTCTCTTGCTGGTAATCCTATTGGGCCACAGAGCGAATTTCAACTAGGAATCCCAATTTTTCCGATTTTCGTTGATAGCCTTCTTCAGTGCCCTCACCAGGGTTTTATTAGAAGACTCTGCAAGGCCATTTCCTTGTGGGTAATAGGCCGTAGAGTGACCTAGCGCAAAGTTATACTGCTGGCAGAAACTGGCAAACTTTGCACACTTAAAGGCCTGTACATTGTCGGTCACTATCTTGGCAGGGCAGCCAAATCTGGATATGATATTTTCTTCCATGAATTTCATTACCACAGCATCTGTTGCATTCCTTGCAGGTATAGCTTCCACCCACTTCGTGAAATAATCTGTGGCAGTTAATATCCACTTATGCTGACCACTTGACGGAGGATGTATTTCACCGATAAAGTCAATTCCCCATTGCTGGAATGGTTCATCCACGTGAACAGGGATCATCGGCAGAGGTGCCAACTTCTGTCTTTCAGCAAACCTTTGGCATTTCTCACAAGTTCTGACCCGGGAAAACACATCTCCAAAGAGTTTGGGCCAGAAGAAACCAGCCTTCAGGATTTTGTGAGCAGTGGCTCTCCAACTATAATGACCCCCACAGATTCCTTCATGAAATTCAGCCATTATGTTTTCTACCTCGTCCTCTGTAAGACACAGTAGCAGAATGCCTGAGGGATCTCGCCAATACAGTCGGCCATTGGCAACAACATACTTCTATGATCTCAACCTTAGTGTCCTGTATTTGGCTTTGTCACAGCTAGGAGGGCAGCTGAGTGTTAAAAGATACTCCATGATCTCCTTGTACCACGGGCTGATGAGGTACTTCATATGTGTCTTCTGAGTAGCTATCTCTACTCCCTGTTGCTCTTCTTTCTTCTCAGACTCCTCATTTTGCTATCATGGACAGATTTATACCCAGAGCCTGACAGTTTGATTCGGACAAGATTTTGGCCAACCCTTGTCCCTTAATCAGTTTGGTAGGACGGATGTCTAGCCCATACTCTTGTATTTTGGCAATCCATTTCCCTCTTTTCCCTTCGCTATCTCCTTGGATAAGAATATCTTTTACAGCTGCTGTAGGCACAAACGCAGTGATATGGGACTGCATGACATACATACGAAAAGCTTTAAGAGACTTCACCAGAGCATATGCATGCTTTTCTAATATGTTATATTTCAGCTCAGCATCACAGAGCACCTGACTGAAGAAAGCGATGGGCTGCTTGTACCCTTCTTCATTTTTCTGTAATAAAACTCCTGCCACTGTATGAGGTGATGCAAATGAAAAGATCATGAAAGGTTTGGCATAGTCTGGTCCTGCTAGCACATGGGCTTCTGCAAAGGCATTTTTTATCCTGGAAAAGGCCTCTCATGATTCCTGAGACCACTTTACCTCGTTATTTTTCTTCAGCATGTCAGTTATATGTCTAACTATCTTTGCATAGTTAGGGATAAACCTCCTCAGAAAGTTAATGCGCCCTAGGAACACCTGCACCTCCTTTTTATTTCTGGGAAGACAAATGCCATTTATAACTTCTCTCTTAGGATCTATTTTTACCCCATCTTTGGTCACAATATGTCCCAAAATCTTGCCCTCTTCCAATGCAAATAAAGACTTCTGTGGGTTGAGAGAGAGGCCATACCTTCTGCACTTCTCGAAGGTTCTACGCGAGTGTTCAATGTGCTCTGCATCATCTTTTGAAAACACAGTAATGTCGTCTAGATATACCACCACAAACTTATCATGCTCCCCAACAAAGGCAATGTCCATGGCCCTTTGAAAAGTGGCCCCTGCATTAATTAACTCAAAAGGCATCCTAGCATACATAAGCGTACCCCATGGTGTGGTAAAGGCAGTCTTCTTCTGATCTTCTGGTAGTACAACCACCTGATTGTAACCCGAGAAACCATCCATCATCGACATCCGAGAAGATCCCACCACTTTCTGCAGGATATGATCCATTTTGGGCAGTGGGTAATTATCCTTTAAGGATGCTCGATTCAGATTCCTGAAATCAACACACAACCTTATTTCCCCATTCTTTTTCCGGACAGGGACTAAATTTGCCACCCACTCAGAGTACCTCAATGGCACAATTATTTTGGCCTTCAATAACTTCTTAATTTCTTTCTCTATGGAGGGGAGCAGCAGAGGGTTAATCTGTCTAAGCTTCTACTTGTGCGGCTTCGTATCTCCTTTCAGAGGAATTTTGTGTTGCATGATGCTAATATCAAAAGTTTTCAGGTCCTGATAAGACCATGCAAACACATTTTTGTAGGACTGAAACAGTTTCTGGTAGAGCTCTTTAAATTCTCTTGGGACTTTCTTGGATAGCCTCACAATTTTGGGGTCAGCAACAATACCAAGATTTAGGTCTTCTACCTGATTTTCTTCTACCGCTTTGTTTGGCTGCAGTGGGACGTCATTCTTGTCAAACAATCTTTCTAGAGGCACCAGCCCTCTAGGTATAACGTTTCCCTTCAATTGCAGCACTTTATGACCTGCCACCTTTTCCTCCCATTTGTTTTCTGAAAGGTCTTCAACTTCTTCTTCTTCACAAACGTCTATCTCCATGTTTGAGAATTCTCTGATTGTTTCCATAAATCTCTTCACTTGCTCTTCATCCTCGAACACCTGCCAGTGCTTGATGTTATCTGGGATTGATGGCCGATAACGCACCTCAATTTCATATCTTAAGTGAGGGTTCTGAGGTGGACGGAATGTACTAGCAGCCACTGCAAGGGAATCAGCCATCATGTTCTGCTCTCTAGGCATAAATTGAATGTTGAATGCCAAGAAAAAAATTTCCACCAAGTCCCATACTTCGTTCCTATAAGCCCTCAGCCTAGGATGTTTGGTTTGGCACTGATTTTTCACTTGTCTAACCACCAGTTCCGAATCGCCCAGAACCTTTAAACTTTGTATATTCATGCTTTTGGTTGTCTGTAACCCTAACAGGAGTGCTTCGTATTCGGCCACATTATTAGTGGCTTCATATTCTAACTTGAAAGACAAAAGAACCCATTTACCTGTGGGAGAGATGAGTAGTACTCCAGCACCATTACTTTCTCTAGAATTTGCTCCATCAAAATGAAGTGTCCAGATTCCTGCCTCACGGCTCTCTGAGGGCTGCTCGGTCTTGATCTGGTAAAATGATGGCTCTTGAGCATAATCTTGGTCTTCCTCTAGCATTAAACATGAGAAATCACCCTCTTTACTGTAGATTGGTGAATTAACCGAGTTATCAGCCTTAGTAACCATCTTGACAAATCTGGTTTCCTTGTACAACCTCCTCTCCTGGCCACCAAACAACCGAGATAGTAGCATATGTTAAGTCCAACTTGATTGACCCACCGATTTTGGTCCCCCAGGACCTTGACAGCAACATACCGAAGCGAGCTGAGATGTCAACCACCACAATGTCCATCACTACACTTTTGGCCGGGATCTGGGCCAAATTGACCACCAAATCCTTGATCATACCTAGGCATTTAACTCTTTTGGAATCAAATGAATAGAGATCCTGGTAAGGACGGGTGATTTGTAATCCTAGTTGTTCCATGACTGACAAGAGCAATAGATTATGGGAAGCTCTCGAATCTAACATACAGTGATGTAATAACAGGTCATGAATCACTAGAGACACATAAAAGGGGGGAGTAGAGGCATCTAATTCCTCAAAGTGGGGGCCAAACACAACCATGGGTCTTTCTTCTTAAAGGTTCAGACTATTTGGGATATGTACTGCTTCTGGAGGAAGCATGAAGGAGGTGACCTGGGACTGATATACAGGCTGCTTCAACAATTCAGTCAAGGGGACTGGGATTTTGACCTTCTCAAGCTCCTTTTGTAGACTAAAGGCAGGAGAGGGTTTTTCTGTTACGAGCTCCTTTGACTCTTTATTTTCGGCCAAGGGTTTGACTTCTTTTGACATAGACTTGGTATTAGGGGGGAATGACTACTTTTGAAGAGGAAGGAATTTGATCATTAGACTGCAAAGATTCGTTCAGAGGCCTCTTACCTTTGTCTGTGACCTTTTGCACTGTTGTCTCCTTCTAAACGGGTGCTTCCTTCTGGGGTGGCTCTTCTTCCTGATCTTGAGTACAAGTCCTTTTCCTGGAAGATGTGAGGTCATATCTTCTATTGAACTGTGCTTGCATGAAATCGACAAACTGCTTGCAATAGTCATCAATCTCTGGGTCTTCTTCGCCTTCAGCCTTCTCTTCTTCTTGTAATGGAATCTCTGTTTAATTACTTCCTTGCAAGGGACATTCTACCTCATCACTATTCGAAAAAGCAAGATATGCATCTTCTTGTTGATAGGCAGTGTCTTCAGCAGGACCATCCACTTGACCTTCTAAATAGAGCGGGTGTGGTACCTGATCTTGTTGCTCCTTCCGTTCCCTTTGCAGTATCTGCAAGGGTGGTTTTCTGTACTGAGGGTTGTAACCCCTGTTTGGAGCATTCTGGAAATTCTTGGAGGATGAATTTTTGGCCTCTAGTTCAAGTTTGACTAGCTTATTTGAAAGATTATTAATCATTTTGTTCATTTCCTCAATTATGTCATTGGCTGAGTCTCTGTCTTGGCTAGAGGTGGATATCTCTTCTTTAAGTTTTCTTCTAGTATCTTGTTCAGATTTTCCCTTTTATTTACCAGTGGAGGCAAAATTTGCCTCCAGCTCTAGTGCATCTGTTTGAGCATCATCCAGGGTGGCAGGCTTTCTTTCTCTCAGAGAGAAACTGAATTCTGAGTCAAAAGCTGCCATGAAAACAACTTTAGCAGTGGTTTGATGAGGTTTAATATCAGTAGGAAGGCTCAAATACAACTTGTTAAATCTCTTGATAAATTCTAACACCCCTTCATTATGTCTTTTCTTGAGTGTGTTAAACTCAGTAAGACAATGTCCATGATCTTTCTTCTCTCCCCATTTCCTGAGAAAAGTATCTTCCATTCCTTCCCAAGTGGTGATGGAACGGTCTCCTAATGTCTTAAACCACTTTTTGGCTTCACCATCAAGAGATTGCACAAAAAATCTTAGGACTACATCTAGGTGTTCCACATTAAAGTTCTCTGCAAAAGAACATAATACCTCAAGATGTTTTTGAGCTTCAATCTCATTTTCCCCATTAAATCGGGGTAAGATCTTCAGATAGTCTTGTGGCATATCATTCAACACTTGAGGTAATGCCAAGGGAGCATATTTATTCAACAATAAGCCAGGAACATTGGCCATTGGAGGAGGTGGAGGTAGTGCAAGGGTTTGATGTGTAAAAGGAGGAGGAGGAGGTGGAAGTGAAGTATGAATAACAATAGGAATGTATTGGACAACAGCTTGAGGTGTTGATGGGAACAACGGGCTGTGAATAGAAGATACTTCGGTGACTTGCTTGACCTCTTAGACTTCATAAGTAGGGTGAAAGGGGTAGTATGTGGTATCCCTTGACTCAGCTTCATCTTTAATTCGGACACCTCTCTGGGGTGGACTATCTGATTAGTAATCGGTATGTTCCACAGTGGAGTCAGGACCTTGCACTTGGGTAACTTGAGAGGAGGAGGGCGGAAAGTCTTCTAAAGAGAATTCAGGGATCTCAGTATGGACTGATTGTCTTTCCCTCCAACTCCTTCTATGTAGGATTTTCTCTGGGTCAGACACAGAAGGTGTCTTTGGCTGAGAGGTATCTGACCTCAGGTGTCGTTTACGAGGAGCTAGGACTGCAAGTAAATTTATCTGATAAATGAATGTGGAGTAGCCAAGGTGAGGGATCTACAAATATCAACTCTCCATGCTCACCTATTTGAAGAGTGATTAAGGTTTTGTCGAGGCCCAGGGATTTAACTTCTCTCAACTTCGATTCCCCGGCAACGGCGCCAAAAAGATGTTGTCAATCCTAGAGACAGCCTTGAGTTGTGAAAGACCAGTGCCTAGGACATCTTATATAGCAAGGAGCATATGATATAACAAAGATAGTTATCAAAACAAGGCTCTTTGGATATTTCAACTTTAACAGGAAAGTTCAATATAAATGGAACCAGAATTCTCACAGACGCAGCATAATGAAAGGAACACTATAGAGGCAAGATGCGAATTCTCAATATAAATGCATCAGACAATTCAAAGGCAGCTTTCTATAAGGAGGGTTGGATTCTGAAAATGATTTACAGAGATAAAAATCAGATGGTATTTTTTGTGTATGAAAAATAGAAGGAATACTAACCACTAATGAGATGAAATCCCATAAACAGATCTAAAAATGTGATGGGCTTATGATAATAAGAATCCACACATGTCTATTGATTTTAAAAATAACATCCCATAGCACTTAATATAGAAGAAGCATGGATGAAGTGGAAAATGAAACAACATATCATGATTGAGACATATTTAAAGTGTTAGACAAGTTCAGCATAAGTATCAATTGTGATAAATTCATACCAGAACCAGTGAGCCACTCGCATTCCAGAGCATGATACAAGAGAAATGGAAATAGTGAAATGAAAACTAAACTATATCACATAAGGCAGAGTTACAGACTATAAAACACCAAGACCAGAATCCTCATTAAAGACATAACTCCTTTTCATTGAGACCTAACAGGCTCTTCACATTTGTATTAAATCTTCAACAAAATGCATACAAAAACTCTTTCACAGCAATTTCTTTAGAAAATCTGGAACCTTTTATTAGTGTTTGCTTCCTGCTTTTATAACCACTAATTCCTATGCGTGAGAAGATATTTTGGGAAAATATCTTCTCCGCGTGCTGGTATGCTATGGCAGGTCTAAATCAAAACAGAAATGATGATGAGAAAAAACTACCTCTCATCATCTTACAATGCAGGCCTAAAGCCGTTTCTAACTGAAATGTAACAATTGACTGAACTGAAAGTAAATCTGCGAGAGTAAATCTGAATATTTCACTCGAAATGACAAAGTAGAGGGAATATACGGTAAAAATACCACACAGGCCTTGTCATGACTTATTATTGTTGTTTGATGAATTGGATCCACTACTGCTATTGGCAAAAGAGATACCGTTAGTCATGGGAAGAGCTGGCCTTCCATGTTGGAGCATGCAGTACTGCCAGTAGTGGGAAAAACTGGCCTTCTATGCTGGAGGGTCCCATAGGATGGCCAATGGTCATGATCCATTGTCTTGGATGTGGAATGCCTCTGTACATATTTTTCTCTGCTTCTTGGGCATGGAGGATCATCATCCTTGGCCTCAAGCCACTGTGATTGGCTAGGTGAGGGCCTCTGATGTTTCTTTGGAGTCCTATCTGGCTTTAAAGCTCTCTGTTCTATCAATGTCAAAACATAGATATGACTCTTCGGTGTGCTTTGGTCTTCAAACTGCACCTTCTTCCTTTGGATGTGGGATTAAGCGTTAATTATTCAATAATAGGCTTTAATTCTTCTAACTTGTCTCTGCTGCTACTCTGACTGCTGCTACAATAACCTCTCTGTGTTCCGAATCATAGTGACCATGATTGTGGAACCTAGAGTGAATTCATCACTCTGTAACAACCCTGCACAATACGATAAACTCATTAAGAAATCCAGGGAGTGGCGGAAGGAATGCTGTGAAGGCCTAGAGGAATGGTGGCGGGAATGGCGAAAACAGGAGAAGAAATGATAATTAGTGTAAATCCCAGAGTTTTAAGTCTCGGGCAAATACAAAGGAAATGGATTGAATGCATTGAATTAGGCCTTTGATGGTGGGACCCTAAGAAGTGAGGGTGATTAAACATGAGCCGTTGGATCCGGGTTGAATGGACTAATATGATTGGATCAACTATGGGAGATTACACCTGAGGATCGAAATCGAGGAGGTGGCGGCGCATACTAAAAAGTTGCGTATTGCGATTGTGGTGGTGCGATGGGAACGATGGACCAGATATTAAAATCACTGGCGAATATTGCTTCAAAGGGTCGATGACTTAACACTATCGCATCGGAACTTTCATGGTTTACAAAGGAAAAAGACGTTTCCACTCTGATTCTTTGATGTGATTAGTACCTAGGCCTTAAGCGCTTGGTCATGGGTACAGGGCATATGGGGAAGTGGTTAAGGGGGCTGGCTGAAAAGGGGCTAAGCCTCATATGTAAAATATGGTTTTTTGGCCTATTTTAAATGCATTTTAAGGCTAGAAAAGGGGTAACGGTAGAGAGGAAAAGGGGTTATTAAGCCAATCAAGTGGTGTTTGCAGGGTTTAAAGGGGAATGGAAATGATTTAGAGGGTTAATGAGGAATTAAGAGAAGGGAAAAAGGTGAAGAAAAAAAGGTTAAGTGGGAATGAAACAGGGGAAAAGGAGGCTCTTTTGGTCACCCTTCTTCGCAAACGAGAGGCGGAACTTCTTTAAAGTGAATGTTAACTATATGATCAACAAGTCAGGGTTCTTTGGAGTACAAGGTTTTTGTTGAATAATGTTATTATATTGAGTACTTTATCATTATTTTAGTTGAGAAACCATGTTAAGCTTATAAGTTATTGATCATATACATGCTAGTATCTACTTATTGGAGCTTAGTTTGGTAACTTTATGGCTTCTATCCTCACAACCTAGACAAATCAATCAAGGAAATCCCACAAGCATGCAAGAGAAAGCTAGAAATTGTGTAAAAAGATGAAGTGTTGACAACGAAGGTAGAGATCATAATTCCACAGATATATCGATAGATGGACGCAGACTGATCATAATTCCACAGATAGATAGATAGATGGACACAAACTGCACTCGTCCAAAAATTAGGAAGCTGCTCAATTTAAAAAGAAGTTGCTCAATTTAAAAACTTTTAGCTTCTGTTTCTAAGACCCGTCTCTGTTTCTAAGTTCTATTTAAGGTCTGAATGGAAGGATCATGAATAAAACAGAGCTCATGAAAATACTCTTAGAAGTCCATTTACAACACAGTTAGTCAACTTCTAGTTTCTGTTTTAGAAGAGTAAATCAAGGCTTCATCAAGTTAAACCTACGCTCAGAGGCTGAGATCTTGAAGAGTCTAAGAAGCATTGTTTAGAGTTCCTTATTACCACTATAGGGGTTCGAAATCTAGAAATATGAAGTTTGAATTTCAGAGGTGTATATATATATAAATCTCTTCATTCTTGTTCAGAAATCTGGGAAGGTAGAAGGCTCACCATTACGAAGCATAAAAGCATAATTAGGATTGGTTCATCATTAGGAAGCATAGAAGCTTAATTCAGACTAAGCAAAGTGAAGATTCAACATCAACTCGGGACTCTGCAAATAGATCATAAGCTCAATAAATATTCAGAAACACACAGATATGAAATATATTTAAATTTTGATAAAAAATCTTTTTGGCCAAGTTTTAGCAAAGTTATTTAGCATTTCAAAAAAATGAACTCACAATTTTTTTACTAAGTTTTTGACATTCACCCCATTCGAAGAAATCTTTTCGTATGTTTTCAGCATAAAAGTTTCTTACCAGGTAGAGTATGACTCACAAGAATTTGAGATTTTGGCAATTCAAACTACTATGTTAGAAAATACCATAATCCTACTAGTATTGACTCTTGAGAAAGGTTTTAAGTTGCTCTATAATCCAGTGCTTCTGTAAGTTGCTCTAACATTTAAACATTGTAAGTTGTCCAACAATGAACAATGTGTATCACATATCATGTCATTCCATTTCTTATACCATGTCATATACCATACATCTTATTTCATTTCATTTTATTTGGCACTACTACATATACAAGAAGTTCTTTTAGAGGAACCTAGTTGTGCTAGAGTCTAGTTTTCCTCTGCCACCAGTACAAAGGCTTCAATATGAACTTAACCAGAAACTATGAATGTCCTATCTAGTTATACTTTCTTGCCAAGTCAATGCCTCTACACCAGTACAAAGGCTTCAATATGAACTTAACCAAAAACTATGAATGCCCTATTTAGTTAGATTTTCTTGCCAAGTCAATACCTTTATGGAAGTGACTGTAAAAATCAGCCTTAGATAACTTGTGTGTAAATATTTGCATAAAACATTCAACCCTTTCCCCCAATAGATGGAATTTAACAAAGTCACCAAACTTTTCTTAATGAAGCCAAAAAGTATGTGTTCAATTCTAGAGGCCAATTCCATTTCGAAGATGATGAAATTTATTTATAGCAACTCCAAAGCTCATGTACTCTCGGTTGACTACTTTCATGGCACCTGTAAATGGATAGAAGTTAGAACTGTATCTATGCCAAGTTTTTTTACTGCAATTACTTTAGCTCTAGATTTCCCCTAAGTCACTGTGGTCAATGAACAAAATCATTGAAGTTCGAAGTAAGGCTCAGAACAAGACTAGTGAGCATTGCCTTACAATATTCCATTGTTCCCACAACCACACACACGGATCAAGCTCCCTTTAAAACTCTCTAAAACTACTATGCCAACAAGTATATAATAGGGGTTGAACTACGTTGAATAAAACAGATCTCATGCAAACACCCTTAGAAGTCCATTTACAACACAAGAAGTCAACTCCTAATTTTTGTTTTAGAAGAGTAAATTAAGGCTTCAAAATATTTAAACCTCACACTTGTCAAATTCGAATCACAAATCAGATGAGGGTTACACTTGTCTCTTACTGAATTCAAAGTTCAACTTTCCCACTGAAAATAGAACTAGTATGTAAGGTTCTAGGGACATATTTGCCCTATGTTTTTGTTAGTCCGCTAGGGTTTTCAAGAAAGTTTATTTCTATTCAAAATAAAAAATGCACAAGTTGTCTACACAAATGCAAGATTTCACAACAAACAATAGAAGATGCCATGTTTCTTTCAACCATGTTGTTAACAATCAATAGGTATCACTTACCTTTCTCACGTTGATATTAGATGTCATACATAATTGAAATACAATATAGTGAAAATCATTCAATAATTCAAAGTAAGAATGTAATCCAAATTCAACTGTTCAAGTAAATCAGGTTTGTTCCACTGCGATGTCAATTAATTCACAAAATTCTTCATTGATATGAATGGATTACTAGGTTTGGTTTTATCATTAAGATAAAATCCTTGTGGATAACACAATATACACTCAGATTCAACCTAGACTCTTTTGAGTAAAATACCAAGTTTCCTACACAAATGCAAGAGTTCACAACAAACAACAAAAGATGCCATGTTGTTAACAATAAATAGGTATTACTTATATTTCTCATGCCAATATTGGAATTCATACATAAATATAGTTTAATCTATACAGTTGTGTTGTAATACTTATCAAATTTCTTACTCATGTTGTACTCGAATACAATTTTAAATCAAAATTTCATGGTAAATATGCAGGTTGTTGGAGCCTTGCCAAGAGTTTCTATTGCAGCTCGGATAAGGAACAAGATGTGAGGGACTAGGTGGGGCCAACTGTGGAGCAATTCATCAGATGAGGATGTCAATGCTCTCAATGCTCCTAGCAATGTATTTGAAAAGGATTATGTGGTAGAATATCATCCCAGCCCACCATCAACCAGAGAGCCACCTTCAATTACAGTGCAGGTCGCAAGTTCAACAAAGAAAATCAGTGCCATCAAAGGTTGGACAAAGAAATACATGCTCGGTGCAATTGATGACATCGAGTTTAAGGGATATTTTATTCGTGCATCTGCAAAAAAACATGGTATTGCTATCTCTAACATACATTATTGGATAAATGGGTTGACTAATACAAAGTGTAGACGGCTTGTTACAATTATGACTAAAGAGGAGGAGGATGAGGTGGTCGAGTGTTGTAAGGAGATGGCCCAATTGGGACATTGGTTAGAGCTTATATAACTTAATCCAATATAGCTTGCTTCCATTCCTCGATGAACCCTTTCAAAGAAATCCTCACCATATCATTCTCTGAAATAGTCACGCCGATGGCAGAAAGCTTAGCTTTGACTTGAGACAACCGTGTCAGATACGAAATCACTCCTTCACCCTGCATCATCTTGGTGAACTTCAACTTATCCTCCAATACCAGTACCCGGTTCTCATTCTCATTCTGGAACAAATTCTGAAGAGCCACCCACATCTCATGTAAAATGTTATTCCTAGAAAAATGAGGTATTAGGGGATCCTTCACACCATCAAGGATGGTCAATCTCACCCTCGTATCTGAATCCTCATACACTTCCAGCTCCTTTGGGTCAGTTAGCTTCTTGATGGCTTTATCGACGAACTCCCAGATCCTGTTGACCTAGAAGAGTGACTTGATCCTTTCGGACCTTCCATAGACTATAGTTGGACAACTCTTCTAGCCTGTCCTCATACCAAAGAATAGCATGCAACTTCGAAATTGCAGTGATCCCTTCACCTACAATGTGACCAACTCCCTTTGAAGTTTTACTTCAATGTGCACTATGATGATTCACTTTCTTCCAAATTATATCAGACACGCTTTGATACCATGTTGAATTTCCATGACCTTGGTGTCTAGGATAAAATATTAAAATCTTTGACACTACCAAACCAAGAATCTCAACAAAGCTACTTAGCACAACGAAACAATATAATGCAGTACACCAATCACGTGCACAAAAATAACAATAACAATAATCTATGTAACCCAACTTAGTTATATTATCAACATATAATACAAAAATCTAGGGATCTCGTTGCTTTCGATCTACTCTCTAGTTTCCCCTTAGTCCATGAAGAACCAACACATAGAGAATCCAGGAGGGCTTCCACCTATCACTGTTGCAAGTCGCTTCTGTTACAATGAACACAAGTTGATCCAATCTTATCCTCTAAGCTGGACAATAATTGAGCTCCAATATGCCAATCTAGTAGCTTCTTTCTTCCATCAAAGAGATGCACATTTGGCTCAACTCTTCACCCAACTTCAGTTGTCAAGCTCCATTTATGATTGCTTGTCAAGGGCCACTCTTGGACATCAGCACATCTCCCTCCAAAAATACAATGATGCCAAATACCTTTGTCAATAATCCACTGTAGAATATGCTCCTAGTTAGGGTTTCTAACCACCCAAGTCAATCCTAACACATGGCTTCCACAAGCTGCAGCTAATCTTTCCACACTAGCACAACCTTCCAACTAGCAATAGTTCAAAATAAATACAACTTACACATACCTGTTTTACTGTTGCAACACTGCTACAATTTAGGCTCCTTGTTAGGGAAAAATGATAGTCCTTATCAGCCCACCCAAACTCTTCCAAATAGCCTCAAATTGTTGTGACCTCTCTTGTTCTTTTGCCTGGGCTTGACTGCTCCCTAAAATAGAGTCTCAACCCCCCTTAAATCTACTCAAAACAGGCTTGCAACCTCTTGAAATATTACAATCACCCTGTACCCTTCAAATAGAGAGATAACCCATCCTTAAGCCACACCAAACTAGCCTAAAAATCCTCTAGGAGAGCTCTGCAACTTGCTTGCTCCTCTACTCAACCTGCCCAAACAGTTAAGGAAAAGATACAATCATCTCTCCTCCACCTTCGTTAGGGCTCCATATCTTTGTAGCTACTTCACAAGTTGTATCTCTATGAATTGTGGCACATGGGATGAAGAAATAACATCACAACACCTTGTATTTATAAAATTTACAAGGGCTCTATGAATTCACCAATAAACATGTATTTTGGACTTAAAATGTCAAGCATACATGGCTTAATTGTCCAAAAATCCATTGTCAACTTCAAAAATTCATAACTCACTAAGGACAACTCAGATTTTTACAATTCTCAAAGCGTTGGATTCTCCTGAATGCCCTCTATCATCTCCATCCATTACATGTCCAAAATTTTCCATGGATTTGGCCCAAACATTGATAGGTGCAAAACCCCAACCTTGGGTTCCAAGCCCACAAATGACTCTTGTGGTGCTCCAACCTCTAAACCCTAAACCCTAGGGGTTGGAGTACCTCCTAAGCTACTAAAAAATCAAGATTATCTTGCTTGAATGATGCATTCTTGTTCATATTTGAGATTTATGAGGTGGATTGTTGTGATCTTGAATGTGGCATTGCAAACCGCCTTTTGGATTCAATGTGGAGCGCATTTCTAGATTGCATGTTCAAGCTTAATGAATTGAAATTTCCAACTCTCAAACCTAAGTCAAGTATATATACAACCAACATTATATTCTTGATTGAATTGGCTATGAACAAGGGTGGCTTAGTAACCATTGTGAGTATGGGTGCGCCCTCACTCAAGGTATGCTTATATAAACTTTGTACACTCATGTACAAGTAGCTTATCTTGTTGCAATAATGGGTGATGACACCAAGAATTCCTTTCATGGAAAAATTGTGTGTGTGTGTACCTCACCAATGAATTATTAGTGCTAGTGAGGAGTGGAGAGAGATTGATTGACAAGGTAAAAAAAATTGAAGGCATCTGGCTTGATTTCCTTTTTAACCCATTGACCTAAATTTTGTGAAAAACCTTCAAATGAGGTGTTACCTAGCATTATCATAAGGTTAAAGGAGTGGATTCAGTGGAGAATTCGTTATTGCAGTTTTTGGTGGTAACCTTGGCCAAGCTGGAGGCTCTCTACATTTGTCCGAACCACGTCGTTTTCACTGGGGGAACAATACCATACCACGTGGGTTCATATTGGGGGATTTATATTGAGGAAAAAATGACATAATATATTGGGGGATATATAGGGGTTAAAGGGATTTTATATTGATCGATATAAAAAATGGAGCTCAAAGTTAATGAAAAATTATAAAGGGGTATAAAAAATGTTAATGAAAAAAGGGATACCTACAATATCTAGTGAAAGTAAGGGGTTTTTAAATTGGGAAGGTGCATTGGGTTTGTATTGGTAGGGGGTTAAATAATGTGATTTTTAGAGGTATTTTCCAATATGTAGTCAAATAAAGGGCATTGTTTAGTGTGCCATGAAC
The DNA here is from genome assembly GCA_034641835.2 of Pinus albicaulis. Classification (NCBI taxonomy): domain Eukaryota; kingdom Viridiplantae; phylum Streptophyta; class Pinopsida; order Pinales; family Pinaceae; genus Pinus; species Pinus albicaulis. Next base: position 836,529,581 of record CM076578.1, read on the forward strand.
ACACGTGATATGTCAGAGGTTAATTGAGTGAAGCCCCGTGGTCCGAACTTTGTTTTTAAAAACCTTACAAGACTAGAATATCAACATTGTGAATCAAACCATGTGTTTTGGCTATTACAGTACTTTGCAATGGGCTTTAGAGCCAAAGTTACTTCTTTTGTGCCTAGAGAACAAACTTCAATTTTCGACCTTTTAGTGAATTGAGAGCAGGCCTTTATGGCTTTGTTTGTAATTGATTTGCCATGCTTTAATGCAAGTTATATATATATATATATATATATATATATATATATATATATTAGGTAGTCCTAGTCAGTTAGGTTTAACTAAAATAGTTAGGAGAAATGTTGTTGTCCTCCTCACTCAAGTTCAATTCATACATGTAACGTATTCACCTTATAATGAATATTTTTGTAATAAATCCAAGCCTTATTGTCTTCTTATTCCCTCAAAAACTAAAACATGTATAATTGAAATAAAAACTCATTCCCCTTCATCTCTATATAAGAATGAGTTAGTTCGTCAATGCCTCTTCGTTATGTTTTAACTAATAGAAAGAACCCATATACAAGCCTTAAAACCAATATACAAGCATTAAGCATAATGAAATCAAGGTTCTTACAAGCCCTTTTTAACCCATTTTCGTTGTTCCATGAAGACAAGCTTTTATTGGACTAGGTCAACAAAATATCATTAAGGAATTCAAACTTAAGCAAGAAAAGGGTTAAATTCAAACATCTAAGCACAATAAGGGTTAAGGCTAGTGCATTTATCACTTAGAAATTCATATTTGAGCATGACATGGCACAAGGCCAAACACCTTATTGCTAAGGAACTCACATCTAAACATGATTAGGGTTAAGGCCATTGCCTTATCACTCATGAATTCACATATGAGTGAGATAGGTGTTAAGGTTAGTGCCTTGTGGCCAAGGAATTTACATATGAGTACAATAAGGGTTAGGGCCAATGCCTTATGGTTGTGGAATTTAGATTTGAGCTTGATAAAGGATAAAGTCTACACCTTATCGCTAAGAAGTTCAGATTCAAAAGCGAGCAATATAGAAAAGAAAGGAGTTGTTTTTAGTGTCATTATTTTTTTAGAGTTTAAAGAAATTTGATCCAAAAAATTTACCAAAAAATCTCAAAAAAAATCTTTGAAATTTAAAGAAATTTGATAAAAAAATCTACCGAAAAGTCTAAAAAAATCGCACTGTCCGAACGACGAGAGAATTCAGATCGGAGAGCCAAAGGGTTGACACTTGAGCCATATAACACAGGTACAATGCCACGTGGTCCGGGGCCACGCCGTCGCATTATGACATTATAAATTTAGAAAACCATAATTTGTACCAGATTCTTATACAAAGCAAACGCACGTGAAAGTAGAGTAGACTTTTGAGGTAACATGAAAAAGTTGAGACCTTTAGAGGGCATCTAGAAGTAGGGTTTGTTATATTATTACTTTTTGTTTATATGTTTAGAAGTTTCTTTTACAATTTAAGTTTTTGGATTTTTTTACAAATCATATCTTAAGAAGTCTTAAGCATAATAATTTTTCTTTTATGTTATTGATATTCCTATTCAAAGAGGACAAGGATATTATTGGGAGTTTGTATGCGGTGGTTGGAGGTGTTGCTCTTGAGTCTTGATACCTAGAGGTATTCTTTACAATAGAAAGCCCATGTTTCAGTACTTGTTCAAATCTTCTTAATGCTACCAATATACCTATTTGAGGTGAAGAGTATACATTGGCCATTATAATATATTGTTTTTTGCAATTATTATTATTATTATTATTTTTTAATATTGACAAGTTCAAAATATATATTTTTTAATTTAGTTGTTTTAAATTTAGATTTAGAAATCACAAACTTGGGTTTATATATAGAAATTTTGTTTGTTTCTAAATGGTTTTCAATATCTTTATTTTCTGTACTTTATTTTTATAAATTACACAAATTATTTTTCATATCTTATTTTTATAAATTACACAAATCCATTGTCACTAAAACTATATACATATTTAGAATGCAAATTTTTATAATTCAAATTTATATGAGAGAAAAATATTCTGGAAAATTTATATATAGAAAATTGCAATCTCACACACACACACACACTATATATATATATATATAATTTGTTTTTTTCTTGGCATATGTTATAATATTAAAATACATATATTTTTATTCTTATTCTAACTTTTTATCAACTTATTCATTTTTAGAAATAGTAATATGTTGCATAATATATAGGAAGATTATTTAATTATGTCAAAACTCTATACCTTGAACTAAGACATGACTTTTTAATTTCAAGGTTAGAAATTATGCTTTGGGAAAAATTGTATAAAAAAATATAACCTACAAATTATCTTGGTGGGAACTAATAAATTGAGATGTGAAGTGGATATAGTAGATGTGATGTAGTAACTACTAGTTCTCCTACATAAGTGCTGGGGAAAACATAAATAATAGTGAGAAGTTTATGTAAAAAATTGTTTTAATCAAGGTGGGAAGTGACTAATTATAAATATATTATTTACCAACTATTTTCAAGGATTTTATATCTAGATGGTGTTCCTGCAATGTTTAAGAATGTAAAAAGTGACTACACAAATATCTAACTAGCTTAGATCCATCTTAACTCGAGATCTACCAAGTGGAGAGAGGGATCAAATCTCTTCTCTCTAAAAGCGGTTCACATATCAAAAGATTTGATCCCTCTTAGATCTCTTCTCTCTAAAAGAGGTTTGCATATCAAGAGATTCATCCCTCTCAGGACTTGGTAGACCCATAATTATGAATACCATGGGTCATTTTTATTTTTGTTTTATTTGGACTTGGTAGACCCATAATTACGATGGATCTAGGTTAGTTTAATTCACCCCTTTAAATAGGTTATGTTCCACATGAATACCATGGATTCTAAATTCCATGGGTCATTTTTATTTTTGTTTTATTTGGACTTGGTAGAACCATAATTACGATGGATCTAGGTTAGTTTAATTCACCCTTTTAAATAAGTTACGTTCCGCATGAATACCATGGGTTCTAAATATCATGGGTCATTTTTATTTTTATTTTATTTTGAATGTTCACATTACATTACATTAATATTTTTAATTTTTTAAATTTTTTTTTTTTTTTTGTGTAATTTGACTTAGCTCCTCTCGACCCAAAAATCATGCTTGAATATTGCCACCATATCCATAAATTAAATCATGGGTGAATATTTTCATATCCATAAATTATGGCATAAATGTGAGATAGTTATCACATGACATTATATTGTGGAAAGACTACAATATGACCTTCTAGTTCTCGTCCAATCAAATATTTGAAAAATACTTTTTTTGAATAATGTTGAAATTTTTTTATTTATTTTTCAAAGTAAAACATTAGAAGTTGCATTGGTCAATGCTAAATTGATAGTGATTTACAAACAAATTGATTGCTAGATTTGCCTTGGAAAAGACTAATAAAATATATACATTATATTTTACATAAAAATTAAAATACCATTATTTAAAAAATCAAATTTCACATACTTTTACAACAATCTAAAAACAAAAACTATATATTTAGAAATGTAATTTATTTCCATACTTTTCATCTTTTTATATCGTATTCAAATTCATTATAAAATTACATGAAATTATCTCAAAAAAAAAAAAAAACTAAATAGTCTATGAACCAACCTAGATCCATTCTACCAAGGGCCGAGAGGCATCAAATTTATTTTCACTCTAAAAGAGGTTTTCATATCAAGAGATTTGATCCCTTTTGGGGATTGGTAGATCTGGATTTAAGATAGTTCTAGGCTGTTTTAATTCCCCCCTTTAAATAGCTACATTCCACATGAATGGCATGGGTCAATACCATGGGTTCTCAATACTATGGACACTTTTTAGTTTTACTATTATTTTATAAGGTTATTTTTATTTTATTTTGATAGAGTTAAAATGTTTAAATTACATTACATTAATCTTTTTATTTAATTTAATTTAATTTTTATTTTTATGCAATTTCATTTAGTCAAAATGTTAAACATTACATTACAACATCTCTAGCATATTTAATTTTATTGCTAGAGATGCTCTTGAGCCTAGTATGGAAGAGATGTTGTAATGTCTTATTATGTAAGTGTTTTGACTTGGTCAAATTATATAAAAATAAATATCGAGAGAGTTGCATTTGAACAAAGATTCACACACACAATAATAATTTTCTATATTTAATAATCAGAGATACATCAAATATATATAGTTAAACTAATGCTAATCTTAGAGAGAGAAGTTGAGAGAATCTCTCAACTTCCTCAACAACCCAATCTAAACTAATTAAGCACAATAATGGAGGCATTATCTCAAACACCCCCCTTTAATGCCTACATTACAAAAATGGAGAACATACTAATTTAATACAAACATTTGTCTGCCCTGGTCTTCATTAACATTTGTACCCACTCTGAGATCTCATAGGAAACACTCTTTTCTCCACCATTTTCGAGCTACCAATCAACCCATTTAAAATACATTTGTTTCTGACTAGCAATAATGAACTTTGCAAGATTAACAGTATTGACAACTCGGCTCGTCGGGGCTTCCGCGATAGAGCTGACAAGTGATGAACCATCCTATGGACCAATCACCATCTGTCGGATATTTCGCTTTCGGCTATCCATCAGTGGCTAGGCAAATGGTCTGAATACTGAATGTGTTCAAGAGCTAATCTAACAACTTGACCTGCTTGTAACCTGTAACTGATGCTCCTTGGCCCATAGCACAACAAGATCAGCATATAACAAATTCACACAATTAAATTAGTCAATTGTTCTCTCGTCCCCGTAGAACGTCAAGAACGACTAATTTAAATAATGCTAATTTGTTCAATAATTGGTTCTTCTTCAATAATTTACAAACAAAATAATAATAACTATGCACACCACTCAATTATCAAAATTAGCAAATTTAATAACTATTCTATTAACCACGGACTTCAAAGCGGATTTTCTTTCACAACAGAGCCGTGGACACACGAATTAATTCATGCTCCGTTGCTGCCTCCGTCTTTTGCAAATAAATTTGCAGCTTCCATCGAACCAGAATCCTTGTTGCATACACCACAGCTCCAAGGCCATAGAATACACCCATGGTAACTTCATATGCAGTAGTGTAGAGCACACCTGTGGTTGCCTCCTTTACGCGTCCACTCTGCTGAGCTTGCACACAACTGGAAATTATTACTATACGATGGGACCCTCTGCTTCTTATCCATTTGGCTTCTCACAAATGGCCGCCTTCATGAAATATAGGGTGTTAACCGCAGATGCAGTCAATCTGGAGTACATATGAAGAGTGCGTATTCATATATGCATAACGCATTTATAATAAATCAATCCGTATAATAAATCGTGGCAGAGTTTTGTTGAGCCTGCCGATCACGCTCTCTTAGATTTTAATGCTTGGTCCCTTGCATATCCAGCTACTTCCTTGTAGATAGTAGAGAAGTAAATAGACAGCTCGAAATGTGGCTCACGAGACAATAAACTTGAGGCTTATATTATCAGTCTCACCAGAGCATTCGACCTCTTGATTCACTGCTGAAGCAAAATAATTTGAACTCTTTTCTAATCTTTGCATCCTATTACTACCTCCCAATGATACAGGAGTATGCTCAGCCTTTGATACCAATGCATAGTAGATGGGACAACATTCAGTCTTAACTAGCAAAAGAATACAACCCCTACAGGCCTAGCATAATCTTCAGCAAGCAACGCAACAACTCTTAGTCTCTTCCAGCGTTTGAACACTTCAACAATTCTACACTCAATCTCGTGTTATAGCCATTGCAACTTCGATTTCTTCTGGAACAGATTCATACCATACAAGGAAGAAAGCTCAGAACTGATATATGGAACCCCTGGCACTCAAGAGGAAAACGATTTATTTGTAGCAGCAAAACGTTATTCTTGTATAACCACTGCACAGTCCAGCTGTAGGATGAAACTCGACCTTTCTCTGGAGTGAAACTCGTCCCCTGGAGAGAATATAAACTCGGCCTCCTTTAGCAATCACGCGTTAGAGAAAACTCTAAGCCGACGGCAGACAACGCAGAAACTTACAGCAATTTCTAAAAAAAATAATTTTCTACATTCACACGCACTAATCCTATCTATTTACATAGATTACAATTTATGGCTCTCACATCTTCCTGGCCATCCCGTGAGGGATTTAAGCCAGTAGAGGCTCCGATACCATATTAGAAATTGGAGAGAGCAGAGATACACACACAAATAATTAATTTCTATATTCAATAATCAGAAATACATCAAATATATATAGTTAAACTAATGCTAATCTTAGAGAGAGAAGTTGAGAGAATCTCTCAACTTCCTCAACAACCCAATCTAAACTAAGTAAGCACAATAATGGAGGCATTATCTCAAACAAATAAAAATAAAGTTAAAATAAAATAATTAATAAATTTAAGATAAAATAATCAATTGCATGTTTTGCCGGTGGTTTAATTTAACTATCGTTTTGCCAATGGTATATATATATATATATATAACTTGCTCATATCTATTTTTAATTGGAGATGTATCTAGCATTAAGAGGTGCAAACCTATTTTAAAGTAAAAATAAAAATGATTCCTCTTGGTTCTTGTAGATCCAAAATTAAAATGAATTAAACTAGTATATTAACAATAAATTACATTTATCCATAATGTACAACTAAATGAATTTTTGTGAGATTTATTCCTTGTAAAATTTCAAAATTTAACTAAAAATCCATTATTAAAATATGATTTTCCAAAATATATATAAACTCAACTAAAACACAATAAACTACATTTAATTAAATAATTTGAAAATGATAATTTATTGATTGCATAATTACATTCCATTAAAAAAATGTTATCGTTGACTTGCATGTGAAGTGAAGTGAGTACTCTTTTCAAGTTTTCCTTAAAACCCTTATTTTGTATGTGAAATGAAGTGAGTACTCATTTCAAGTTGTCCTTCAAATCTTTATTGTGTATGTGAAGTGAAGTGAATACTCTTTTCAAGTTGTCATTCAAATATTTATTTTGTCTACATTTTTATTAATTTATTATTGAGTAATAATAAGTATGAGTTAATGGTTTTTAGTTTGAGTAGTTGGTGGTTTGACATTTCATTTATTATAGTTAGAACTAGTAATTGCACCACATGTTGCAAAAGAAACACCTTAATACAATAACATGAAATAGTAGTCTAGAAGAAATAAGTTGTTGTAAAGAAGGAGCCATCGTGAAGGAATGAAAGGCAAATTTTGCTTCCATGGAAGGAGGTCGTGGAGGTTTCAAAGATACTGATGATAAGAGTTATCAACCAGAAAATTTTGTTATAAATATTGAAATAGGAAATTTTGGGTGAAAACATATATGTAAACCAACATAATCTGTTCACATACATAAAAAATTTTGTTATAGATATTGAAATAGGAAATTGGGGGTGAAAATCCCTTAGTAATTAATAATCCTCAGAAACAAGCATGAAATGAGCATGTAACTGAAATAAGATATTTTAAATACATTAAAGTACAATTTATCTAGCATAGATGTAAATAAAGTGTATTTTTATTAATGAAAATAGAGTTTACTCCAAATTCATCTACATATCCGAGTGCCAATAACATGCTTGTCAGAAATTGTATATGAAGAACAATAGTCTTGGTATACAAGAAACTGAATGTCATTTTAATATGGAGACATTTTTGGAAGGAGATATTTTTCTTTATGTTATCGTTTATTTTCTTAACTCCAAACTTGGTTTAGTATTTCTCTATATACATAAGAAAAAAAAATACAAAGTAATTTCACAAATTTAAGTTATAGCTTTATATTTTATAATTACAAATCTTGTTTCTTATTAAAATATTTCACACACATCTATTTATTCAAATAAATTATATTGTGAATATGTTTTCTCCTATTATTTGATTACCAAATTATTGTACTCCCTACTAAGTAAAACAACTTTATTAATAAAGAATTGAATGCCAAGTTAAAAGATTACTCAAGCTCGAACTACTATAATATATATAACGATTTTTTTTTTTATGTATAAATTATTTCTTTTATATGTCGTTCAATTTCTATTACCTATTATCTCAAACCCCATGGGGACATATTATTTTTTATTGTATTTTGACCTAGTTAAAATGTTCATTACATTATGCCAATATTTTTATTTTATTTTATTTTATTTTAAATTTTATGTAATTTGACATAGTCAAAATGTTAAACATGACATTGCAACCTTTCTATCATACTTTGTTGGAGAGCATAGTAGCACAAAAATGTAATATTTAAATATATAAATAGTTATTTTCTTTTTTTTATATTGTTTTTTATCCATGTAATATAAATTAATTGGTTTTTGTGGAGTTTAATTTTATGATATAAATTTTATTATAAATAAAAAATTTATAATACAGAACCAGAAAAACTATGTATATATTTAGACGTATGAAAATTTAGATACATTTTACTAAGTAAAATTTTAAAAGAATAATGGGTATAAACATTTAAAAATAATTTTATTAAATAATTAGTTTAGATCCAGAGTTAATATCGATTTAGGTCATCTTAGTTCCCCCCTATAAAGAAACAACATTCCACATGAATACGATGGGGGTATCATTATTTTATTTTTATTGTATTTTGACCTAGTTAAAATGTTCATTACATTATGTCAATCTTTTTATTAATTTACTTTTATTTTTAATTTTGTGTAATTTGACATAGTCAAGATGTTAAACATGAAATTACAACCTTTCTATCATACTTTGTTGGAGAGCATAGTAGCACAAAAATGTAATATTTAAATATATAAATAGTTATTTTCTTTTTTTAATATTTTTTTTAATCCATGTATATAAATTAATTGGTTTTTGTGGAGTTTAATTTTATGATATAAATTTTATTATAAATATAAATTTTATGCTTATGTACCCAAAAATTTAATGTTTATGTATTTTACAATTATTTTTTGTTCATTAAACTAATTATGTTAAATCTAGTTTTATTAAGTTCTTAATTTAAATTTTATTAAAAAAATTGAGGTTAAAATCTAACAAATTTTTAATAACAACATTTTAACTTAAAAGTCATCAAAACCTAAATTCATTCTAACTTATTAAAAAGAAAAAAACAGAAATTATAAAAAAGATATATAAAAATATTTACTTGATCTAATGGCCTAAAACATTTCAATAGTCTAACATTTGATCCAATGGCTCAAACATGGACAGAGTGGCAGCTAGGGGAGTTGTTTTCAAATAGTAACGCGTTACGGTGTAAAAACGAATAAACTATATTTTTTTTATATATAGCTTGCCACATTTTTAAAATAAATTATAGACTATGATTTTTTGATATATGTGATTTGCCTAAAATGAAGTACACATTTTTTATATATGTAGCTTGAAGTTGATGCATTAATAAAAAATAGGTGTACATCCTAATCATCGCTATTATGGATCATTGAATTATATATATCAAAATTATGTAGGGGAGAGGCTTCTATTGTTGTGCAAGGACCAGTAGTATTTATAGTACTGGTCCCACACATCCATAAAGAAAAAGCATCATAAGCTCACTAAAATATGCACATAAATACTTTATATTAAGTTATATAAGTTATATAAATATGTCCAAAATGGGACCAGATTTAATTGGACCAACAACTGTCAAACACCAAGCCTTAACATCACAAGTTGACAAGACCTATTGTCTCAAGTACCTCAAGTTCTGAATTACCAACTAAGTCAAAATGCACTACAAAACATTACATTGCTTTCCATCCAAAAGTGCACCTATCCCATCAAACAGTCACCCACTGATTTTGCATTGAAGCAACACATCCCATTGATGGGTAGCACCTGCACAAGAATAGGTGAAATGTGTGTCAGCCATATGTACATGTTTGTTTAACCATTCAACCTACTGAAGACATTAAATGACACCATTCAGTTTAGGAAATAGTTCACCCAACCCTTTCAATTCAAGTATTAAACACAATAAACCTTTCAATTCATGTATTAAATTTAGGAAAGCATTTCAATTCAGGAATTAAATTCAAGAAAGCACAAGGATCAACCATGAAAGCTTATCAGCCATTGGATCATGTACAAATCAATCCACAACACATATTTGAATTTGGGAGATGGAAATCCATGCCAATCTTCCCTACCAATTAAATTCTAGATCATAAAACTATAAAACATCAACCCTTACTGTTTTTCATTTGAAACATTCATTCTACTCATCGACTGCTACAGACATACAATCAGAGTGTTCACATACAATCAAACTTTTCTGACAGTGTTCCATTCATTCCGCAGACATACAATCGAAGTATTTAGACAGTGTTACATTCATCAGTTGCTGGAGACATACAAACAGAGTGTGTGCACAATGTTACATTCATTCTCTTCATTGGTTGCTGGAGACATACAGGTTTTTGTTGAATAATGTTATTATATTGAGTACTTTATCATTATTTTAGTTGAGGAAACCATGTTAAGCTTATAAGTTATAGATCATATACCTATTATTATACGATTATTGGAGCTTAGTTCGGTAAATTTATGGCTTCTATCACGGCCTAGACAAATCAATCAAAAGGAAATCACAACCATGCAAGAGCTAGAAATTGTGTAAAGATGAAGAGTTGACAACAAAGGCGAATCACCATACCATGAGATATATAGATAGATAGACATAGTATTCATATGAATTCCCATGAATATGTAGATAGATGGACACAGACTGCACTCGTCCATAAATTAGGAAGCTGCTCAATTTAAAAACTTTCAGCAGCCTTTTATTTCTAAGACCCGTCTTTGTTTCTAAGTTCTATTTAAGGTCTGAATAGAAGGATCACGAATAAAACGGAGCTCATACAAACACTCTTAGAAGTCCATTTACAACACAATCAATCAACTTCTAGTTTCTGTTTTAGAAGAGTAAATCAAGGCTTCAACATAGTTAAACCTATGCTAAGAGGTTGAGATCGTGAAGAGTCGAAGAAGCATTGTTTAGAGTTCCTTATTACTATTATAGGGGTTCGAAATCTAGAAATATGAAGTTTGAATTTCAAAGGTATATATATAGAGAAATCTCTTCATTCTTGTTCAGAAATCCAGGAAGGTATAAGGCTCACCATTACGAAGCATAGAAGCATAATTAGGATTGGTTCACCATTAGGAAGCATAGAAGCTTAATTCAGACTCAGCAAAGTGAAGATTCAACATCAACTCGAGACTCTGCAAATAGAGCATAAGCTCAATAAATATTCAGAAACACACAGATATGCAATATATTTAAATTTTGACAAAAACTCTTTTTGGCCAAGTTTTAGCAAAGTTATTTAGCATTTCAAAAAAATGAACTCACAGTTTTTTCACTAAGTTTTTGACATTCACCCCAGTCGAAGTGATATTTTCGCATGCAGCATAAAATTTTCTTACCAGGTAGAGTATGACTCACAAGAATTTGAGATTTTGGCAAGTCAAAATACTATGTTAGAAAATACCATAATCCTACTAGTATTGACTCTTGAGAAAGTTTGTAAGAAATTCTTTCGGTGAAAATCAAATGTAGGGAGTTTTTGCCGACACATTTCGAACCAGCGAGTGTGGCTCATCATCAGGATAAGATGAGAAATCTGAACCAAAAACCAGATTAAATAGACAGGAAACCTCCAACTAGCCGTTAGTGACATAACGACTAGTTTGACTAAATCAATGAATTAAATTAAAATTTTATCAAATCAAACTATATTTCATTATGTTTGATTTCAATAAGATTTTATTATTAAGGTTTTAATTTGATATTAATGATTACTGATAAAAATAATGTTAATTTTTTTTAATTTTTAATTTAATTTTATTTAATTTTATTATTATTTTTTTTAAATTTTGAATATATATATATATATATATATATATATATATATATATATATATATATATATATATATATATATATATATATATATATATCAAATAAAAATAAAATATATAAAAAATAAATTAAAAAATAAAATTAAAAAACAAATAAAAATAAAAATAAAAATATTTACTTGATCTAATGGCCTAAAACATTTCAATAGTCTAACATTTGATCCAATGGCTCAAATATGGACAGAGTGGCAGCTAGGGGAGTTGTTTTCAAATAGTGATGCCTTACGGTGTAAAAACAAATAAACTATATTTTTTTTATATATAGCTTGCCACATTTTTAAAATAAATTATAGACTATGATTTTTTGATATATGTGATTTGCCTAAAATGAAGTACACATTTTTTATATATGTAGCTTGATAGTTGATGCATTAATAAAAAATAGGTGTACATCCTAATCATCTCTATTATGGATAATTGAATTATATATATCAAAATTATGTAGGGGAGAGGCTTCTATTGTTGTGCAAGGACCAGTAGTATTTATAGTATTGGTCCCACACATCCATAAAGAAAAAGCATCATAAGCTCACTAAAATATGCACATAAATACTTTATATTAAGTTATATAAGTTATATAAATATGTCCAAAATGGGACCAGATTTAATTGGACCAACAACTGTCAAACACCAAGCCTTAACATCATAAGTTGACAAGACCTATTGTCTCAAGTACCCCAAGTTCTGAATTACCAACTAAGTCAAAATGCACTACAAAAAATTACATTGCTTTCCATCCAAAAGTACACCTATCCCATCAAACAGTCACCCACTGATTTTGCATTGAAGCAACACATCCCATTGATGGATAACACCTGCACAAGAATAGGTGAAATGTGTGTCAGCCATATGTACATGTGTGTTTAACCATTCAACCTACTGAAGACATTAAATGACACCATTCAATTCAGGAAATAGTTCACCCAACCCTTTCAATTCAAGTATTAAACACAATAAACCTTTCAATTCAGGTATTAAATTTAGGAAAGCATTTCAATTCAGGAATTAAATTCAAGAAAGCACAAGGATCAACCATGAAAGCTTATCAGCCATTGGATCCTGTACAAATCAATCCACAACACAAATTTGAATTTGGGAGATGGAAATCCATGCCAATCTTCCCTACCAATTAAATTCTAGATCATAAAACTATAAAACATCAACCCTTACTGTTTTTCATTTGAAACATTCATTCTACTCATCAACTGCTACAGACATACAATCAGAGTGTTCACATACAATCAAACTTTTCTGACAGTGTTCCATTCATTCTGCAGACATACAATCGAAGTATTTAGACAGTGTTACATTCATTATATTCATCAGTTGCTGGAGACATACAAACAGAGTGTGTGCACAATGTTACATTCATTGTCTTCATTGGTTGCTGGAGACATACATGTTTTTGTTGAATAATGTTATTATATTGAGTACTTTATCACTATTTTAGTTGAGAAACCATGTTAAGCTTATAAGTTATAGATCATATACCTATTATTATCTGCTTATTGGAGCTTAGTTCAGTAAATTTATGGCTTCTATCCTCACAACCTAGACAAATCAATCAAGGAAATCCCACAACCATGCAAGAGAAAGCTATAAATTGTGTAAAAAGATGAAGTGTTGAGAACGAAGGCAGAGATCATAATTCCACAGATATATAGATAGATAGACATAGACTGTTCATAATTCCACAGATATGTAGATAGATGGACACAGACTGCACTTGTCCATAAATTAGGAAGCTGCTCAATTTAAAAACTTTCAGCAGCCTTTTATTTCTAAGACCCGTCTTTGTTTCTAAGTTCTATTTAAGGTCTGAATAGAAGGATCACGAATAAAACGGAGCTCATACAAACACTCTTAGAAGTCCATTTACAACACAATAAATCAACTTCTAGTTTATGTTTTAGAAGAGTAAATCAAGGCTTCAACATAGTTAAACCTATGCTAAGAGGTTGAGATTGTGAAGAGCGTAAGAAGCATTGTTTAGAGTTCCTTATTGCCACTATAGGGGTTCGAAATCTAGAAATATGAAGTTTGAATTTCAGATGTATATATATAGAGAAATCTCTTCATTCTTGTTCAGAAATCCGGGAAGGTATAAGGCTCACCATTACGAAGCATAGAAGCATAATTAGGATTGGTTCACCATTAGGAAGCATAGAAGCTTAATTCAGACTCAGCAAAGTGAAGAGTCAACATCAACTCGGGACTCTGCAAATAGATCATAAGCTCAATAAATATTCAGAAACACACAGATATGCAATATATTTAAATTTTGACAAAAACTCTTTTTAGCCAAGTTTTAGAAAAGTTATTTAGCATTTCAAAAAAATGAACTCACAGTTTTTTCACTAAGTTTTTGACATTCACCCCAGTCGAAGTGAGATTTTCGCATGCAGCATAAAATTTTCTTACCAGGTAGAGTATGACTCACAAGAATTTGAGATTTTGGCAAGTCAAAATACTATGTTAGAAAATACCATAATCTTGCTAGTATTGACTCTTGAGAAAGTTTGTAAGAAATTCTTTCGGTGAAAATCACATGTAGGGAATTTTTGCCGACGCGTTTCAAACCAGCAAGTGTGGCTCATCATCACGACAAGATGAGAAATCTGAACCAAAAACCAGATTAAATAGACAGGAAACCTCCAACTAGCCGTTAGTGACATAATGGCTAGTTTGACTAAATCAATAAATTAAATTAAAATTTTATCAAATCAAACTATATTTCATTATGTTTGATTTCAATAAGATTTTATTATTAAGGTTTTAATTTGATATTAATGATTACTAATAAAAATAATGTTAAAATAATTTTATTTTTTATTTTTTATTTTAAAATTTTGAATATATATATATATATATCAAATAAAAAATATATATATTAAAAAAAATAAAAATAAAATATATATTTACTTGATCTAATGGCCTAAAACATTTCAATAGTCTAACATTTGATCCAATGGCTCAAACATGGACAGAGTGGCAGCTAGGGGAGTTGTTTTCAAATAGTGATGCCTTACGGTGTAAAAACAAATAAACTATATTTTTTATATATATAGCTTGCCACATTTTTAAAATAAATTATAGACTATGATTTTTTGATATATGTGATTTGCCTAAAATGAAGTACACATTTTTTATATATGTAGCTTGATAGTTGATGCATTAATAAAAAATAGGTGTACGTCCTAATCATCTCTATTATGGATCATTGAATTATATATATCAAAATTATGTAGGGGAGAGGCTTCTATTGTTGTGCAAGGACCAGTAGTATTTATAGTACTAGTCCCACACATCCATAAAGAAAAAGCATCATAAGCTCACTAAAATATGCACATAAATACTTTATATTAAGTTATATAAGTTATATAAATATGTCCAAAATGGGACCAGATTTAATTGGACCAACAACTGTCAAACACCAAGCCTTAACATCACAAGGTGACAAGACCTATTGTCTCAAGTACCTCAAGTTCTGAATTATCAACTAAGTCAAAATGCACTACAAAACATTACATTGCTTTCCATCCAAAAGTGCACCTATCCCATCAAACAGTCACCCACTGATTTTGCATTGAAGCAACACATCCCATTGATGGGTAACACCTGCACAAGAATAGGTGAAATGTGTGTCAGCCATATGTACATGTGTGTTTAACCATTCAACCTACTGAAGACATTAAATGACACCATTCAATTCAGGAAATAGTTCACCCAACCCTTTCAATTCAAGTATTAAACACAATAAACCTTTCAATTCAGGTATTAAATTTATGAAAGCATTTCAATTCAGGAATTAAATTCAAGAAAGCACAAGGATCAACCATGAAAGCTTATCAACCATTGGATCATGTACAAATCAATCCACAACACAGATTTGAATTTGGGAGATGGAAATCCATGCCAATCTTCCCTACCAATTAAATTCTAGATCATAAAACTATAAAACATAAACCCTTACTGTTTTTCATTTGAAACATTCATTCTACTCATCAACTGCTACAGACATACAATCAGAGTGTTCACATACAATCAAACTTTTCTGACAGTGTTCCATTCATTCCGCAGACATACAATCGAAGTATTTGGATAGTGTTACATTCATTATATTCATCAGTTGCTGGAGACATACAAACAGAGTGTGTGCACAATGTTACATTCATTCTCTTCATTGGTTGCTGGAGACATACAGGTTTTTGTTGAATAATGTTATTATATTGAGTACTTTATCATTATTTTAGTTGAGAAACCATGTTAAGCTTATAAGTTATAGATCATATACCTATTATTATCTGCTTATTGGAGCTTAGTTCAGTAAATTTATGGCTTCTATCCTCACAGCCTAGATAAATCAATCAAGGAAATCCCACAACCATGCAAGAGAAAGCTAGAAATTGTGTAAAAAGATGAAGTGTTGACAACAAAGGCATAGATCATAATTCCACAGATATATAGATAGATAGACATAGACTGTTCATAATTCCACAGATATTTAGATAGATGGACACAGACTGCACTCGTCCATAAATTAGGAAGCTGCTCAATTTAAAAACTTTCAGCAGCCTTTTATTTCTAAGACCCGTCTTTGTTTCTAAGTTCTATTTAAGCTCTGAATAGAAGGATCACGAATAAAACGGAGCTCATACAAACACTCTTAGAAGTCCATTTACAACACAATCAAACAACTTCTAGTTTTTGTTTTAGAAGAGTAAATCAAGGCTTCAACATAGTTAAACCTATGCTAAGAGGTTGAGATCGTGAAGACCCTAAGAAGCATTGTTTAGAGTTCCTTATTACTACTATAGGGGTTCGAAATCTAGAAATATGAAGATTGAATTTCAGAGGTATATATATAGAGAAATCTCTTCATTCTTGTTCAGAAATCCAGGAAGGTATAAGGCTCACCATTACGAAGCATAGAAGCATAATTAGGATTGGTTCACCATTAGGAAGCATAGAAGCTTAATTCAGACTCAGCAAAGTGAAGAGTCAACATCAACTCGGGACTCTGCAAATAGATCATAAGCCCAATAAATATTCAGAAACACACAAATATGCAATATATTTAAATTTTGACAAAAACTCTTTCTGGCCAAGTTTTAGCAAAGTTATTTAGCATTTCAAAAAAATGAACTCACAGTTTTTTCACTAAGTTTTTGACATTCACCCCAGTCGAAGTGATATTTTCGCATGCAGCATAAAATTTTCTTAACAGGTAGAGTATGACTCACAAGAATTTGAGATTTTGGCAAGTCAAAATACTATGTTAGAAAATACCATAATCCTACTAGTATTGACTCTTGAGAAAGTTTGTAAGAAATTCTTTCGGTGAAAATCAAATGTAGGGAATTTTTGCCGACACATTTCGAACCAGCGAGTGTGGCTCATCATCAGGATAAGATGAGAAATCTGAACCAAAAACCAGATTAAATAGACAGGAAACCTCCAACTAGCTGTTAGTGACATAACGGCTAGTTTGACTAAATCAATAAATTAAATTAAAATTTTATCAAATCAAACTATATTTCATTATGTTTGATTTCAATAAGATTTTATTATTAAGGTTTTAATTTGATATTAATGATTACTAATAAAAATAATGTTAAAATAATTTTATTTTTTATTTTTTATTTTAAAATTTTGAATATATATATATATATATATATATATATTAAAAAAATAAAAAATAAAAAATTACTTGATCTAATGGCCTAAAACATTTCAATAGTCTAACATTTGATCCAATGGCTCAAACATGGACAGAGTGGCAGCTAGGGGAGTTGTTTTCAAATAGTGATGCCTTACGGTGTAAAAACAAATAAACTATATTTTTTTTTATATATAGCTTGCCACATTTTTAAAATAAATTATAGACTATGAATTTTTGATATATGTGATTTGCCTAAAATGAAGTACACATTTTTTATATATGTAGCTTGATAGTTGATGCATTAATAAAAAATAGGTGTATGTCCTAATCATCTCTATTATGGATCATTGAATTATATATATCAAAATTATGTAGGGGAGAGGCTTCTATTGTTGTGCAAGGACCAGTAGTATTTATAGTACTGGTCCCACACATCCATAAAGAAAAAGCATCATAAGCTCACTAAAATATGCACATAAATACTTTATATTAAGTTATATAAGTTATATAAATATGTCCAAAATGGGACCAGATTTAATTGGACCAACAACTTTCAAACACCAAGCCTTAACATCACAAGTTGACAAGACCTATTGTCTCAAGTACCTCAAGTTCTGAATTACCAACTAAGTCAAAATGCACTACAAAACATTACATTGCTTTCCATCCAAAAGTGCACCTATCTCATCAAACAGTCACCCATTGATTTTGCATTGAAGCAACACATCCCATTGATGGGTAACACCTGCACAAGAATAGGTGAAATGTGTGTCAGCCATATGTACATGTGTGTTTAACCATTCAACCTACTGAAGACATTAAATGACACCATTCAATTCAGGAAATAGTTCACCCAACCCTTTCAATTCAAATATTAAACACAATAAACCTTTCAATTCAGGTATTAAATTTAGGAAAGCATTTCAATTCAGGTATTAAATTCAAGAAAGCACAAGGATCAACCATGAAAGCTTATCAGCCATTGGATCATGTACAAATCAATCCACAACACAAATTTGAATTTGGGAGATGGAAATCCATGCCAATCTTCCCTACCAATTAAATTCTAGATCATAAAACTATAAAACATCAACCCTTACTGTTTTTCATTTGAAACATTCATTCTACTCATCAACTGCTACAGACATACAATCAGAGTGTTCACATACAATCAAACTTTTCTGACAGTGTTCCATTCATTCTGCAGACATACAATCGAAGTATTTAGACAATGTTACATTCATTATATTCATCAGTTACTGGAGACATACAAACAGAGTGTGTGCACAATGTTACATTCATTCTCTTCATTGGTTGCTGGAGACATACAGGTTTTTGTTGAATAATGTTATTATATTGAGTACTTTATCATTATTTTAGTTGAGAAACCATGTTAAGCTTATAAGTTATAGATCATATACCTATTATTATCTGCTTATTGGAGCTTAGTTCAGTAAATTTATGGCTTCTATCCTCACAGCCTAGACAAATCAATCAAGGAAATCCCACAACCATGCAAGAGAAAGCTAGAAATTGTGCAAAAAGATGAAGTGTTGACAACGAAGGCAGAGATCATAATTCCACAGATATATAGATAGATAGACATAGACTGTTCATAATTCCACAGATATGTAGATAGATGGACAGAGACTGCACTCGTCCATAAATTAGGAAGCTGCTCAATTTAAAAAGAAGTTGCTCAATTAAAAAACTTTCAGCAGCCTTTTATTTCTAAGACCCGTCTTTGTTTCTAAGTTATATTTAAGGTCTGAACAGAAGGATCACGAATAAAACGAAGCTCATACAAAAACTTTTAGAAGTCCATTTACAACACAATAAATCAACTTCTAGTTTCTGTTTTACAAGAGTAAATCAAGGCTTCAACATAGTTAAACCTATGCTAAGAGGTTGAGATCGTGAAGAGCCTAAGAAGCATTGTTTAGAGTTCCTTATTACCACTATAGGGGTTCGAAATCTAGAAATATGAAGTTTGAATTTCAGAGGTATATATATAGAGAAATCTCTTCATTCTTGTTCAGAAATCTGGGAAGGTATAAGGCTCACCATTACGAAGCATAGAAGCATAATTAGGATTGGTTCACCATTAGGAAGCATAGAAGCTTAATTCAGACTCAGCAAAGTGAAGAGTCAACATCAACTCGGGACTCTGCAAATAGATCATAAGCTCAATAAATATTCAGAAACACACAGATATGCAATATATTTAAATTTTGACAAAAACTCTTTTTGGCCAAGTTTTAGCAAAGTTATTTTGCATTTCAAAAAAATGAACTCACAGTTTTTTCACTAAGTTTTTGACATTCACCCCAGTCGAAGTGAGATTTTCACATGCAACATAAAATTTTCTTACCAGGTAGAGTATGACTCACAAGAATTTGAGATTTTGGCAAGTCAAAATACTATGTTAGAAAATACCATAATCCTACTAGTATTAACTCTTGAGAAAGTTTGTAAGAAATTCTTTCGGTGAAAATCACATGTAGGGAATTTTTGCCGACGTGTTTCGAACCAGCGAGTGTGGCTCATCATCAGGACAAGATGAGAAATGTGAACCAAAAACCAGATTAAATAGACAGGAAACCTCCAACTAGCCATTAGTGACATAACGGCTAGTTTGACTAAATCAATAAATTAAATTAAAATTTTATCAAATCAAAATATATTTCATTATGTTTGATTTCAATAAGATTTTATTATTAAGGTTTTAATTTGATATTAATGATTACATGCTAATATTGGAATTCATACATAAATATAGTTTACTCTAAACAGTTGTGTTGTAATACTTTTCAAATTTCTTACTCATGTTGTAATCGAATACAATTTTAAATCAGAATTTCATGGTAAATCTGTAGGTTGTTGGAGCCATGCTAAGAGTTTCTATTGCAGATTGGATAAGGAACAAGAGATGAGGGACAAGGGGGCCCAACTGCGGAGCAATTCATCAAATGAGGATGTCAATGCTCCCAATGCTCGCAGAAATGTCATTGAAAAGGACTTCGTGGTAGAAGATCATCCCAACCCACCATTAGCCACAGAGCCACCTTCAACCACAGTGCAGGGTGCAAGTTCAAAAAAGAAAACTAGTGCCATCAGAGGCTAGACAAAGCAAGGCATGCTCGTTGCAATTGATGACATTGAGTTTAAGGGATATTTTATCTGTGCATCTACAAAAAAACATGGTATTGTTGCCTCTAACATACATTACTGGATAAATGGGTTAACTAATACAAAGCATAGAGGGCCTGTTACAGTTATGATTGAAGAGGAGGAGGATGAGGTGGTCGAGTGGTGTAAGGAGATGGGCCAACTAGGACATGGGTTAGAGCTTATACAACTTAAATCCACTGTCGCTCAAATTTGTCAAGGGAGGCCAAACCCCTTTAAAGATGTTTTTCCTGGTAAATCATGGTGGAGTGGTTTTAAAAAGAGGCATCCAGACCTTGTGTTACGTACAACAGAGGGCGTTGTCAGAGACAAGGCTTTAAATCTATGCCCTACAATTGTTTCCAAGTTCTATAACACTATTTCTGCTGCATATGAGCAACACTCATATTCCCCAAACCATATATGGAACTGTGATGAAACAAGTTTACAGGCAGGAAGGAATTGTGGTATGCGGGTAATTTCCAAGAGAGGGAGTAGAAATGTGCCTAAGATATTGCCTAAGAACAGGGAGTGTATCACAATTCTTGCCCGTGTCAATGCAATTGGTTCATCAATACCAGGATTTTATCTATTTAAAGGTAAAACTCAACTAAAATATTATATACAGAATTGTGAACTAGGTGCATGCATGGTTGCACATCCACATGCATGGATGACAAAGGAACTATTCCTGAATTGGCTTTGCCACTTTTCTGCTTCTGTACCAGGTGGTGTCTCACCTGAAAACATACACTTACTAATTTTAGATGGCCATGGAAGCCACATGGCTATGCAGACAGTCGAGGAGGCCAATAAATTGGGCATTGACTTGTTAACATTGTCATCTCATACCAATCACAGATTTCAGCCCCTTGATGTGAGCATGTTTGGGCCTTTCAAGAACTATTTCAGGGTCGAGCGAGCTTCATGGAAGGCAAAGAATCCAGGGGTGGAAGTAAAGAGGTTTGAGCTAGCTGAGCTTGCAAGTAAAGCATTTAAAAAGGCTCTCACGACTTCTAATATCACGGTTGGATTTAGGAGGACTGGTATATGGCCACTTAATTTTGATGCTTTTATGCATAATACTGGTTGTAGCCAAGCATTTGAAGTGGGAGGTCAAGAAGCAAAGAACTTACAAGACCATGTTGGTGCCCAAGAAGATGTAGTTGTTGTTGAAGGTATAATGTCCCTTTCTGAAGGGTTGTTCTACGGTGATGATGATGAAAATTTCACTGAGACATAGTTCAGTCATGAACCAACTAACAATATCAATGAGTTTGTCACGCCCACTGAACCACCTATGAATTATGCATGTGATATTCCATGTGATGAAGTTGATCAAGGGAATGCAAATGCAACAAAATTAAACAATGAGAAATTTACCATGCCAACCCAAGTAAGCGCACCATCATGGTCGGCAGAGGCCATGATGAATATCACTGGAAATAATGTATCTACCACCAATGAGGAAAGCATGGAAATTCCTTCACAACCATCGGGGTTGAACACCGAACTTGTTCATTATTTTGTGGAAAATAGATCACTGGAAGAGGATCCTATTCAACATGAAGTACCTGAAGAAGACAAAAATGGGGGCTAATCAGTTGTCCGTACGGATGAAATCCAAGTGTCAGGTCCGAAGGAGCATGGGGCAACAAAAAGGCAGAGATTACTTGGTGCATTCCTGAAGCTACCAGTAGAGAGAGTGAAGCTCTCATCAAGGAACCCAACGTCATATTATCTTCATTTTGGGAGGAGTTCACAATTGCTCAGATCTGAAGATTATATGAATTTAATGTTCAAGTCTGAACGTAAAAATAATGAAATTCAGGAAGCTAAAAAGAGAAAGGAGTTAGCCAATGAAAAGAGATATGCAAGGATTGCAACAACAGAAGCTCAAGCAAAGGAAAGGTTGGAAAGACAAAAATCAAGGGAAGATAAGGAACATCAAAAGCAATTGGCAAGGCAATAGAGAGAGGCAAGAAAGGTTCAACAAGAGTTGGAAAAGGAGGAGGGGTGACAAGCAGGGAAGACCATGGTTCAAGCCAGTTTGAGGCAAATAGGTTGATGTCTAACACGCTGGACCACATTGCAGAACATAAACCATCATACCAAGACCTGATTAACATCCAAGTCTCCTGCAATCAGGCAGGGGTTAGGCCCACCTCTTGAACCCCTACCAATGCAGGTTTGAATCCTAACTGTGTTTATATGACACCTGCACTCAGTGCAGGGATTAGTAACACAAGTGGACACTTGGACTACTCAGTCCCACAATGGCTACAAGGGGAAATTTGGAATCAAGCATATGGCAACATTCAGGCACATCCTAATCATCCAATCTTGGGCATTTCACCATACTTGGGCCAGGAAGTCAACTCAACATTTTTTAGCAATGCAGGAAATGGAAGCCATCAAGCATAGGGGTGGCATGACTTAATTTTTGTAACCACAACACATTGTGATTTTGGTAGGGATGAAATAGGTTTGCTAAGGATAGCATCCATGGATGTTGGGAAGCATCCTTTTGAGTTTCCTCATGAAATTAGTATGTATCAAACAGTTTCTAATTGCTACAAAATAATTCTTATATTCCTTGTGAATTAAAAAAAAAATTGGAACACAAAATTTTATTGTCCTTACTTCCAAAACAAGATCCCAATATGAATGTGATGACCACCACTTTGTTAATCTGTTGAAGTTATAATTTCTTATTTAAAAGAACAAAACACTTGCCATAGCCTATATCATAATTTTTAATTTTTAATTACTATGTATCAAACAATTTATAATTGCTACAAAAATATATCTTATATTCCTTGGGAGTTAACAAATTGACAGTTTAACCCATTGCTAACTTGATCACTTGCAAAGGCATAATCCCAATAATCAATGACACCATTAAAAGAAAATAAGCTTAGATTATTACTTGCCTTCTCTAATCTAAGACATTGAGATTGTGAAAAAGGTTCCCAATCGACAAATGAACACAAAAACATATTATTCTATGTACATGCTCCCCATTCCAACAACTTCAAACCCCAAGCTGATATAAGACATTGAAAAAAACCACTTTCACTGCATCTACAAAGAAATATGACCCATTGCATAACTCCACATAAAATTTGAGAGAATAAAATAATCACATATTGTTGGAAAACGAGGATTTAAAGTAGTCATCTGATAGACTTGGTATGCTCAATGAACAGAAAGGTTGCAATGAAACAACAAATGAAACAACAGAAGTATGAGACTGTTGAAGATAATTTTTTAAATTTGTGCACTTTAAATTTTTAAATTTCGCAATATTATTGGTGTCAAGACCATTCTATCTATTTTCCTATTGAATTCTAACAAAAAACTGAATTTCGATTGTAGGAAAACAAAATATTTAATGGTGAATTATTAGTGAAATTGTTGATGCATTCATATGTTCAGTCCTCCCCACCTCAAAATTCCACAACAAAAGACACAACTTACTTATCAAATTAATAACTTCAATCCCCAAGCTGACATAATACATTGAAAAAAACCAGTGACATAATACATTGAAAAAAACCATTGTTGTCCACCCTTAAACCACTGTTGTCTAGATCTTTAAACAACAAGGTACTAACATAAAAACTAAATTTCTATTGCAGGACAACATAAAACTAAATTTTGACAAAAAGTTTTAATGGTGAATTATCAGTCAAATTGTTGATGCATTCAGATGTTCAGTCCTCCCCACCTCAAAATTCCACAACAAAAGACACAACTTACTTATCAAATTAATTAACTTCAATCCCCAAGCTAACATAATACATTGAAAAAACTAGTGACATAATACATTGAAAAAACCTGTTGAATTACAAAATCCAAGTGTTTAAAAACACAAGAAACAAGCTCAACAAAGAAACATTAATCCTTCTCCAAAGCAACCATGGGAGGAGGACCTAACAAGAGAAAGCATGCAGACATAGAGTGACTAAGTGGCCACCCTGAGGTTTCAAGAAGTTGGATGGAGTATGTTAATAGACTCCAGGGTTTTGATGATAATGTGGCAATCTAATTTGACCAAAATTGTAGAGCAAACATCTCAGTGGAACGGTACGAAGGTTATATCTAAACAGTCAAGGGTTTAGAGATGAAGCTAAATTAATAAATCATCTCAAGGGTTGAAGGACTACCAGTTGGATAGAAATGGAAAAATATGATAGAGTCTAGTCGAGGCAAAGCAAAAATGTCTTATCTCCCATGAAATCATGAAGGATACCGGCCAAGGAGTGAAAAGAACTAGTAAATTTACACAAAACCCTAAACCCTAAATGTGTTAAAAAACCAGTCATGCTTCTATTACTCCGATAGAGGTGGAACTATCTGATTCCTTTTAATTTTATAAATTATTATAGATCCATAAGTTCCTCCATTTCTTAGTTTTTATAAACATTCCAACACAGATAATTCTAGATATATTAGATTGTCTAATATTTACTTGTTATGGTTCAGTTTTATTTTCATTTTTGGGATAATTTTGAATTTGACCTCTCTGAATACAAAGCACATGTTGCACTACCAATGGTCTAGTTTCCCAAGTAGCAGACCGAAGGTTTGCAATAGGCTTCTAAGTATGTAATTTTGTAAATGATCAATGAATTTTTCCATCACAAGGAGTGAAAAGCCATCACAGTGTGCCATCACAAGGAGTGAAAAGAACAAGTCAATTTACACAAAACCCAAGTGTTTAAAAACACAGGAAACAAGCTCAACAAAGAAACATTTATCCTTTAAGTTAAATGTGTTAAAAAACCAGTCAATTTACACAAAACCCTACCCTAAATGTGTTAAAAAACTATTCAATTTAAATAAAACCCAAGTGTTTAAAAACACAGGAAACAAGCTCAATAGAGAAACATTAATCCTTAAGTTAAATGTGTTAAAAAACCAGTCAATTTACACAAAACCTAAGTGTTTAAAAACAGAAGAAACAAGCTCAATAGAGAAACATATCCTTCAAGTCAAATGTGTTAAAAAACACATGCAGATGACTGGTAGGACAGAGTCCTACCTTACGGCTCTCCCTGGCTTCCTCCTTGCCAACGTGTCACGGGAACCCATACCCTAAAAAAACCATAGCGCGCCATAGGAAAACCAACTGCATTGCGCACATTAACCTACAAACAATGCAAACACCCATGAGAAAACAACTTGATGCACAAACATTAAAAAACATGGAAAACCCACCATGTCTGCCACCGAAAAATGCAACATTTATTTGAAAACGCAACATTGACATGGAAAAACAATTCCGAGCACGAACCCACCATATCTGCCACCGAGCCGAGGTATAACCACCACGGGGACGAACACAGAAAAATAAACACACAGAAACAACATATAGGGAACTACAAACTGCACAATAGCAGAGAACTGACCTCGCATAAACATGTTCACATTTGCTCGAACCAGGACCACAGACGCTCCATAACCCAAGACTAATCGCGCGAAGGGCGGAACTGGATGTGTCGAGCATTGGAGCGCAACAACCGAGAGCGAAAACACACAAGGACTAGGTCCGGATAGAAAAATGCATCTTGTTCGAGAAGGTTCCAATAATGAGCTAGAAAGAACAGGTTGTTGCAACCTTAAACCAACACAACAAGTAACCCCATACGTAGGACACATGCCCGCATGCAATCCACAGTTGTCATACAACCCACGTGACTCTCCAGGTGGCATGACGTGGCATCTTCAAACACGTGTGAAGCCTCTACCCTATACAAGAGAAGAATGCGTTATCCTTCTCACTTGGATTTGACATGTTTCTCTAATGTAATTATCTACTTTAAAATAAAAATATATATTTTAACATATGAAAGTGTCGAATGTGTTCATGTTAATTTGCACGGTTGCCCATGTGACTATTTCTCATCCATATGAGCCGTGTAAATACAAAATAAATAAATGTATTTATGAAAGGCTCGGGTGCGTGTTCAACTTAGTTGGCACCCTTTTCCATCTGACTATTTCTCATCCATGTGTGACCATTCGCATTCTAATGATTCACGTTTCTTTTACTTTTTTTCATTATTATTTTCTAAGTCAATTTCCCTTAAAATCCGAAGGAAGTTTGAGATGTGTAATTTATTAATGTTACTAAAAATAATTTAAGAGAATTTTTTTGAGATGAAATTGTGTGAGGATGTTTAATCTTGTTAAACTTTAATGTGTAATTTCACGGTGAGATGTTTAATATTGTTCATTTTTTTTCCAATGTTTAATTTTATGTTAAATTATTTAAATATTAAAAAATGTATTTTAATTTATGAAAAATTATAAATTTATTTAGAAAGAAGGATTTTGTGATTTATAAAATAGATAATGTTTTTAATTAATTAATATAGTTTATTTTCAAGATAAGGTGAAAAAGTTCATGGATTTTATTTAATAAATTGTCGATTTAGTCATTGAAAATTAACCGGCTTCTAACCACTAATTTTCGGCAATGATGCATTCACTCTATTTATTCAATAAGATCCATGAACTTTTTTACTTTATCGTGAAAATGAACTACATTTGCTAATTTGAAACTCAACCAAAACCTAATAATATAATTAATCCAAAAAACATTTATCTAAAAATTAATTTTTAAATTTAAAAAAATAAAAAATTGTATTAAAAAAAATTTAAATTAACAATTGTTTGAAAAATAAAATATTATATATCAAAATATTTAAAATTTAAATCCCCAATTTAAAAACAAAATATGAAATCAACCCAATTACTAATTATTTCAAAGTCGAACGTAACAAGAATCACACATTTAATAATTATTTGAGAAGAAAACGTCAATTATCAACCTTGAATTTTTCCCTTCTAGATGCCGAGTAAACGAAGTGACCAACACGACACGTTGTTAGTACCGCGTTCCTGCTCATATATAAACAAATGGGCGATTCTAAGATTCTTCACATAACCTCCTCCTCCTCAACCCCTCTCCTGCTCTGTTGCAGAAACCATTGGAAATCAAATTAAATTTGATTAGTTGGATTTGCGAAATTCAATTAATTGATTGTTTGGGTTTGATTGATTTTGTTTCTGTATATCAAATTTTGAAATATTCTTGAAATTTACAAATTTGCGAATTAAATTTTTGTTTCACACCGGAAATATGGAGAAAGGCTATGCATATTCGGTAATAATGGCAATGGTTGTGTTAAGCATCTGTGGATCTGCGAAAGGGCAAGATTCAAGCACTAATACGTCGTGCATAAATGGGATCATTCAGTGTGGAAATTATCTGACGACCACAGGGACACCCCCCACTTCCTGCTGCAATCCGCTGAAGAATGTAATAGATACTGAGATGAAGTGTCTGTGTCAGCTGTTGAATAATACGAGCCTCCTTCAGCAATTTCAGATCAACATCACTCAGGTCGAGCAGCTCCCTATCAGATGTGGTCTCAATGCCACAGCCAGCTCCTGCAATGGTACAACTGTTAACCTTACCCACCATTTTTTTCTTTTTCTTTCTGGAGTAGTTTGATTTATTTTTATTGTTTGATTTTATTTTTTTGTTTTCTTGTATTTTTGTATTAGAATATTTGGTAGTTTCTAGGAAACAGGGGGTGTCGGCCATTTTATAAGTCAACTAAAATTGGAACAGTTTAAATCTGTCTATAGATCTATTATCTACTAGAGCTCTGCAATCCCTCGTCTCACCATTCAATGGGTGCCTGATCCTTAACACTTGACCCTGGCATATCAACTTGATTCATATTTTGAAGTTGTAGTTCCATTCTGGTGATGTGGCTGGAAGTGAATTTCCGGAATATCTCTGCCCATTTCTACCAATATGGAAGCTGCCTTGGGGTCTCCTCCTACCTCTTGAATAGCTACAATGGCCTTTGCCATTAAACACTTCATCGTCCAATAAAGATGAATAGACTGCTTAAACAAGGACAGTCTTCCTCTAGTATTCCCAAGATCTGTCAACATACTATCCATTTCCTCTTCAGAAATATCTTCCTCCATTTTAGTTTTGAAGTCATGCTCCCATCCAAAAATCAAGGATTTTAATTTAAAATTCACAAAAAATTATAATTTAGATTTCTAATCTCCCATTAGTGTAAAATAAAATTTAAAATTCATAAACATTGTATAATTTAAATGAACTAATTTTTTTTTAAAAACACTCCTTTTTAGCCCAACCTAATTATGCAATTTTTTTTTTTTTTTTTCCATTACATTTTTCAATTTTCCATATAATTTTTCTCATAACCTAACTTAAAATTGAAAAAAATGGTTGAAATTGCTGAATTATTGAAATTGTATAATTAGAGTAACGAAAAAAATAACACATTAAATTTATCTATATATAAGGTAATTAAGATTATTTAGAATGGTTTGACAATATAATTGTTATCTACTTAAAAATAACTACATTAAATTTATCTATATATAAAAAAGGTAATTAAGATTATTTAAAATGATTATATAATATAATTGTTATTTTTTTTACTCAAATTTAATTCCTTCAAAAATATTGTTGTAATAAATACAAATTTATATTTAAAAATATAAATAATAAAAAAGTACTGATATATTTTTTACTATTTAATTTATGAAACCTAATCTTTTTTCTGTGTTTGACAGTAAATGGAAGCGCCACGGCACCTTCAGGTTTAACCTTTCTCTTACCCTTTTCATTTAAATATTTTAGATATATTATTTGAATTTATCAATGTAATAAAAAATTTCCCATGTACATCTTTTCCATATATTATCTGAATCTGGATGTGGTGTATAATATGATATGTGTTGTGGGCATGCAGGATCTGCTCTTTCCCCCTCTTCAGGATCTGCTCTTTCTCCCCCTGCTGGATCTGCTCTTTCCCCCTCTTCAGGATCTGCTCTTTCTCCCCCTGCTGGATCTGCTCCTCCCCCCTCTATCGGGAAAGATAGTAACAGTGCATTATCATCTTCTTTTGGAATATTGCCTCTATTAGCTCTCCTCCTGCTTGGAGTGGTTACTCAAATAAATTAGGAACAGTTTCATAATATAAATCCACTTGAGTGTGGTGTTCTACTTGGCTGCAGTCATTGTCTTGATCTCCATCTTAGAAATAAAAATATAAGATCTCTCTTCATTTTAGCAGGCTTATAGATATGTTGTTTTGAAATTGAGTTATTGTGCTCTATACCTTGTATTCTTACATTGGATTTTCCAATTTCAATAAATATAAAGAATGTTTTGGGTTTATTTGTTTGGGTTTGATTATGCACCAACTTGTTGGTCTTATATCTATAATAGAATTATGTTGATTTTAATTTTTCAATTAGTGTTATGTTATATACATTTCAAATTTTTCAATTTATGGTGGTTTTTAAAAATGTTTTTTTTGGAAAAAGTGTATGGTTTTAATATATACATTTATCTGTAATGTAAAATATGTTTCTGGAATATATATATATATATATATATATATATATATATATATATATATATATATATATATATATAATTGTTAAATTTTATCTTTAGTGAATATGTTTATGAAACATTTCATACATTATAAAGGATTATAGTTATTTCACTTTGTAATTTCTATCTCTTCTCTCCATTTCTTACTATAAAATAAATACAAAAACTTCTCTTTCATATCTTTAAAAGAAAACTTATTATTCTTACATTGTACAATGCTGAATCATGCATATCATTTATGCTTTGTCTGTTTTGTAGAGCAGTTTAGAGACTTGCTCAAATATGATCAAAGGAATCAACCCATCAAACAATATTTTTACTAAAAATACTAAGCGCAGTTAATCACTATTTAACTTCATATTAAATGTCCATAATTCACTCTCTAAGGAATAACTTGTAACATACCCCATACTAACCTAACCCCAGCTAAGGGTAGAAGGGCACTTACTATAATGACTCGATTTTATTGTGACATTGTGGTAATGGGGTCTACATTTTTCAACTTTTTGAATTTCTCAAAATGAAAAACATGTGACATTGTTCTGTTCGCCTCATCGAGACCTTTCTAAAAACATAAAATTTTCTCCGATACGGCTCCCAAATCGAAAGATATGGTTGATTAAATATTGCCCTATCATGTACTTCCACATCATCTATCCTGCCACATGGCTACCTGAGCCATATGCCATGTCACCACCCATATGGCAGCTGTTGAGCCACTGATACTAGGTTGCAAACATTTAGCAAGTCCCATTACGTAGTACACATATATTATGTGCATAGTACGTGTTGTGACCCTTCTCCATGTCACCTCATCTCAAATATTAAATCTCGGGAATTTCTCATGTAGCCTCTTGCCAATTCTTCCAAGGTAAACCTTTCGGGAATGTGTGGATTCTCACGAACCTCGCTACCAATATGGCTCAATACCTTCATTTGACCTAGCCTTCCAGATCACCTTGGTCACTTTCTTTGCGATGAAATTCACACTACTGAGATGACTTGACCCCTTTTAACTTCTAGGGTGATGCAGACAACCTATGAAGCTTCCCTGTGCCAGTACAATGCACCCACTGGCCAACCTTGCCACATCCTCTCGAAGATAAAATCTCGAGAGTTTTCCACAGTGCCTCCACTATAAACCTCTCTCTCTCTCTCTCTCTATATATATATATATATATTTCCTTTGCGATGCAATTCACACTACTGAGATGACCTTGTTGGGTGCAGGAATTACACTTAAGCAAACTCCTCAACACTTAATTTGTCAACCCGGGGGATTCGTAAACTTAGAGACTAAGCACAGGCAACGCCAAAGATGGTATGAATCTTTCTAATGTAAATAACTACTTTGTTTAAAGGAAAGATTGCAGAATCAAATCAAAAGAGAAGGCAACTTGAACGATAAAAAATAATCTAAGATTGGAACGAGAAAGTATGCATTTGCAAGAGAGAATTAAAGATAAAAGGCAATCACTCCCACTAATGGTTGTTTAATCTACTGAGTGTGTGTTTTCCCTTAGCAGAGACACTTTAGCACTCTCGTTAGATGGGCCCTTAAACTTGCTTCCTTAGAGATTTCCTTCTTGCATTAATCTGTCCTGCACTGGTGCAGGATCAGAGAGTTATGTAGAAGGTATAAATAATGTCTTTACTGAAGGATTTTTACTTCATGCAAGGGCTCGAAATTTTCAAGGTTCAAAGCACTCAGATCTTGTGGCAAGAAACTGGTTCTTGTACTGGATCAGAGCTTCCTGCACTTAACTTTTAATCCTTAAAACAAGTGTTCAATTATTGCAAGTGCTAGTTTTCTATTAAATTAAATTGCACACATAAAAGTGAATGTTTCTGATTTTAACAAAATACAAAAGTAAAGAAACAATCATTTATCCTGTCATAAACATTTAGAGAAAGAAAGAAAATTGCAGAAAGTAGATTAAGAAAACTTGTTGCTTCACACCAACGTGCACTGGTGCAGTTTCATTTCTCTTGCTTGTACCAGGCGGTGGAAAACCAAATAAACAAAATTGCAAGAAAAGAAAATATCACACCAATGTGCACTGGTGCAAGTTTGTTTCTCCTGCTTGTACCAGACAGATGAAAGCCAATATGAAATCAAGTGCAGGAAAGTAAATTGCAGGGAAAGAAAATATAACTACTTCACACGACGGATCCGTTTTCAATAAGACAGGAATACATGTGCTGAAAGTTAAATCAAACTTTAATAATTTAAACACACATTACATGAAACATAAAATAGGGTAAACATGCTGGGTTGGCTAGGCCCTAGCCAACCAACGCGTTTCCCTTTTTAAGTTAAAACGCTGCTTAGTAAACCAGTTAATTCATCAAATTAAAAACAGAAACATAATTTCTGAAACATGAGGCAGAAAAACCTTTTATTAATTTATTGAGGCGAATACATGTGTTGAAACAATGTCCAGCCCAGATTCGGGCGATAACAAAACGACTGGTTACCGCCTATCACTTTCGCTCTAAAGAATCTGCTCCAAAGTTATCCCCCAAGTCCTATTTACACTTTACATTATATAGATCTATTGGCCGAAGGCAAAAATAGACCGTTCAACTAATTCATAACAAAATGCAGAGTTTTGTTTCGACCTTCAAGATAAGACGGTTTTGCAAAACTGGCCGTAGCTAACCAGCTTTCGCCCTTCATGGATTAGTCTCGACTGCCTTTGAATCATTCACTGTCGTGGCTGAAGTGGCTCAAGACGAGGCGGTGATCAAGGAGGTTGGATCTGCCGCGAAGATCTGTTGTGCTAGGAATGGTGGAAGATCTGATCCTGCACTAAGATCAGCGGTCACGGTAAGCACTCTAACCATCAAATAACCTTGGAGATATCGATAAGTTACAAAAGTGATTTAGAAGTAAGAGATCATGTAATAAATATTTAATTAATGCTAAATTTAATTAAAAAATGAAGAATAAAGGTTTATACGAAATGTGTCACCATGCTTGGTCTGGTGCAAGATGAGGGTGCATAAAGGAGGTGAAACAAAGGTAAATGGTTACAATTTAGGAAGGGGAAAATGGTAAAAAGAGAAAAAATTAGGGGGTTAACATCCTCCCATCCCTAAGTTGTTGTGTGTCCTCACACAGCTCTTTACCTCTGCAAAAAACCTTCAAAATTTTGAGCGTTCTAGCTCACTCCTACTCCGGCATACTATCATCAGTCCGCAGTGTTTCAGAATTCGTATTTTTGCTACTCTTCAATTTCTTCGTCACCTTTTTAAGTCGTTTGAAACATTGCGAAGCACGGTATTTCCATACCTTGACTTCTCCTTTCTTCTTCTGAATCTACGCCGTGAATTCTTCTTTATTATGTTCTTTTTCCTCCCGTGCTTTAGCTACGAGCTGCTCTAAATTCTGTACTTGAAGCTCTAGCTCGACTATCCGTGTAGCAAGAGCTACCGAATCTTCTTCCTTTTCTGTCCTGAACAGGGGCTGTATTTTCTTCAGGGACCTCAGTATCCCTCGGGGTTTCAGTAAACACTTCTTCCTCTTCCAGTTCTTCTTCTTCTTCTAAATCTTCTGGTTCTTCTTCTTCTTCCACTTCTTCCGGCTCTTCTTCTTCTCTTTGCTCTTTCGGTTCTTATTCTTCTTCCACTTCTTCTGGTTCTTTTTCCTCTTCTTACTATTCCTGTTCTTCTTATTCTTGCTCTTCTGGTTCTTCTTCTTCTTGTGCCGGTTCTTCATGCACTGGTGCAGGTGGGAATTCAACATTCTATGGGGACTATGGTTCTGCACCAGGTTCTTCATTCTTTTTCCAGCCCTTAATAAAGTCAGCCAACATAGTGTCATCTTCAATTTCCACAGATTTTGCTGCGTCCGCAAGGACCGACAACAAATCGTCTTCTTCGGGGGTCTATTCATGCATTGGTGGCGTCAGAGGAGTTTCCTCAACAAATGTACCTGCTGTCTTTTGTTTATTTGGAGATGGGCCCTTTACTTCTACTGTTTTCTCGAATCGTTTCCTTCTTGCACTGGTGCAAGAAGGACTTCTCTTTACACTTGGAACCTTGCTTGTGCTGGCGGGGGTCTCTTTTTTCTTTTTAGCAGTTGTCTTCTTTCCTGCAGAGGGCTTTTTATCTAACTACTTCAACAACTCCTTCCAGGTCATGCCCTTAATTTCCAATTGTTACTGGACCAAGATTTTGATCAGGCCATGGTGATATAATTTCTTATCGGCCTGGTCCGCCCATGCGCCCTGCACACTCTTGGCCATCTTTTCTAAACTATTAAGCAAAAAGTAAGTGAAATCCATCCTCCATCGGACGTGTCGTCCAGGCTCAAAGTGTTGCAGCATCCTGAAATGATACACAAAGGTGAGGGAGTACCTTCCCTCACAAGTCACAAATTTCTAGAGAATGAAAAGGAGGTCCCACCACTGTCCCAATAGGGCGCTGCACAGAACTCCTTTCTTCCAGTCTACCTTCATGTCCTTATCAACGACGAAATGCTGCCATCGCTTCTGATTTTTAAAGTATTGCACACCAGTGTTTTGCAAGCTCGTCGCTGCTACTATCGATTTTTCCGTGACTTTAAATCTTAGGGGCCCAATCTTTACACGAAAATTTTTAAAACTCTTTGCAAATTGCAGGGCCACTTCACTGTTGTGCCCATCAAATTTCTGTAAAAACGGAAGAAAAATTGAGTCTTGCAATAGTGCAAGACTATTGCGAAACTCGACGGTCTGATCTACCTCAGTGAGGGACGAAGGTTCACATCTAACAGGCGAAATCTCTGCTTTAACAGTTATGAACAGTCAAAAAATAAAATTGCATGCAATACCAGAAAACTTGGCTCTTTATAGATAGGGATCCAACTGTCCACCATCTCTTTTGTCTTATCACTGATTCATCCCACCAAAATAGCCGTGGATGTGCGACATGTTTAGAATCGTGCGAGATTGGTACTTGCGACAGCGTTTTTAATGGCTAAGTGAGGTAATCATCATAAGTGAAGGACGTTTAGGATCATGGAGGAAAGGATAATTATTTCCAAGCAACGGTTAAACATTTCCGCACTCCTTCATAATTCAAAAAAAAACTTTAGCATTTATTAAAAATGATCATGATTCTTAACTAAAAAACACTTTTTACTTCAAATAATTTTCTTCTAGTTAATATGATAGCATAAGTACTCATCAAATAAGTGAAAAAGGCTGCTTGTAAAATTTTATGATGACCACTTCCTATGACATATGCTTATAAAAAAATAAATTGTACTCTGCTTCTGTCAAGGTGCATGCTTGCACCAATTTATTTACACCGCTTACTATGTTGTTCTGCTGGTAACATTCTGCTTTTATTATTATATAGGATGATATGCTTGCACTAGTGCAAGCATATTGTCTGAAAAAAGAACGGAGAATTTAAGTAAAATATAGGCAGGACTTCTAACATAGCTTCCTCAACTAATACTAGAAATTTGCTTCGCCCTTTCTTGATGCTTTAGAGCATCTTTTTTCTCTTTGTGTATGAGATCTTGCAATGAATTCATGAGGGAACAAAGAAGTGGGAAAGAGGAAAATTTCAGAATGGGAAGGAATTTTGTTACAGGGATTCCAGAAATAGTACCAAAGAGGGGATAAACAGAAGTGGGATAGGGAAAAAAATTTAAAGGTAAAGTGGGATTTTTACGAAACGGGTAGGGTAAATTCAGAAGATTGTGGGAAGGTTAATAATTCTGGGATTTAAAGAAGAAAACTGAGGGAATATTATGAAATGGGATATGAAGAAAGGCATAAAATTTTCTGGAAGGTCTGCCTGCACTGGTGCAAGAAAAATAACTACAACAAGAATTATGTGTTACTTGAATAAAAATATCCATGCTAATTACCCCAATGTATAAAGGTTGGTCCTGCTGAACCTGCTTTTACTCAGTGGTCTCTAGCATATCTAAAGATCAAGCAACATTCCCTTTTTATTAGAAATTTTTGATCTTCCTGCCAGCAAGTTGGTTTTCAGGTTGACCCTTCTACAATCATGTCAACGCACTGATTTTCACAATTATAGGAAAAAAAATTTCTTTACTTTTATTTATTTATTAAATTTATTTTTTTCTTTGAGAAGGAGAAGAATTCATGTTTTCAAAATGTTGGTATTACCATTTACCACTACCATCCCGAATTGCTGTTGGACTTGCTGGGTAAAATATTTTTTGGCAAGTGGCTGAAAATAATTCTTTAATCTATGTCCATTTACCAAGAATACTGAATTTTGTCCATCAATAGTTTTGAATTCTACTGCTTCATTCTCGAATACTTAGATCACTTCATAAGGTACCATCCAACGTGAATGGAACTTCCCTTTAAAAAATTTAAATCTAGAATCATAAAGGAGTACCCAATCACCTGGTTGGAACTATTTTTTCTGAATAGTCTTGTCATGCCACCTTTTTCGTTGCTGCTGAATTAGGATGTTCTGCTGAACAACATATCTGCAAAATTCATCTAACTCATTTAATTGGAGAAGACGTTGTTGTTGTGCCTCAGAGAGATCTAGTCCTAACTGAACTGCAGTTCTGAAAGTTTTGATCTGGAACTCAATTGGTAACAGAACCTGTTTGCCATATACTAGCTCATATGGTGTATGTCCCATGCTATTTCTCCAAGTGGTTTTGTATGCCCACAAAGCTTCTGGTAATATTTTAGCCCAATATTTCTGATGCATATTGACTGTCTTTGTAAGAATGGACTCGATCACTTTGTTTGTAGATTCCACCTGGCCATTTGCTTGAGGGTGATACGGCGTGGATTTCATGTGTCGAATCTTGTATTGATCCATCACACCCTGTACCAGATTAGAAATAAACTGCGGACCATTGTCAGAAAAATTTTCTTTAGGCACACCAAATCTAGTAAAGATTTCAGAAAAAAATAAAATCAACAACAACTTTTTTTGTAGCAAAAGAAACAACTTTAGCTTCTACCCATTTTGTAAACGAAATCTGTACAAACCAAAATATGCTTTTTACTTAAGGATGTTGGATTTATTGGCCCTATAAAATAAATAGCCCATTTTTCAAATGGTTCAATCATAACTTGGGGGCATAAAGGCATTTCATTGGTTTGATTAGGCTGGCCCATTTGTTGACAGCTATCACATCGCCTGACATACTGTTTGGCATCCTTAAACAAGGAAGGCCAAAATTAACCAACACGTAATACTTTATATACAGTCTGCTTATCAGCAAAGTGGCCTCCACAAGGTTCGCCATGAGAAGATTTCAATATGTCAAACACTTCCTCCTCTCTTACACATCTACGGATAATCAGATCTGGACCAGTGTAAAAGAGATCTCCTTGAATCCAGGAATATGCAGCACTTTTCTGAATAATATTCCGCTTTTTGTGAGCGGACAAGTGGAGTGGTGTCTTCCCAGTAACCAAGTAATTAGCTATGTCAGCAAACCACAGAGAATCTGTAGACATAGAAAAAATATTTTCATCTGGAAAATCATCATTAACAGGAGTTGCTTCACCAAGATTATCTAATCTAGAAAGAAAATCTGCTACAACATTAGATTTCCCTGGTCTATCAACAATATTAACATTAAACTCCTGCAACAACAGTAACCACCTAGTCACTCTACCGATTGTTAATGGTTTGTTCATCAAATATTTAATCACGGAATGATCAGTATGTACAAATAATTCATATCCTGTAATATAGTGCCTGAACTTATTAATTGCAAAAATCACAGCTAAAAAATCTTTCTCTGTAACTGTATAATTCAATTCAGCGGAAGACAAATTGTTACTAATATAATAAATAGCATAGGATTGCTTATTTTCCTCTTGTCCTAAAGCTGTGCTAATAGCTAAATCTGAAGCATCAGAGGAAATGTGAAAAGGCAGGAACCAGTTTGGACCTCACAAAATTGGTTCCTGTACCAAATTTTCCTTCAATGTTTCAAAAGACTGTTGGCAAGATGTGGACCAAGAAAATTCACTATCCTTAGCTAGAAGTCGGAAAAGAGGAGCAGCTATCTTCGAAAAATTTTCAATGAATCTTCTATAGTAACCAGCATGTCCTAAAAAACCTCTTACTTCCCTTTGAGTTTTGGGTGCAAGAAGATGCATAATGATTTCAATATTTTCCGGATCATTCTGGATACCTTTGTCAGAAATCAAATGGCCAAGCACCACTCCCTCTTTGTACATTAATCTGCATTTCTTTTCACTTAAAGCGAGATGGGTTTCCTAACAACGAAGAAGTACTTTCTCCAGATTTTTGAGAGCCTCTTGAAAAGAATCACCAAACATAGAAAAGTCATCCATATAAATTTCTACAAATTCTAGATCAGCAAAAATGGCCAGGACTGCCCTTTGAAAGGTAGCTGGGGCATTACATAAACCAAAGGGAAGCACTTTATAAGCAAATGTCCCCCATGGACATGTAAAATTAGTTTTATCCTAATCTTCGGGTGCAATCTGTATCTGGTTATAACCACTGAAGCCATCCAAAAAGGAGAAATATTTCTTTCCTGCAAGGGTATCAAGCACCTGATCAATGAAAGGGAGAGGGAAGTAATATTTAAGAGTGTCTTTATTCAATTCTTGATAATCAATACAAATACGCCATCTTCCATCTTTATTAGGTACCAGTACTAATGGAGAGACCCACTGACTGTCGGAAATAGGATAAATAAAACTGACATCTAAGAGTTTTTGTACTTATTCCTTCACAATATCTCTTAGAGCTGGATTCATTCACCTTTGGGGTTTTCGAATAGGTCGGGTTCCTTCCTAAATATAGATTTGATGTGTACAATGTTTAGGAGGGATACCCTTCATACCTTCATAGTCCCAAGCAAAGGCACTAAGAGGGTTTTGCAACAAATTCACAAGCTGCTCTTGTTGACATGAGTCCAAATATGAACTAATATGCAAGGATTTAATAGGGCTAATCTCAACAAGAGTGGTATAAGGCTCAGGAGTACTCAAGGGAGTGGTCAAATGCAGTGGTACAGAAGAATGAGAATCATGATTTTCTTGAAAATCTAGGCTGAATATTTGGCTCAAAGGCTCATAATTAGGCATAGTGTCTAGATTATTTAGAAAATATTAAATCTCATCTTCTTGTGAAGACCCAGTATAATGATGGATAAGGGAAATAGACTGAGTCTCCTCATCACTGCTTTGATCCAACCATAAAGTATCTCGAAGGTCCTAAATGGATCTGGCAGGGGGGTATAAGGTAAATTTCTTCCTAGAATCTCCATGTGAAATATACATATCATTGGAACGACATCTAATATATGCATCAGCCGTAGCAAGCCATGGTCGAACCAAGATCAAGGGATGTCCTCCTACTGGGTTCTTTGGCTCAAGCACAATGAAATCAACATGATATT
Organism: Pinus albicaulis; assembly: GCA_034641835.2. Lineage (NCBI taxonomy): Eukaryota > Viridiplantae > Streptophyta > Pinopsida > Pinales > Pinaceae > Pinus > Pinus albicaulis. The sequence goes on from CM076578.1 coordinate 836,569,279, forward strand.
CCCAAGAATCTAATGAGTTGATCACATCGTCCAATACTCCTTCTGGCTTAATTTTAGATCTATCTGCTAATTCAAGTATAGTGGGAGTAGGGCGAAGATGAGATAACCGAAGTTGATCCATGGTTTGCTTAGTCATGAAATTAATGGCTGCCCCCAGGTCTATAAGAACATTAGAGACAAGGAAATTACCAATTTGAACTGAGACAACAAGGTTTCTGGGATCAGTATATTTTTCCACAGGCACACATCCCGTCATCAACTCTGCTGCCCTACCAACAAATTGAATGGTTCAGGGTTCCAATCTCTTCCTCCCGGGTTTCTTGAGATAGAGTTCCTTAATAATCTTGGTACAAATGGGGATTTATTTGATGGCTTGAAGCAGGGGTATCTTAATGAAAAGATTCCAAAGCTCAGATGCCAAACTAGTCTCAAAAATAGGCTCACTCCTTTCCATTATTAGCCTCTTTGGGAAGGGAGGTTGGTTGGAAGAAGATGGCAAGGATTCAGAGGGTAAGGGATGCTTAGTGACAGATTTAGGAGAATGGTTAAGAGTTTCCTCTTCTCCTTTCTCTTCAACGATCACCATAGGTTGCTTCTGATTTTCTGATGTTACAGTCCTTCCCAATCTTAATTGAATATCATGAACTCCAACTGGAATAGACTAGTATTAAAATGGTAAAGGTGGGTTTGTTACATAGATCATTTGCACTACTTTAGTATTATTAGGATTGGGCATAGGTTGAGTAGGCAACTGAGGAGGTCGAAAGGGTGGAGGTAAAGGCAATGGCGGAGTGGACTGACTCGAAAGTTGAGGCATTGAATAAGGTGCATGTGTAGATGGATATGACTGCATAGGTGGTTGGTAGGAGTATGGAGAATGAGTTGGCCCTCTCCAACCTTGTTTCCATGTTTGAGAAGGTTGCACATGCTGATATTGATTCCCATATTTCCACTACTTATGAGAGTTAGGATAAGAATATGTATGTGAATTACAACCAAAATAGTGTGGAGAAAATTCAGAAGCCATACCTGTACCTACCTGAGGCCAATTCCTTCTTGCTCCCATAGCATTCAAGTATTCAGCTTCAGGTTGTCCCCCTGTAAGTACAGCTTTAAGTCCTGGTATAGAGGAACATTTTTCTGTGATATGGTCTTCTGCACAAATAGCACACTTATTAGTTTCTTTCAAATTAAGAGGACACTCTTTAGGAGGATGCTTGTCTCTACATTTAGGAAAGAAAATACATAATGACTCTTGTTCCTTCATGAGTTTCTGCTGAAATTTTAAGGAGTCTAACTGTTTGGTAACAATGTTCATTATATCAATTTTCATGTTTTCCATTTTATTTTCTAGTCCAATAATCATAGCATCATTAGATTCAGTTTTTCTATTTCTATTTCGAGTTCCTCTACTGGATATGTACTGGTTTCTTGAAAATTTCCTGCATAATTCACAAATTTGATCAAAAGTTTGCTGAGAAATATCACCTTGTCCTAATATATTCAAATCATTTCTAGCATTATCAGTAAGTCCTATTAAGAACAAGGTTCTAATAGTGTTGAAATCAAGCTTAAGTTTTTACCTTTGTAAAATATACAGAAATATTTCCAAATAATATTCAAGCATTTCATCATCATCTTGTATGATTGTAAAAATTTCATCTTGCATGTCCCGAGTTTTGCAATATTCTTGATATTTAAACAAAAACACTCTCTTCATCTGATCCCAAGAGGTTATGGTGTTTCCTCCTAACCCCATAAACCAGCGAAGAGCTGAGTCCTTGAGGGTAACAGGAAATAATTTTAACTTCTGAGCCTCAGTTGCATAATCATAACTTCTACACAGAATATCAAACTCAAATAGAAAAGAGTCAGGATCTTCATGAAATTTACCATGGAAATGAGGGAGAGTTGATGGTGGAATATTCTTCATCTGCGACACAGTATCAAGATCCACAATTGGAAACACAAAAGTGGATTGTCCTTCACTTACCTGGTTGTCACCATTCCCTTCCAAATGATCTTCTTGGTCCACCATTGTTCCCATTTTACTTGTACCACTCTCCACAGGCTGATCCACACCTGAGATGTTATTACCAGAATCTAGGTGGATTGTTCTTGCGTGATGGGTTTGAATTGGATTGGGCTTCCTACTTACAGAAGGAGACCCAATATGAAAATTGTTTTCAGAATTCTTTCAGCCCTTAGTGGGCTTCGAACCCTTACCTTTCCTAGGCATTCATTTCAAAAGAAAAGAAAAAAATAATAATAACAAACAACTTCTTAAAAATGCTGCCAGAAATCAATTAACACCTGTAAAATTCCTTCAAAAAAACAACACTGCAGAAATAAAGAAAAATTACCTCTATTGCATAGTCAGAAAATTCTTACCAAATCAAATCGCCTCCCCGGAAACATCACCAAAATGTTGGGTGCAAGAATTACACTTAAGAAAACTCCTCAACACTTAATTTGTCAACCCAGGGGATTTGTAAACTTAGAGATGAAGCACAAGCAATGCCAAAGATGGTATGAATCTTTCTAATGTAAATCCCTACTTTATTTAAAGGAAATATTGCAGAATCAAATCAAAATAGAAGAAGGCAACTTGAACCATAAAAAATAATCTAAGACTGGAATGAGAAAGTATGCATTTGCAAGAGAGAATTAAAGATAAAAGGCAATCACTCCCACTAATGGTTGTTTAATCTACTGAGTGTGTGTTTTCCCTTAGTAGAGACACTTTAGAAGTCTCGTTAGATGGGCCCTTAAACCTGCTTCCTTAGAGATTTCCTTCTTGCATTAATATGTCCTGCACTAGTGCAGGATCAAAGAGTTATGTAGAAGGTATAAATAGTGTCTTTACTAAAGGATTTTTACTTCATGCAAGGGCTCTAACTTTTCAAGGTTCAGAGCACTCAGATCTTGTGGCAAGAAACTGGTTCTTGTACTGGATCAGAGCTTCCTGCACTTAGCTTTTAATCCTTAAAAGAAGTGTTCAATTATTGCAAGTGCTAGTTTTATATTAAATTAAATTTCAGACATAAAAGTGAATGTTTTTGATTTTAACAAAATACAAAAGTAAAGAAACAATCATTTATCCTGTCATAAACATTTAGAGAAAGAAAGAAAATGGCGGAAAGTAGATTAAGAAAACTTGTTGTTTCACACCAACGTGCATTGGTGCAGGTTTGTTTCTCTTGCTTGTACCAGGTGGATGAAAGCCAATTTGAAATCAAGCGCAGGAAAGTAAATTGCAGGGAAAAAAATATAACTACTTCACACGACGGATCTGTTTTCAATAAGACAAGAATACATGTGTTGAAATTTAAATCACACTTTAAATTTAAACACACATTACAGGAAACATAAAATAGGGTAAATGTGTTGGGTTGGCTGGGCCCTAGCCAACCAACGCGTTTCCTTTTTTAAGTTAAAATGATGCTCAGTAAAGCAGTTAATTCATCAACTTAAAAATAGAAACATAATTTCTGAAACATGAGGCAGAAAAACCTTTTATTAATTTATTGAGGCGAATACATGTGTTGATACAATGTCCAGCCTAGATTCGGGCGATAACAAAACGACCGGTTACCGCCTATCAATTTTTCTCTAAAGACTTTGCTCCAAAGTTCTCCCCCAAGTCCTATTTACACTTTACATTATATAGATCTGTTGGCTGAAGGCCAAAACAAATCGTTCAACTAATTCATAACAAAATGTAGAATTTAGTTTCGGCCTTCAAGATAAGGCGGTTTTGCAAAACTGGTCGTAGCTAACTAGCTTTCGCCCTTCACGGATTAGTCTCGACTGCCTTTGAATCATTTGCTGTCGTGGCTAAAGTGGCTCAAGATGAGGCAGTGATCGAGGAGGTCAGATCTTCCGCGAAGATCTGTTGTGTTGGCAATGGTGGAAGATCTGGTCCTTCACTAAGATCAGTGGTCACTGTAAGCACTCTAACCATCAAATAACCTTGGAGATATCAATAAGTTACAAAAGTGATTTACAGCTAAGAAATCATGTAATAAATATTTAATTAATGATAAATTGAATTAAAACATGAAGAATAAAGGTTTATACGAAATGTGTCACCATGCTTGGACTGGTGCAAGATGAGGGTGCATAAAGGAGGTGAAACAGAGGTAAATGGTTACAATTTAGGAAGGGGAAAATGGTAAAAAGAGAAAAAATTAGGGGGCTAATAGACTTGACCCCTTTTAACTTCTAGGGTAACACGGACAACCTGTTAAGCTTCCCTGTGCCAGTACGATGCACCCACTGGCCAACCTTGCCATGTCCTCCTAGAGATAAAATCTCGAGAGTTTTCCACATTGCCTCCACTTGAAACCTCTGGGGTCTCTCTCTCTCTCTCTCTATATATATATATATACATATATATACATATATATATATATATATATATATATATATATATATATATATATATATAGAGAGAGAGAGAGAGAGAGAGAGAGAGAGAGAGATATTATATATATATATATATATATATATATATATATATATATATATATATATATATATATATATATATCGCTAAGGTGTGAGCACCGTAAAGCCACATCACCGTAGCCTTATTACTCCAATGTTTTCTTTGTGCGCCTCCCTTTGAAACTCCTTAGGATGGGAAAATATCCCCAACAACTGTTGCACATATTCCTGTCTCTTGATTCTTTATTCCTATCCCAGACTCCATTTTCCCTAATGATATTATTATTACATTCCTATAGGAAAACCTCCAGGGTGACACCACACTCGCAACTATTGACAACACAACCCCTAAGGTCGAATCCCATACCGTCTCATGGACCAATAAACTTGGTGCACACATATTCCCAACCATCATATGGTCAAGAGTTTTATGATTGAAATTTGATTGGAGATTTCCCTTAGTTGAATTCCGTTGAGCGTTCAATCAACCCCACTGCGCTAAGTCACCCCGGGAGTAAAATCCTTGGAGTTTCCTTTGGGGACTCCCTTTGAAACTTATGGGGAAAAAGTATCAGGGTCATTCAACGACCAAAAGTGCTTCCTTTTCAATGGCCTCGATTTCTCCTACCCAAGTCTTTGGTCAACATGCTTTGTCACACGATTGAAAATGGGCTTAAGCCATTCCTCCAGGGTGATAAGGCTCCTCCCATGCATACATAAATTCCATACATATAAATGTAGTTGGAACAACTCCTCAGAGCTATCCTTCCTAAGCTTACCAAGTCTTTGCCAAGATTGTTAATACCTTGCACACACACACATGTATTCTTATGCATACGCATAAAAAAATTTACATTATCTCTTTTGAGCTTTGATTGTCTTGGCCCACCCCTTTGGCTGGTGTGCCATATACATATATTTATATTTTTACATATTGATAGCTTCACTATTTCTCCCAAGATTATTCTGTTATGAATTTCAAGCCTAGTAGACATGCCTATGATAAATTTATTCATAAGGAAAAATTATACCCATTTCTAATTACTTCGGCAGCTTAAACATCATTTCAAAGACTCAGGAGACTTAGGAAACATTTGAGACCTTGAGAAATTAAAAAATACATGTATATATACATGGAGAAACTGAATACACACCACAAGACTCAAATCCCAAGCTCATATTTACAAAAAAAATATTTTAATTACAGGGACTTTCAAAAACATTTTAATTAGTTATCAAGACAACTTTTAAGTCTAGAACTAATCACATTGAAACAAATCTTTCCTCAAGAAAATTTGCATGGAGTATCAACATCCCTTGTTTATGATTAATGCCCAAAATTCATACTATGAATGCAACATTCAACCAATACAAATCACATGTTCACGGAATTTAAACAAAAGAAAACACAATTGGATACTTATCTTATGCAACAAAACAATTTTCCAACTAAGAGTGAACTTCAACTCTCCACCCAACCTTAGACAAACTGCACACCCAAATATTTCTCACAGTTGTCACGTCTGATCTAGATTATAGAGCTTAAGGATGGAGTGCTAAACCATGTAACATCATTAATTCCAGTTGAAACATGGCCTCCAAGGTAACCCACCCTTACCCTCTAGCTAATCAGAAAATCAAATGCACAAGGAATAGCTTCCCACTGTCATGAACATGAATTGATCCCAATTAGCTTCACCACAGGGGTCTTTTATATCACAAAGGATCACATCTCTAAAATAAGAGAGTAATCTTACTTATGACATGGGAAGGTTATTTAGTGGAAATATATTGATGAATCAATAGGTTCTTCATACTACAAGCTTCTTAATGGTTTCTTTGGTCCTAAGGAAAGCCACCCTTGGTGGTTTCTTCAGCCCTAGAGAATCCATTTCTCAATTACAAGATGAGGAGAGATAAACATGTAGATATGGGAAGTTCTTTAGTGGAAAGCTACTGATAAATCCATAGGTTATTCATACCACAAGCTTCCTAGTGATTCCTAAGGAAAACCACACTAGTTAGTTTCTTTAGTCCTCGGGAAACCACAAGAGGGTGAGGGTTCAACATGGGAAGGTTCCTTAGCTAGAAAAAATATCATGGGAGTACAAAGATCACCCTTGATAGGTATTTATTTAGAGAGTGAAAGAACTAGTGTTCCCAACCCAGGGCCACACCTATTGTTTCCTTAGCTACCCCAAGTACCTCAGTATCTCTCTCTCCTGGCCAGTAGCTTTATCAACCCAAAAACTTCCGAGTGGGTTCTTCAGTCCAAGGCATGTTAGAAAATTATATATTACAGAGCAATGGAACACATAAAATATGCGGAAACACAAACATAGAAATAACATATAAAACAAGAGAGACACAGATATATGTGGTTCACCCAACTTGGGCTACGTCCACGGAAACATCCAGTCCTTCCTTTTTATTATGCAACAAAATGAAGAGACACAACCTACAACAGAGCCATTGTAATATCATATACTCTCTCACATAGCCCCCCTTTCTATTTCTCGCTTAGAATATCCACTCGATACACATCCGCAATACAATACCCTCATACAACAGAGGGTTTTCCTTCTAGGGGAAAAAAATCTAAATTAAAAATAACTTCTACCGTCAGATAATATGCCTAATGAACGGCCCAGATTGACTACGAAATTACAATATTTTACAAGGCAATTTTACATTTTTTTTAGCTTCAGGGGTGTTGCCCCCGAAACCCCCTGCCAAGGGGGGGGGGGGGGGGGTGCTACAAAAGGTCATTTCTTCCCCCCCTGGACCCCCCTGATGACAATCAAACAACGGGCGGTGTTGTCGCCCCGTTTAGAACATGGGTCCAACGCAAATATACCTCTAAATAAAGAAGATAATCAGGCTCCACACTCAACAAGGAAAACCACTCTTGGTGGCTTCATCAATGTTTGGAAAAACACTACTCTCTATCCCTGACCAAAAAACCCTCTTGGCTTCTTCAATTGGTCTATTTTTAGTCTGAGTTCTCCCTCTCTATCGATTTTCCTCTTCAAAATGAATTTGTTTCTTTCTTCTCCCCTGCGCTAAATCTACCCCTTCCAATTGGAAGAATTGTTACCAGGAGCGTCTCGACCTCCCCCTTATTTTTTGTCTATGCCCAAGCAAATCATGCATCATTTCCCTTTCTAACAGGATCCTCTCGACGTCCTCTGCTTGTCTTCTGAAGGAGTGATCCAGGTGGATATTGTTGGCCACCAGCCTATTCCACTTGGATCCCCACCATTGTTTCTTTTTGTTTTTTAGTTTCCTTGATTGTGGCACAATTTAGTATTTTTGGCAATTTTTCGGGTCCTAAACTTCTGGAGCCATTTTGAGGGACTAAAAGATGGTTTTAGGAAAAACAGAGAGACTAGAGAAATCCCAAATTGAATTATGCCTTGTTCTTTGGCCTCTTCTTTGAGATCTTCGAAACAAGGTATTATAATAGCAAAACAGAGGCCGTATTCCAAAGTTACAACCCTGGGAAATTGACGTTCGAACTTACCCCAACAGGGCCCACAAGCTTGTGGCGCTTTATCTCCTAGGGTTAGGTTTTTGGATGTTTAGGGTTTCTCATTGTTTCTCAATGATAAAAATGGCACTGAACCTCATTGTAACATAGTTCAGAGACATGTAGCTGCCACATCTCTTCTCAGAGATAAGCTACCATCGCCCGAGCTAGTTTATTTCCATTTTGTCTGTAAAGCATATTTCAGTTCTTTGATATTAATGAAATGAAGTTTTATTTTTGTTGCACTTCTGTGTTTATGTTTATATATGTATTCTATTGTATTCCTGCATAAGTTCATATTAGTGCTATTAGAGTGGTTTTCTCTTTCTCAATTTGTCTTTGCATGTCCCCAACGAGGTTAGGGTATAAGGAGTTAGAGCTCGATCTGGTTGAACCTTTGCAAGATCAGCCTCATAAACCCCAATGACCTCCCATGGCGGAAGAAAAGAAATATGAGGGAGCATGAGATCCTTTCAAAATATTGCTCGAGGAGGCCCTCGAGAAACAAAGGAATGCGATGTTGGATAAATTTTCCCAAATCCTTCGACGACTACCCAAAGGTGATGCAACTTCATCCATCAGACACTCTAGAGGCACCATGCCTTTTAGGGTTCAATTTAACTTTAACATTCCCATATTGAAGGCCAGAAAGATGCGGATGTCGTAGATAAATGGTTAAATCTATTGGAAGGATATTTTCAGGTCGTGACTTTTCCAACCTAGAAAGGAATAATTTTGCACTCTTGAAGGTTGCCCCCCATGTTAAGGACTGGTGGGAAGCATACTATGAGAAAAATGATGAGGGGGAACCCCCAATATTCTCAACCAGACCCACTTGGAATTCATTCTGAGACAAAATCAAGGAAAAATATTACACCGTTGGTATTTATGAAGACAAATACATAAAGTGGACCGCGCTACGACAGGGAAGGGACCAAGATGTGTTAGAGCTTACAAATGGTTTTCTTTCCCATCGCATGAAGCTGGGAATCAAGGATTCCAAGTGAAATTTGGTACTCAAGTACCATGATTGTTTGCATAAGTACACATAGGATGAAATGGAGTTCATGTACATCTCCTCTCTTGGTGTTGCATCGATATGCTGTAAATATCGAGAATAAGTTTAAATAGAAGAAGTGGGACTTAGGATTTGCGACTCCGAAGTAAGGGAAAGACACCCCAAACTGCAGAACAAAGGGAAAATCCATGGCAAGGTGACCCAGGACAACCCATTGAATCTGTAAGAAAAGGACAAGATCACAAAGACAAAGAAGGACACGAGAAAGTGTTGTGAGTTCCATAAGAGCTCCACTCACAACATGAGTGAGTGTTGAGCCAAGGAGTCACTGGTGGCCGAGCTGAAGGCTTCCGAATCAGATACATGCTCTGACTCTGAGACAAAAACCGATAAGGGGAATAACAAATGGAAGCAGATTATTGATGTGGAGCCCAATGCCACTGTTACCACCACCAAGATCCTGAAGGATGAGCCCAAAGATCCAGAAGAGGGGGAGTGCTTCTTCCACTCACAGATGTGGGTGAGGGGTTCTTTGTTGTAGTTCATTTTCAACAGTGGGAGACAAAATAAAATCATTTCAACAAAGGTTGTGAAGCGCCTAGGCTTACCGACCAAAACACACCTGCAGTCGTACACCATAGGGTAGCTTCACCAAGGATGAGATATCTGCATCAGCCAACATTGTTTCCTTCCCTACAAAATCAAGCCCTTCACGGATGAGGTATTATGTAATGTTTCTCCTCTCAAAGTTTGTGATGTATTATTAGACCAACCATACTTGTGGAAGCGACATGCTGTGTATGAATCTAGGCCTCACACTGTTATTTTTACTTTGGGAAATAAGCTATACAACATGATATCAGAGGTAGCACTGCCTACCGCGATCTCTCTGAACACTATGAAGCAATGCAGTATGATCATCTCTCGGATAGAGAAATTTTTTTCCTTATGATTCGCCCTTAGGGCCAAAAGAAGATTGTGGCCACGGCCTCCAGAGAGGGCTCCTCCTCACGAAAAAAATATATGGACAAGGTCTTGGAGGAGTGCAAGAACGTTTTCACCTCTCCCACAGGGGTACCGCTACATTGTCAGGTCAAGGACACCATTGATATGACCTCAGGCGCATCGCTACCCAATGGGCCGATCTATCGACATTTTTTTCTGGAGAATAATGAGATCAAGAGAAAGATTTAGGAACTGTTGCAGAAAGGGAACATTAGGCCAAGTTCATTTCCCTGTGGGAGCCTGATTGTGTTGGTACAAAAGAAGGACGAGACTTGGAGACTCTATATTGGCTATCGAGCGTTGAACAAGATCACTGTCTGGAATAGGTATCCGATTCTAGAATTGATGACCTGCTCGACCAACTCAACAGGGGAAAAATATTTTATTAATATTGAATTGAAGTCCGGTTATCACCGGGTACTAATCAAACCCTCAGATGTGTGGAAGGCTACCTTCAAATCCAAGGAGGGCCTTTTTGAACGGTTGGTCATGCCTTTTAGGTTGAAGAATTCCTCCACAACCTTCATGAGGTTGATGGAAGACATTTTGCGACCTTTCACCAACTCATTCAGAGTGGTGTATTTGGATGACATCCTAATCTTTAGCCAGAGTTGGGAAGAGCACCTCCACCACATTCGATAGTTCCTCCAAACACTGTGGAAACACAAATTGTATGCTAATTTGGAGAAATGCACTTTTGGCATGACCTAGGTTCAATATCTGCGTACATCATCAATGAGAGGGGCGTGCATGTGGACCTTATAGCCAAGATATAGGTCATTTGGGATTGGCCAACCCCAACCACTCTAACATAGTTCCACAAATTTCTGGGTCTTGCCAAATTCTACCACAGGTTTGTGTTGGGCTTCTCTCATATCACTTGCCCTTTGAGTCAAGTCACCAAGGGAGGGGCGAAAGCAAATTTATTTTGGTTTGAATCCCAACAGAAGGAATTCGTCGAGTGGAAGCATCAACTCTGCTTTGCACCAGTGCTCACATTACCAGACTTGCAACAACCATTTGAGATTGAGATATATGCCTCCGACTATGTTATTGCCACTGAGAGAATTTTAAGGATGGAAAATTATCTTGAAGTTTAAAACATTGGCGAATCTCACTAGTCCCTAATATGCAAACTATAAATTTTTTATTGATGTATTTGTAAAATCATTAAAATTTATAATGATTTTATATATACTCTCTATATAATATTGGTGATTTTTAAGGTAAAATAATTTTGTATTGTAAACTTTGGGCGAATCATTTTTATAAAAAATGGAAATTGGCGAATCTATTTTTTGGAAAAATCATGGAAAATTAGCCCACCTGTGAATATTAGCCCCTAAAATTTTCCATGGCTATTGGTGCATTTTTTACTCAGTAGGGTCATCCAGTGGCATATCACAGTGAGACACTTTCAGAAATAGTCCAAAAGTATCCTACGTATGACTAAGAGATGTATTCCATAGTGTAGTTTTTTTGACAATGGAAGCACTAAATTATGGGGAAGGAAATGGTCATCCACACAGACCACCGACCCCTGCAGTTCATACATACACAAGGGAAGTTGCAGAATGATCGCAATCATAAATAGTCCATGTACCTACAACAGTTCCATCTGAACATTAAGTACAATAAGGGTAACACCAACAATGTTGCAGACTGCCTCAACCGACCACCGATCATAGCACAGACCATAGTGCTCGACTCTTGCAGGAAAGAGACTTCGGGGTGGCCAAATATTTACAAGAGTGATCCAGAATTCGGCAACACATACTAGACGCTCATGGAAGGAAAACAAGTTGCAAATTATCACCTCTAGGATGCATCGTTATGCCACTTGGGACACCTTTGTGTTCCTTTAATCAAGCGTGCCAAGATGATTTAGGAAGCACACTATAGCCGAGTCACAGGACATTTCGGGGTAGAAAAAATAATGGAAATACAAGTATTTTTATTGGCTGGACCTTCGATAAAATGTTGGGAAGTACATCAGATCCTTCATTGCCCATGCCATTTCCAAACTAACCATCAATAAGAAAGGTATATATACTCCCCTGATTACTCTTAGTCAACCTTGGGAATCCATCTCCATGGATTACATATTAGGCCTTCCTTCTAATAATCATGGAAATAACTATGTTTTCGTGGTCATCGACAGACTCTCTAAGATGGTCATTCTTGAGGCTTGCAAAAATAGTATCACAACAGAAGCCACTGCTAAACTCTTCTTTGAACGAGTGTGGGTGCACTTTGGGATCCCATAGTCCATTATCTCAGATCAAGACAGCAGGTTCCTAATTAAATTTTGGTCAATTCTTTGTTCGACACTAGATACCAAGCTCATTAAGTCCTTGACTTTCCACCCCCAAAGTAATGGCCAAATAGAGGTCATCAACAAGATGGTTATGCACATTCTGCACATGTACAACTCAAAGCATCCTCTTACATGGGATGGAAGCCTTCCCTATGTCCAGCACAACTACAACCAAGCTCTCCATAGCTCAAATGGACATAGCCCCTTTCAGGTGGGATTGGGGTTCTAGCCATTATGCCCCATTGATGTGGCCATACCATTTGCAGCTACTCAAGTAGATTTGACTCATGTCAAATCCGACGCTGACAGAAAACAACTTCATTGAGCGCATTCAACACATCCGCCAACATGTCCATGCCATATTGGAAAAATCCAATGCTAATTACAAGTAGTGACATGATCATCATCTGGTTCCACACAAGTTCCAGGTGGGTGAAAAAGTTTGGCTACACTTGCAGAAGGAGCACCTCGTTGAACCCCACCGTAAGCTTCGCCCACTCCGATATGGGCCATACACCATCACCAAGGCTGTATGAGACAATGTCTTCAAGCTCAACATTCCACCATTCCTTGTCCTGCACCTAGTGTTCAATGTGGACTACCTTCGGTCATACTTTCCACCATTACTGGACACATATGACATTGGCGCAGAATAAATCACACCAACAAAGCTAAACCCTAATTGCATGGAACAAGCCACAATTAATCGGATCATGGAAACAGATATCAAGGACACTCACTAGCATATTATCCAACTGTATCGGGTTGTCAAAGCTAGCCAACTCTTGCACCAAGGCAAGGGCTCATTAGGGACTGGGTTCAGCAGAAGTTTCCCCATCTTATGGAGGCACTCAATGCAATGGGGTCTATTTCTTCCTAAGGGGGGAGGAATGCTCCAGGTGTGTATTGGTGGCCACTCACCTATTCGACTTGGACCCCTACCATTGTTTCTATTAGTTTTTCAATTTCCTTGATTGTAGAACAATTTACTATTTTTGGCAGTTTTTCAGGTCCTAAATTTCTGGAGCCATTTTGAGGGAATAAAATATTTTTTTGATTCATTTATTTTTATTATATATATATATATATATATATATATATATATATATAGGAAAAACAGAGAGTCCAAGAATGTCCCAAACTAGATTTTTTCTTTTTCTTTAGCCTTCTCTTTGATATCTTCAAAACGAGGTGTTATGATAGAAAAATAGAGATCGTATGCCAAAGTTATGACCCCGAGAAGTTGACGTTCTAACTTACCCCGAAGGGGCCGCACAAGATTTTGGCGCTTCATCTCCTAGGGTTAGGTTTTTGGATGTTTAGGGGTTCTCATTGTTTCTCAATGATAAAAAGGCCATTGAACCTCATTATAACACAGTTCAGAGGCATGTAACTGCCACATCTCTTATCATAGATAAGTTGTCATCGTATGAGCTAGTTTAATTCGATTTTGTATGTAAAGCATATTTAAGTTCTTTGATATTAATGAAATGAAGTTTTATTTCTACTCGACTTCTGTGTTTATGTTTATATATGCATTCTATTGTGTTCCTGCATAAGTTTGGATCAAGGAGCCTCCCAACCTCCTCTTCTCGTGGTTGTTCTTTTTATGTGCACATAAGGTCTCTTACCTCCTCAGTATGTAATAGAAAATTTACATAGAGAATTTTCCTCTCCTCTTAGCCATGATGGTTCTATCATTCATAGTGGTCTACATGGTCCCACTGCCTGGGCAGCACAACCCATACTCATTAAAAAAAAAATCATCCTTACTTGCTTGTAATATTTCCCAAAGAGATCATGGGTACGTCCTTGTTTTACAATTGATTTAATACACAATAATCCCATTAAAATACACTCATCCATCCCATGAATTATATTTAAAACAATCCACTTCCTCAAGCAATCTCCCTCCTCAAGTAATGGAATTTGTGTCCCTCTCTCAACCATTTTAATTTACATTAAAAAATTGTAGGGAATTATTACAATGGTTACGAGGGGAAATAAACCCGCAGGGGATGTCACAATCCCCACCCCCTTAGAGGAACACCCCCCTTAGTGTTCTATGATCGAAAAATAAACACAAGCATGCTTTAAACCCATGCACAAGTTCATATTTAGAGCTTTATATTTATAGCTCATTTACATTCAATTGTTACATACACAATTTCTTTCCCAAAAACTCAATGGATATATATACCCATTAGATCAACCATCTTTAAGTGGCTCTTTTGTAGTATTCTTGGTGCTTTTGCTACACACTTTGATACCTTTAAGTTGTTATTGTTCGTCTTTAGAGTTACCTTCATTCACCCATACTGGGAAATTCCCATGCTTCCATGTAACATGGCATACAATCTCTCATGAGATTCATCATAAGGAAATTGAAATAATTCAAATTATACCTCTTTTATTTTCCTTTGAATGGGTGCTCAACCATTCACACAAATTCCATTAACATGACCCATTTTTCAGGTGTTCTCAACAACTCCTCGTTGTTACAAAATAGTGGTAACAAATCAAAATTTCCTTGCCAGTCGCATGATACAACATAAGAAAATAAGAGTCATATTCTTATGATATTAAAATCATCAATTAGCCAGGGTTTTTCCTTGTCCCATCAATTCCTCTTTAAGCCAGGAATATCATTGGAGAACTTATTATGTCATCCCATCCAACCATTTGCATTTGCATCAATTAATTTTTTTAACAATCATTCTTCCACAAAAATGATTCCTAACAAGATCTTGTGAGACACAATGGCATATATATATATATATATATATATATATATATATATATATATATATATATATATATATATATAGAGGCATATTATAAACATATATTTTCATATGTAATTAGAGTCAAAGTAAAGAGAGCAACTTGTGCCATTTTCATGGGTGTCATTCCATTGTCTATCATTTTCCATGGACCCAAACAACACATTGGCTTTCATATTAATGTCCACGTAGTCACGGAAACACATATATTAACATACATCAGATAGAACAAAAGGAGAACTCCCTATATTTTTGTTGTTATTCACACTACAAATTTCATCCTGTACATAATTTTTTTTCTACTTCTTGTCATATTTAGGAGTGATGCTCCAACATACACCAACGATGGTCTTTCCCGACCCATCACACAAGGCAAAAATTTCTCATTTTTTTTCATTTTTATTAATTATTTGTTGGGCATATTTCAACTTGTGTTTTTGTTGGTCCTTCTCAGCTCTTTTACCAGATTTCCATGGCTTTCCTTCCATTCCCAACCAATGTTCCCAGGGCCCCCAATGCATGAAAAGGAAAGGAAAAATCCAAATTAAAGAGAGGGAAACCATAAAAGAAATAAATTCATGACAACAATCATAAAATCATTCAACAAAATAGCATGGCCATGTGCAACCCAACAATAAAAAGGAAATTTCAAACATAGATCAATCGATCAACACAAAACATAAAATATTCAAAAACATAACAACTCAATCCCCATGAGTTATAATATTCCCAATGGTTCACGAATAAAAGCTCAGGAAATTTCCAACCATTCATGCCCGTTGCATGATGCCACGAGACTGCAAGATTCTTTTACTACCACTTTGTCTTGTTATTCTGCCACATGCACTCAATTGTTTTTTTTCTTTTTCTAAGTAATACTATTTCTATTAAGTCCTCAAAAAAATTTTATAAGGAACATCCTCAGAAATGGAGAAATCCATAACTGAGGGATTGTACAAAAAATTGCTGGTAAAAACTAGACCGCCCCTGGTGGGGAAACCGGCCAAAATATTCCAAATATACTAGGCTGCCCTTGGCGGGAAACCAGCCTTTAACATAGTTCAAAAAGAAACTGAAAGAACACACAAGAGAGGCGTCCAAAACCTGCAAACTAAGGAGCTCAACGAGGACATGCTAAGGAGAGCTTTCATGCTCGTCGCTAGTTGGAGGGTCCTCCTCTAGGATATGACAGATGTAGCCGTAATCCAGCGGTTCATTGTATTCATGTTGCTCGCATGGGGAGGGCGGAAGTCCGAGTCGCTCCATTGGAGTGTCTTGAGGAGCATTATCCTGCAAAGAAGTTGAAATGTTCATGGCACCAGTCACGTGGAGGACTTCCTTGCCCTTCATAGAACCCGAAAGACTGAGACCTGGCAGCTGCAACTCCTCGGCTAGCTTGAAGTCACTATCGTCCGAAGAGAGGCTGGAGGCGGGCTACACCTGGAGTGCCTTGAGATTATGGGGAAGGAAGGGAGGCTCCTTTGAGATTGTCGATTTGTGGGCACGCTTCTTGCCGCAAGAGGAGGAGGGTCCAGCAGGAGGAGCTGAGGGCAGAGCAGGAGGGGCCATGGGGTCAAAGACAATAGCAGGCACAAGGGTGGGAGGATGCAAGTCTGCAGGGTCCCATGAGACCGGGAAATTCAAGTCCAGAGGGGAGGCCATGGGTAGGGGAGGTCGCGAAGGGAGGCCCCTTCCCCCACTCTTCTGTTAGGATGTCGATGGCGACGCGGAATTTTGGCCGACGTGTATAAGGCTCGATAATATAGAGGCGTCACTGCAGAGGCGAGAGCCCAAAGACTTCACACCAGAGTAGATGAGGGCCGAAGCAGAAGGAGCGACGGGATAACAGTCAGGGTGGGCTGGAAAGCCAGAGGCGGAGTGGGAAGATAGAGAAACATGCTGAGAGAAGGAGTAATAAACCAGCTCACAGAGTATGTAGAATTTAAGGTGGAGAATGGGAATTTAAGGCCCAACCCACACAAGTTTTGATGGTGTTGTTCATCCCAGGGATGGGGCACATAGGCGCGCCATTCAACAAGTTGATCCCCCGGCGTGATTAGCCGTTGTAGATCCGTAGGTCGACCCCGCTTCCTTGATTCTATGATAATGTTGATTGTTTCCCTAGGTATGAGCTCCCCTTGAATTCCAATATGAACACTACCCTTTAGTAGCTGAGCCTTCAGAAGTGCTTCCTCCAAACTATCAATCTGTCTGGGCGGAATGGTATGATACACTTTAGAATCACACGCTTTTTCCAGCCCTGTTAGATCTAGATCCCCCAAATCAATAGGTTTTGGTTCTTCAATCATGTAGGTGACCACTGCAGAGTTTGATCTGACATTGGGGTTGTTGGGTTGATCTGTGGGAGCATGGGAGTAAAGATCCATGTCGGAAGACGCTTTAGGGCGACTACTTTGGGCAGGTTTAGAATGCGGGAGCGGGGGGGGGGGGGGATTTTGAGGATTGGTGGTCATCGCTATAACCATCAGAGTGTCCAGACCCTGAAGGGGGGGGATGGAGCCAAAGGAGGGCATCGTAGAGGAAGAGGGGTCAGGGCGGGGCTCCTCAGCCTCTTGATCCAAACCAAGATTGATTAAGATTTGGAAGTTGTTGCTGGAAGAGGGGCCTTTCGAAGAGGGAGCGAGTTGAAGGGGGGGGATGGAGCCAAAGGAGGGCATCGTAGAGGAAGAGGGGTCAGAGCGGGGCTCCTCGGCCTCTTTATCCAAACCAAGATTGATTAAGATTTGGAAGTTGTTGCTGGAAGAGGGGCCTTTCGAAGAGGGAGCGAGTTGGGTCCGAAGGAGCGAGGGGCTTCTTGGAGTGCCTTTTTAAGTGGGAAACCGGGTGAAGCCATTTGGATCTGAGGCATTGGGAGGACAGAGGGGGTGGGAGGGCGATTTTGAGGACAATCCCTGAACAAGTGTCCATGCATATGACATTTTATACACCTAAAAGGAACATGTTCATAATATATAGATTGGATCCACTCGAAATATTCGTGCCAGAGACTTATTGAATCAGGGAGGGCTTTTTCTAGATGCATATAGACACAGATCCGAGTGTATGTAGTATATCGATTGTGTTTGGTCTCTTCAACAGTTTTGATGAATGTTCCAAGGCAGTTTTCGATCTCCTTGAGGGTGATCTCTTCCCAATAATCATGCGGTAGGGAGTATAAACGGGTCCAGACTGGAGCCCAGTTGAAGTCTTCCTTATCGGGATCGAAACGTTCCACCCAATCCCTTAGATAAAGCCCTGCGACGTTTAAAAAATAAGGGCCTCCATCCATGACTCTATTTTTATCTTCGATGCAGGTGAAGATAATATTGAAGAAGCCTTTGGGGCCCAACTGAAGGTCCACCTGCCCTTTTGGTTTCCATTTCGATTTGATCCAACCATAAAGGGTTTTATAAGTTTTCCATAGGCCAATAAAATTATTGATCAACGCATGATCATGCATGTATTGAATGCGTCCACTGGGAGGTGTATCTTGGGTCTTTTCGTTTGAATTGGAATGTAGGTCGTAGATCTCATAGATTGCGCATCCTTGGACCCGATCCCGTCACTGGGGCGATGTGGTGATCGTATGGCGGTCAAATCTAATGGATCTATTGCTGGCGTCGAGTGGGCAGGCGTATCAGAGTTGAGCGAGGAACTAGGGATGCCAGATCCGCTTGGATCCCTAGGGTTGGGGGGGGCCACAACACCCCCCCCCCCCCCCGATTTGGAATCCGGCATGCTGGAATCAAGAAGCGTAGGCTATGCGGATGATGATGTGGAGGAGCCAGACGCAGTGGCAGTGCCTGCAGAGAAGTGCAAGGAAAGCCCTAAGGTTTCAGGGCCATGCTTCAATCTCAGCTCTCGGATCCTTGGCATCACCAAAAAAAAGTTTCATCACATGCACTCAATTGTTAGTGTTTTAATGAAATATAATACTTATATCAGTTGTTCATCTTGGCATGCTAAGCCAAGCACGCTACCCTGCAACTCCACACATATATCAGTTTATTCATTAGTCACATGTCGCAATTAGGGAAAAAATTTAATCATATACATTAACTAGGTTTCGAAATTTAGAATCCATATACACATATCAACATGTTTCCATCATGTTATCACATTTTTAGAATTCAATATTTCATCCACGTCAACAAAATAATTGAAATAAACCTCCTTACCAAGGCCAACAACATTAGTTGAATATCAATATCTTTACTAAGACTATCATCCTAAAATTTTAAAACTCAACCTTTAGCAATTTTGCAGTCAACCTTATTTTCCCAACCCAACAACCATTGAATCTGCAATCTCAAGGGAACCATTAGCATTTATAATCCGTTTAATTTTCACATTTACAAAATGCACCATAGGACCTGCGTGCCAAGTTAGCACATAACCATTCCATTACAATGCTACACCCATCATTCACTTGCACATGCAAGAAATTAACTTACAATCCAAAATCATAGTGCTACGGGAAACACCAAATAAGCCACCATCATATAATCAATAACCATAATGCTACAATTAGAATAAGTAAGAAACCATCTAGACACTTTACTCTCTCATAGAGTAAAAAAATACAATGTCTTCCTTTTCATCTCTAATAGAGCTCATCCAATCCAAGTGTTGAACCTGGAAGCTCTAATACCACCCTCTATCATACCTCCTTCTACCCTTAGTTGGGGTTTGGATAGTATGGGGTATATTACATAAATAATTCTCTCTTTAAAGAAAAGTTCAACATTGGTCACTTAAAGCTGAAATGGCTTTCACTTTGTGTTACTATTTTCAATTACCAACCATTCTTTAAGGTGGAGATAACTCGTAGCTTGAGAAATGGATTTGGAGAGCTTATGTTGAATAGAGGTATGTCTATTAAAGCAAGCAGTAAAGTAGTGAACCAAATATGAAATAGGGCTACTACTTTTTTTTTGGTGATTAGCAACAAAGAGCATTATTTATTTCCACAAATATATATGTTGATGAAATGAATAAGCCATAGGGCTACCATTTATGTATCATAAGGTATCGAAGCAAATTTATTAGATACCTTGAAGTAGCTATCATGGAAAAACCTTTGAAGAGGGAGAAGCTAGAAGAGTTGAGAAACTTCAATAGGCAGATATAAGAGGAAATTCAATATTGGAGCCAAAAATCAATTGCATTCAAATGCTAGGACTCCTTAACCACCATGAGAACATGATTAGATAAGATTATATTGCAGCTCTTACAACTGGGGGAGAAATTCACTCAAATAGAAAATAGGTAGGAGGAGAGGTTCACCCAAGTGATTTCTCATTTGTACCAAGATTTAACATAAAATGAAGAGCCATTGAATAATCTACACAATTTTTTCCAAAATACCAAGCAATCCCATTCTGTCACTACTATGGAATCCAACTCCATGATCGAGCTAAGCATGGTAAACCCACTTTCCAAGATCCTTCCTTAAGAGACATTAAATGAAATTTAAAAGCACACTAAATACATTAGTTCCAAGCTCATGAGGCAAATAAGATATTATGGGCAAGGGATAGGCAAAGAAGGCCAAGGGATTCTGGATCCCATTGTAGCTCAATAAAATCATAAGCATGAAGGCTTAGGATTTAGTGCACAAGAAGTAAACAAAAAATCATCTAAATCCACTTTTTCCAAGGAAAGAGGAATTAGAAAATGAGCCATTCCTATGGAGACAAATAAAATTGAGAAAGGAGTGTGTAATGAGCCACTAAAATATTCTTGTAGAGTCTTGGAAGAGGGAAGAAAACAAGTTATTCTACAATCCATATCTGCTTCAACTATTAGGGGACCAAGCAACCAAGTAGGTGACCATCATCGCAAACTAAAAATGTGTTGCATATTATTTTTTGTTTGCTTCTACTACAAGAAAACGACTCATAAGGCTAGTAATTGTTAGAATACTAGAAGAAAAAGAAACCTAGGTAGGAACTATTTCCAGTACTATAGAATGACTAAACATTGGAATACCAAATGTTGGAGGCTTCACGTGGAACTCCATCCTAAGAATTGAATGGCCAAAAATAAATCTTGGAGAGTCAAGGTTAAGGGGAATGAGGATTTTTTGGCACTTTCGACCCAATAAGGATCCATTATCCGATGACCTATTGAAACTTTGAATTCCATCTTTTCCATGAAATGGAAAACAAGCTTATGTCAAAGTATTGACAGTGCTGGACCCACCAACATTCAAGGGATATCCCTGATATGAAGTCCCAATTATACCTCACATCATTTGGTGTAGGAGTCCCATATGGAACAAAAGATCGGTTGCATTATTCTTAAAGATATGTCTTGGCTCTTGCTGTGAGCAAGAGAGAGAGATGCAAATGTACTTTCAAAAAGCAAGGGGGTGTGCCTAGTGAGTTTCTAATTGCAAGTGTGTCAAGGTTTTTATACTACAAAGGGGAGAGAAAGAAAAGTGAGCCTCTAAGAGAGAGGTAATAGTACCACCCAAGAAGAGACACACATGAAATGAGGGATTCTGTCTAACATCTGGCGGAATAGTCCATGAGGGATGCGATGGTCATTAAAAACATAGTTTTAGAAATGGATGTCTAATATCCCGCAGAATAGTCCACAAGGATGGGACAACAATTACACATGTAGAAATTTGGGAAATATCTATCTAATATCCTGCGAAATATTCCACAAGGATGTGACAATAGTTAAAACCATTACAACACATTCTCAACAAGATAAGCATTAAAATAACCGAAGTAGTTCAACTATCTTAGTACATGTGGAAACAAACATGAAGTATAAAAATATATAGAATAGTCTTACAAACATTCATAAGTCATGCATGAAGAACATGTTGTCCTTGATATGATTTTGTTATTAAGTAAAAGTTCCAAGACACATATGTACAATGAACATCACTAGCTCTAATAGTGGAGCATTGGATCCACTTCTTGTTCCACAAAAGGACTAGATTTTCTCTCTATTGATTTGTTAGTGGAGCCACGATGAAAAAGTCCTTTTCTCATACAATTAGGGAGTATATATAACCAATGATGACTCTTCAACCACCCTCATGACTGTTTGAATTCCCATGAATTTTTTACTTACATGACTCTTTACATTCATGTGTGTCCTTTGGACTTCCACTTTACAATACTTTTGATTACAATGGACATGATATACAATAGTGATGTGTCAACATGACCACTCATGACATGACACTGCTGACATGGACTGCTTAATGACATGGAAATGTTAAGCCATTGTTGTTGCTGGGATTTGAGTGTCTTCATGAAAGAAATATCCTTTACTCCTTCACATGTCTTGGTGATAGGGAGTCTTCAATGACCTCAAGTCTTGGATAGCGGTAAAAAATTAGTGTCCTTTCGCTTTATCTTGATCAATCATCTTATGAGTTCAACTAGAAGAGTGTCTTTGAGAATGCTTCCCTCCTTCTTCTCCTCTTTTATTATCTCTCCATGACTTGATAGAGTACATGTTCCTGTAATTCACTCATGAAGGGACAACATAAATCCGAAAAACCCCTAGAATAAGATGATTCATTATGATCCATGGAATGAGCCTAGAACAAGTGAAAAGATGGGAAAGGAGGCTTAGTGACTACACAAATGCGTATTTTTGGAACGCAGGGGGTAGTCTTGAGGCTTGAGAGTGCATAGTTTGTATTTTAGGCTGGGTTGAGGGACATGCCTATGCAGTTTCTAGAGTCAGTGGGGACATGTTGCAGGGATAAGAGCTGGGAAAGCTTATTGTGCAATTTAGGAGGTCAAGTAGGCCTAGGTGACTGCACAGTGAAAAATTATAAGGCTCAAGAGATGAGCTTGTGTCTTGAAGTTTCAAAGTGTGCAATTCAAGACAGGATGGAGGCCATGACTACACAATTCCGAAGGTCAACGTCAAGTCTTGGTCACAAAAACTGTGCAATGAAGTAGTATTGGGAGGCCAGTACTACACACTGCATAGTTCCAAGCAGCAAGGTCACATCTAGAGGACCGATACTACGCAGTGTGCAGCTCATGGGAGGCTCGATGAAGCTAAGTTTCTTTGTTAGGAAGCTTCGATAAAATGGCTAAGTGTGGGATGAGTGAGATTGATGTGAATAGTGATGGAATTTAACTATGATCACACACTTAGCATACTTTATGACTCAAACAACATAATCATACTATAAATACAAACAAATAATTATCCTCTGTATGAAAACTTTATGAGTAGTTATGACAAGTGTGACACTAGAGATACACTTTACGACGACTGTGACAACACTTGTAAGAGGGTGCTCAGAAATTTAGAAATGAGTGTGACAGATACTTAAAAGGTTAGAACAAATCATTTATGCAAATATGACCTCTTGAAACCACTGTAACAACCTCATACGTTTACTGTGATAACCAACATGAAAAAAGATGACACTTTTCCTATATTGTGAAAGGGATCACAACACTTTAAGAAAAGAAATGGAATGAATTTCAAAGTTTGTGACAACCATGGACAAGACCAAGGAAGGTTCTGAAATTTGATATAGGCTAAAATTTTGGAGGGGGTTGTAGCAGCTACAAAACTGGGCGACCCACTGGTTGTAGCTTCTCTATTTCAGTTAACTTCTTTTTTCTAGGGCCTTGGTTCTTCAGGGAGTATTGATTCATTGTGTATATCACTTTGGTTTCCCCACTTGCCCTGTGAATAGGCTAATTCCCCATAATTCAACTTCGGTTTAACTCAACAAAGATTCAACTTTATCACAAAGTTTCAAACAAGGTAGGGTAATGAAGCTCATGAGTTTTCATCTCTGGCGTTGCTCCATTATCAGTAGGTCTGGACATTACCTCGACAAAGTCACTTTAGGAACATAAAAATTGCTCCGTTTCTAGGGAGCCTGAACATTACCCCAATGAGGTTTCTTGCTTTACCTCTATGCACAGGAAGCCTTTATCTTCTTTCGCCTTTATTTATTGTTTTGAAAAAGATGAATGTGCATTAGCACTTTTTTATTTTGGGCGGAAGAAGGATACCGACTTATTGAGAGGAGAGGTTGTTCCTTTAGAGAAGTATATAGGTTCCTTTCATTTATTTTATCTCAATTATATTTCCCCCTTTTCATTTTTTACTAATTGTATAAGCATGAAAACACCCAAAAAAAGAACCAAATATGGGCACAAGGTTCCTAGCTAGACATGAGCTCATGGTTTTCCAAAAACATTCCTTAAAGACAAATCATATTTTCCATTGGAACTTCATCAGCCAAAATACATAACCAATACAATGAATGCGATCCAAAGGCTAACCAAATGTTGAAATGTCACAATTCTCATTAGACTTCAACCACACACACAATATCAGAAACCAACACATGGAAGAGGACAACACTTTATTCACATGACAAACCAAAACATGAAACAAGGCAAACAACAAGAATGAAAAAATAAGAAAAAAAAATCAAACCATGTGCATAGCATATGGAACAACCCCATATTTTCATTGAAAATAATGTTTGAGATCTTGGCCATTGACAAGGAGAGATTCAGTCTTCATGTCAAGTGATTGAAGACGATGGGTGTGTTGGATAAGCTTCTCGTGTACAATGAATGGTCCAATCCTCAGGGATTGAAACTTAGTGCATTTTCCTTTCTCTTCATGACATTTATCCCATTTCAGGACTAAGTCACCCACAATAATTTTTTTCTTCCCTACAGACTTCTTGTTGAACCACCTCTTAACACAATTTTCATGGAGTACAAATTTTTCTTTGGATTTAAGTCTTTCTTCCTGAAGCTTATAAATGGTGTCCATCCTACGTTGCAATAACATACATGGCTTGCCTTGGGATTATTGGGAGATTTAGAGAGAAGGAAATTAGATGTTGGGTGGGAGGATGGCTTATTTTCGTATACCAGGAAGTAAGGGGAAGTGTTCAGGGAAGGCTTGGGTGTGACTCGGTCAACCCATGGAGCATTTACCAAATCAGAGTTACAGTTCCTCTGCTCATAGAATATGGTCTTCTTAATGATACGAATCAAGTTTTTTTTCATGAATTCAACAAGACCATTCCCCTGAGGGTATTATTTAACATAATTCCTTAATACTATTCCATTTTCCAATTCAAAATCATAAATATTAAGTGATGAGAAATATTTTTCATTGTCAAAAAAAAGTGACATAGGAATGCCAAACCTGGAAATGATGTTTTGTTTCAGAAAAGTGATGACTTCCTGATCATTCACCTTTTTGAGTGGAACCACTTCTGTCCACCATGTGAAGTAATATGTAGCAGTGAGAATGTAGTAATTCCACTTTCACGAATTTGGAAAACTTTCACCAATAATATCCAAACCCCACTATTGAAATGGTTCTTCCACTGTGATAGGTTGTAGTGGGGCGACTGAATTTGTATTCCTTCCATCACACCTTTGATAGACTTGAAATTTATGTACATAAGCATGATTATATTTGAATAATGTGGGTCAATAGAAATCAACTCACATAACTTTATGTGTCGTTTTGTTTACCACAAAATTCCCCCGTTTGGTCCGTCATGGAGATCGCGCAATACCTTATCTAAATCATGTGCATATAAACACCTAATAAATACTCCATTGTGGTGCTGCCTGAAAATCACCCCATGTACCAACTGAGAGGATAAATATTTTAGCCGTAGTGCCCTCTTCTATCATGTAGAAAAGTGGGAGGGCATGGTGCTAGCTCAAGGTATTGGCGCACATCTGCGTACCACGAGTTCATGCTAGTAGTGGGGGAGGTTCACTTGATATCATACATCTCAAATTCTTGCTCCCACCCTGAGGGGTCTTCTTCCTCCTTTGTGTATACTGCTTCCACTTTTAGTCAACAGAGACCATGCCCTTTAATCGTGTGAACTGGCTTGATTTCTAAGTCATATTCTTGCAAACTAGTCATCGAGTTCTCCATCCTTTCACCCAAGTCTTTTTGAACAGGAAGTGATGTGATCATTGGGTGAAAAAAAAAAAAATGATTCTTCATTAGACAGGGATAGAAGTGCTTCACCTCATTGTACACTGTATAATCCCCTTTATCCATAATGGGGTAGTTTAGCTCAGGTCCTTGTAGACTTGCGCTCATGCTATAAATAGGCTGCTCATTATTTAGATCATCCTTTTCGATAAGTACATCTAAAAGATATGTGTGATAAACAAATGTGTAGAGTAAAAAAATCCTTGTTGAAATATGCATTGTATAGTGCGGGTGCTTCTTCCTTTTCCTATTTGATACGAGAAAACATGTCCTTTTCCCTTTTTTCCCATTTATAAACTTACATCCTTCTTTAGCATCTCCTGTATTGGTTTTACAATCTGAGCATAGTCAGAGATGAATTTACGTAGGAAGTTGATCTTCCTCAGGAAGGTCTACATGGATTTCTTGTTCATTGGATAGGGAATCTACATGATTTCTTTGACCCTATTCGGTTCTACCTTAATCCAACTTTTTGCAATAATGTGGCCCAAGAGATTACCCTCGGAAACTGCAAAGACACTTTTCTTTAGATTGAGAGATATCCCGTACTTGCAACATCGCTTGAAAATTTTATTCAAGTGGCATATGTGATCAAAAACTGAATTGGGGGAAATTTTTTTCTAAAAAACTGAAAGTGCTCAGAATCACTCGAAATTAGAACGACCGCAAAGTGCTCCTCTCCCTGAATCCGATGCACTTCGTTTCATCAAATCGACTCCGTATGAGAAAGTTAGAGCCTATTGTCCGCTTTGCCAAATTGGCGAATTTTGAAAAAAAGTAAAACAGGGCCAAAGGGGTCATTTTTTTTGTCAAAATGGATTTTTCTCCAGCCAGTGGTGTGTTGACACTTGTCAGTTTGTGGCTAGCTCAAATTTATGGGATATATGGAAATTTTTTATTGGTTTTGAATGAACCAATGGGATGAGGACACATGGTGCAACCAGGGGTTGCTGTGTGCCCCCTCCCAAAGGTCAAAGTGACATTGTTTGGTTGTATAAAAATTTATGTCAAATTCCGGGCGGAGGTCAGTTTCGACCCCGTGACCTCGTGTTGAACCCTTAGTTAAAATGAGAGGGGGGGGGGGGGTGAATCAGTTTAACACATTCATGGACTTCTAAAATTTTTTCATTAAAACTTATTTACACCTTCATTTCATGTTCAACTTAATATGTGAGTAGTCTTAGAATGTGAGCAGCAAGTATTAATATAATGTAACAGTAGATTTAATATGAGAGCAACAAGTATTGAGCAGATGAGATAAACCATATCAACACATAAACATCATGCACAGAGACACCAGATATAAGTGGAAACCCATAAAGGGAGAAAACCACATCTTATTATTGTTGTGATGCAAAGGCAAGCTCCAACTCCCTCTCACCACTGTTTTTTTGCAGGCACCAACCTACAGGAGGCTCCTACCTCAATTCTGCAAGTTACAACTTGCAAGGAAGCACCAAATCCCTTCAATTTTGTGTAGGAACCAACCTACAGGAGGCTCCAACCTCAGTCAACTACAACTGAAAGCTATCAAGCTGCAACTTGATAGGGAAGCTCCAACTTCCTCAATTTATCAAATTGAATGTTTGTTGATTTACCTCAGATATCAGCTCTGTTCTGTAGCTTCTCTTTCTTCTCTTCTTTTCTTAATCTTCTCTACCTCACACTTCTATATTCTTCCTTCTCTAGATTTACTCTCTTCTTCTTTTTTCATTTTGCATATCAAGATGATATTATTTATAAGGATTTTCTTGTGACTGTTAGCATTCCTCAATGAATTTGGAATGGATAGCCATGCCTCTTCGCTTTCTGCCTTTTCATTTCTTTCACTTGCTCATTCAGAAAATATACCAACATGCATTAATTTCAATATTACAGTGGGTGCTTCGTTTTCCTCAAGAGACTTGCCAATGCATCACAAACAATAAAAAAATCAATTAAAACCATTTACATTCAAATTACAATGAGAATTCCAGCTCAACTCATTTAGTCTTTTGGCTCGCTACGCATTTGTCTTTTCTGTGACTGTGCTTTATCTCTTTTTAGCTCTGTTTGCTTTTCTGTCCTCTGTTGTGGTGTAACTGCTGCATACATGTAACTGAGATTTTTATACCAGCTGACTGTAAATCGGGCATTTTCTAACGCTTTTGTACTTAGCAAGTGTCTTGTTGATGTGGAATGTTCCGCAAGCGGAACATGCATACACCACAATTGTTTTATGTTCACAATCACAATAATACCATATGTTTACATGCACACTGTAATATCTCGATACATATATATATATGCACATTTGCTAATACAAACAACCCGACATCCATAAAATACTGGCCGCCACTTATAAATGTCATAACTTTGTTAAACCCACATACCTTAACAACGAGCAATATAAATTAAACTGGGGCCCAGCGCTAACAATCGACCCGATCAGAGGGCTCATGTTCCATTGCGCCGCAACATCCAATCCGAAGGATATCGCTCGGGCAACTTACACGAGCAATAACGCGCGATGGCGCGCCGTACTTGGGTTATCATTCGCGCACCTTCCGAACACAGCCACCGTCCGATGGCATCTTCCCAGATCAACGGTATGTATCAATATCGCACTGCATCTTTGTTCGATGGTTAACGCGCGATGGCGCACAGTGGGAGGTGGTTTTCCGTGGGTCCACCTCGCCATGTGTCGAATGATCTATGGAATCGCTCCCAACTCCTCAAATACCACCCACCGTGTAAAGGTGGTGCGATGAAAACCATAAACTGCCGTCACTGTTCATCTGGTCACGGTTCCGCTCTTCTACGCAAGGTTCCAGTCTCTTCATTATGTTTTATAAACCCATCGGGTCCGGAACTTAATCGCAATCACAAGTTCCTGTATGGACATTCCGCTCCCTTTATATTCTCCGATGCGATTAGATTGTTCCGATGCGATCATGCCGGACTACAAATACTTGTTACTCATGGTTTATAAGCCCATTGGGTCCGGGCTCTCAATCGCAATCACAATTCTTTGGTTTATGCGTTCCGCTGCCTTTTTTTTCTCCAATGCGATTTGGTAAGAGGTCCCACCATATAATATTTTGTTTTATGTGCTTATATAGGCTTTGAGTCGATGCGATTAAGCCAGATTTCAAACTTATCAAGCCATTGTTTATATGCCCATCAAATCCAGGCTCTCAATCGCAATCGCAATTCTTTGGTTTATACGTTCCGCTACCCTTATAATCTCCGATGCGATTCTCGGAATTTTATATATATCCTCCAGCTTGGGTAACGATTCTCGGAATTTTATGTAGGGGTCCCACACTACATATGATGTTCTCCGTCAATATTATAATAAGTCTTTGTATCATACTTAAGCCCAGCACTAATATATAGTAATATAACCTTTCAGGCTCCAGAGTTATTTTAACTCGCCTTGCTTATAATGAAATAATGCTTTGTCTAAATTTTATCACTAACCATTAACACAACAGTTCATCCGGGCCCACCTCAACTTATATTCTTATATCCAAACTTTAAATAAAAATCTAGCCATCAATATTTAAAACAACATTGGACCCACGTCATACATACCATTTCATATCTACCTCTGCCTTCGTTGTGCCTCTACTGCTCAACCTCTACCTCTACTGCTCAATCGCCTTTTAATTTGTCACACTTCCAATATTCCAAACTGGGTTGAAGGTGTTGTACCTTAAGTGACAATTCCTTAGCTGTGAAAAGGATTGTGCTTAAGACATTATCTGTTTGTGTCACAAGTGATTATATGTATGCCTCTGTCTTATAAACCCTAAACGGTGATTATGTAACACCCAAGTATCAAATCAATGAACGTTCTGCAATGCTATTTATCACTTATGCTGAATTGAAAACAGAAGAAAATAGAAGAGAATTTCAATCTGATATGCTGTCAAGAACATAATCTATCATTTTAAAATCCTGAAGAATTAGAATAAGATAAAGTTAAAACAGAGGAGCGCCTATTATGGTTTGTTTAACTCTTAAATACATATGTATAAAGAGACCTGTAGCTCGTACTCCATTTTAGTCATAGAAAGGAAAACATCATGTAAACAGGAAAACTTTTCAACATAAACAAATGGTAGAAACTTGCATACTTCTTAATTAATTTTTCATTCTTGAGTACAAAATTTTGGCTTCAAGGTTCAAAAACTCGAAACCTTCATCTTTCTTGAAATTGTCTTTAAATACAGTATCAAAAGACAGTTTCCAGTAATGAAACTGATTCTAACTACCCTAACTAATTCTAACTGCTTAAACTACTGACTGTTACAGAGGCACATGCCTCAAAAATGTTTTATTACATTTACATGATTTTGAGAAATAACATAATGAGAATTTGAAAACTTCTAATCTATGAGAACAGCTGCTCCCGAAGCGGTTGTTGAATCAACAACTATTTTTGGTTGAGCCATTGGGACCTCTTTTGTTGAGTCCATTGAAAATTTCTTGCACTTCTTCCATAGCTCATTTTGAGTTGTCGAGAAATTTTTGAAACTTTGATATTCTATCCTGAACGCCACAATTTAACTGTGTGTAGGTTTTCCTGTAAAGAGAGTCTTCACCATCCATAACAAATTGAAATGCCTATGCAAGAAGTTAAACACAGTTTCTCCTTTTAAGATCTGTGTCTTTTCGTGCCTATTATCTACCTTACTTTTTTCTAATGTTAACTGATCTTCATAAAACTTCCATGACATGATATTTCCTTTCTCGGTCCAGCATGAAGGTAAACCTGTTCTGGTCAATTTGTCAAATGATATATCAAACTTCTTTACTGTCTCCTTGTTTCCCAGTAACATTTTCTCTACAACCTTCCGAAGTTCATTCTTAATTATCATCTTATTAACTTCCTCAGCATAAAAATATCTGTCTTGTATTCTAATATATTCTAATTCTTGATGATATCTTCAGAGGGTCGGCATTTGCGTTGGCATCGAAAGCTGACTTTTTCCCACAGTTGGCTTGCCAAAGAGCAATCATTCAATAGATGTTTCTGCGTCTCCGCTTGGGAACTTCTCAACCAACTTTGGAGCCTTATCCCGGGATTACTATTATGGACCATTTGGAAGGAACGAAATAAACGAATCTTCAGGGATCAGAACACTCCTTTGGAAGTTATCTGGAGGACCTTCTGTCACAATCTAGAAGAGTCCCTCAATCTGCACTCTTGGGATGTTAGTGATTTCCCCACGACTGCTAAGGAAAAATCCATCTGGGACAATTGGGGATTTCACCTACAACTTCCAGTGCCAAGGAGTGAATCACATAAAGATGATAACAGCAAGAGAATGTGGATTCCCCCTTCGGAGCACACCTACAAACTCAATTTTGATGGTGCTTCTAAAGGAAATCTAGGCAAAGCGGGGTTCGGAGGCATTATCAGAGATCACAAAGGCAATCCCTCAGTTATCTACTTGGGCAAGCTCGGTTGGGACACAAACAACTTGGCAGAACTAGAAGGTCTCTGGCAGGGTCTTATTCTCTCTCAACAATTAAAGCTTCACCCTCTAGAGATTGAAGGGGATTCACAAATCCTCATCAACATGGCCAAACAGCTTCTCAACGGGGCCCATGCGCAGAAAATTGCCCACAGTTGGAGACTGGAGGCTCGTCTGAAAAGCATTGAGGATTGGCTCATCAACAACAGGGCACTCACCTTCTTGCATACAAGAAGGGAAGGAAACAGAGTCGGCGATTTCCTTGCCAATGTTGGAGTCGACAGTGAACACAACCTTCTCACAGGCACACCTGAAACTCTTCAAAATGAGGGACAACGACAGGAATGCTATTTTCTGCTCCAACGTGATGCAGAAAACCCATATGCGGGTGGTTAAAATGATAAAGGGGATGCATCGTCGGACAGACGGCACTCCGGCGAGACGACAGCCACGAGGACCTGCAAGTGTCCTTCGGCACCTGAACAAAGGAATGAGGCATTTAAGGCATTTATCGCCCGGCGCGGTTCACAATTCAATCAACGGAGATCGAGATATCTCCACACATTGTAAACAGGACATGGTGATTAATCCATTAATTGAGGGGTTAATGCAGATGGTTGACAGCAGATTTGGGGTTTTAGTTCACAGGATGGCGGACGAGCAACCCATAAGCAGTTTTCCCAGGCCTATTTCGGTGTATTGCTCGCCCATTGTTCGGCTCTCCTCCGAGCACACAGTCACCGGCAAGTGCACCAGGCTTCATGGATGCATAGAGCTCAGCGAAAATCTTCATATCTCAATTGCAGGGAATTGTATGCGAGAGTCAGGGAATTGGTTTGAGCAATTGTCCAGAGCTTCAGTCCCGCTTCCACTCTCACAATTAGCCAACGTCTCTCTCGGGTTACAGCACTCTTCCAGATCTCCAGCTTCGAATGAAAGAATGCCTCGTCTCAGGCACAGGATGAGATGCAGACGAGGCTCTTCCCGGAGGCTGAGAAGGCGCTCCTCCCCGTCCTCCAGCACCTCTACTGCGGACTCTCATGCCTCTGAAAGAACTTCCCGAGCTGCAAGAGGTCGTATCCTTCGTTCTGGGCAACGGTATCCCACTCCCCCGTACGCTCCAGCCCATTCTCAAACGAGGCACTTCTCCTTCCTAAGTGCGCTCAATTGCCCTCGAATTACCGCCTCTGTTACCATTGTTTTCCGTGAGTCCCCTCAAGATGAGGCTCCCACTTCAGGAAGGCGGGTTGGAAATATTGGGGATATGACTGATATAAGGTAGAATGCTGACGAAGTGCATGAGCAGGACATGGACATAACCCAGGAAGACGCTAGTCAAGGCAATGAAATGAATATTGATATTGAGCTGAAGTAGCATGAGCAGCAAACTGATACTCAGGACCCTGAAACTGATAATGCGCAGCACCAACCTAATCCAGGAGAAGGAAAGCGCACCCCAGCTGCTGAGAAAGTCATTCACTCCACAGAGGACCTGTATAATACTGATGGCGAACCAGATGATTTATGGTGCAGGGTCGTGGAAGAGGAACCGGACGAGTAGCGCCTCCACTGTTCCTAGTTTTTGCTATGGCACTGTCTACTTTTTGAAAAATGTTTATGTTTGTCTTTCTGGTTTTGGTCAAGTCTCATAGGCTTTTTTCTAGAAATAGATGCTTCCCCTGCGTGGGATTTTTTTGCTGGAAAACCTTATGCACTGGTTTCCCTCTCAGAGGGCAGTGCTCAACTATGAATTTTTGCTTAACAGGCCTCAACCTCAGGCCTGGTCCTGGATAATTCCTGATGTAAATATTTTTGTTTTTTGTTGATTAATAGATTAAGCTTATTTAGAAAAAATATATATATATATATATCTTCTAATTCTTCGCCTGATTTGGAATTGATAAAATTTATAAACTTCCTAGCCCAATTTTCTCTTTTAATGGATGTCTGCTTTTCAGATAATATCTCCTCTTCATGTTCTAAGATGAGGCTTTTCTCTTTAGCAACTATATTCAGGGAATTCCAATTTGACTTCATTTCTGAAATAATCTCACCCCAAATGATATCTTTAGCTTTTATAAGTGAGATATTACCTTTTAACTTCTCCTTGAGATCTTTAATTTCATCTTCAGCCTTCTGTAATTTCTGCTTATTCTCATCCGCTTTATCTTCTAGTGCCCGCATGATCTTGGTGGCCATTTCTAACTCTGATTGAGCCTGCTTTCGATCTCGTTCTGCCATCTTCAATTCTGTGCTGAGCTAAACAATATGTGCTTGAGGGTCTGCATTACCTGTAGGAAAAACAAATGTACAAGTATGATTTTCAATATGGTTTTGTAATGAAATAGCAGTCTGCTTTACTTTAGTCAATTCTTCATCTTTCTGCAACAATTGCTGACGCAATTCTTCTTTCTCTTTTTCCACCTCTGCTACTTCTGCAGCCATTGAATGTTCTGCAGCAGGTAACTTCAGCTTTCTTTTTAGGGTGGATATCTCTATTTCTGCACTCTTCATGAGCTTCTGCACTGCAGCCTTGTCATTCGGATCCACACCAATCTTCATGATAATCTTTTTTAACTCTTCGTTTTGAACTGATAAGGCCCTTGAATTGGCCTTCTCCATCCTGAACTGTTTGATAACTTTTGCAAGCATGTTTTCAGCTTTAACCGCTGTGGCATTGGTCTTGGTTAAATCATTAACAATTAACTGTCCAGTCTGCATATGAAGGTTCATCTTATCCCACAGTGGGATCTTCTTAACATCCATAATTATATTTACCTCATTGAAACTGCTTAAATATCCAAGGGACATCCCTGTTGGATGTGTTAAAGCCATTCTGAATTGATCCTTTTCAAGGTCCATTACAGTCAACAACCTAGTCTAATCAGCAGCTATATGATGCTCCGCCTGAGCCTCTACATTAGCTTTTATTCTCTGATTTCTTTCTTCAATCTGTGTAAATATTTGTTTGACTGAAGGCATCTTCTCTGAGTAAAGCTCATGGCCTCTAGGAGAAGAGGGGAAATTTTGTTCTTCATTGATATGGAAGGTAAAACCAAGTGAGTTTGAAGAATGATCTTCAGCCAATTTAGTTCTCTTTTCCTCTCTCGGCTCTTCATCATCTACTTCAACAACAACATCCCTACCTCTTTTATTTTCCCTTTCAGTTATAACAGGTGTTTGAATACTCGTTTTTGATGTATTTAATTCGCCTGGGTTTGCCAGCTTCTCCTAATCAGGTCTGCTTACGTGAGAAAACGTAGAATATCCATTCTCAATTATTCTCTGGGAAATCACTCTATGCGGATCATATGACCATTTTTCTCCTAGTAGCAAATGTGTCTCTTCCAACATTTTAGAAACTTCATCAAAATCTTGCCTCATATTGACCACGAAAGGTCCCACACTCATAGGAAATTTATACATAAAACCTTTCTTCATGGGAAGAAAGTGCACCTGATCCACATTAAGGCTCTGTATTATGAATTCCAAGGCGAAAAGCCGCATAGGTACAAAAGTTGGGAGCCTATAAGGCTCAATACTAGCTCCATACAATCTTCTCTCTGAATATTCTTCAAACACAAACCAATCTCTGAATCTGCAACTAGGTCCTAACTGTAGAAACTCCCAGGCTTTTGGTAGAAAAAATGGAGGAGGAAATCCATTCAAAATTCTATAAGAAATAGACATATAATGACTAGAAAACTCAAATAACCCTGCTTCATTTCCTTCTTTTCTAGTCATGTCAGTCCAAAATAAAACTGATTGCTTTTTCTTGTTAACATCAACTATATTCAACACCAAACTCATAAATTCTTCGACATTTTGATATAAAAATAAATACATAATCAATGACAGGAATTTAAAGAAACCTGTAAGAGGAAAGGTCATCAACTGAGAATTTACAATCTCCTGCCAGAAAGATGGAATGTCGAGAACAACCCCTGGTTTCATCATCAGCGCGTACATTCCCAATATTGATTTATCAATTGTATGGTCATTGTCTTTGCCCAAAATCTCTGCAATTCAACTCAGAATTGGTTTATACTCAGCATCGAACACTTCCAAACTAAATTCTTCTCCTTCTAGTTGAGCTTCCTTTGAATTTGATCTCAAGTAGGACATACATTGATCAAATTATTCATTTGAAAGGTCTTCAAAATAACGAGCCAATGAATCTTCAGAGAATTGCAGTGGTGACTCGTTTTCAGGAAAGCATAATGCTTGGAGAATTAACTGCGTCGATACCTGCAAAACGTTTTCTCCCTGTGAATTCATTATGAAGCACTTACCAGGTTACATTGAAGAGACCAACCATGAGATAAACTCGGGAAAGAAATGGGATTTTGGGATACAGGCGGACAGTATACCGGAATTCTTCATGGCGGAAAAAACTGGGGATTTCTCAGTGTTTAGGGTCACTTGATGATATAATAAGGGATGATTTACAGAGGACATGGTATCCTGGACGTCTTTTTCACTGTCCATGAGGGAATTGAGGCTTGAAGAACCAGATAGAGATACTCGTTTTTCCATGGCTTAACGGACAACGGATGGCGAACGGAAAGGTGACAGCGACACGACTCAAAAGGAAAAGGACTGCAAGTGATTTGAAAACGGGATACGAAATTATTTAATAGCTGCGGAAAACCCATATTAAATGACCAAGATGACGTGTAAAGCTGCTGACGTGGGGTAGAGTTGTCTTCCACCTCACTTTATGACATCAGTGCGGGGGCTCCTGGAGTATGGCGGTGAACTTCGACTTGCACCCCCTGCAATGAATCCAAGCCGTTGATCACGGCTCACCCGTGGTCAAACCAGTCAACTGCGGGGGCATTGTATTTGGTAATTAATGAGCTCTTTGCGCCCCCGCATTGACTCATCCGATTTCAATCTTAAACGATCACTACTCCCACTTGGAGAGTTGCTTGAACCTTAAACATGAAGTAACATACATTCAAATAAAGCTTAACGATAAACTTTAATCTGCAGCGAGCTCGAAGAAACATTTCATTTTTTATGATACAGTATAAATACATTATACTATAGCATATGCTTTTTGAAATTTCAGATTTTTTTGCTATTTTTCGATTTTCAAAATAAAATAAAAAAGGATATGTAGATGATCTACAACAGAAGGCATGATTTCTAGGAAATTCAAGGCATATCCACACAGAATTCTTCATGCAGAGTTTATTCCAGGTCTACTCTAATTCTAACCTCTCTCCAGCATTCATCTACAAACTGTATTAAACCCCTAATACATAAATAAACCTATGTATTAAGCTCCTTCAGGCCCTTCCAATCTTCACTGCTTTGTCTTTCCAGATCTTCTATTAAATGGCCCTCTTCTACTGTCCCTTGTATGCTGCCTTGCTACCTCTTTGCTTCTTTGCTATCTCTGTTGCTCTCTTTTCTGCCTCTTCTACTTGTCTTATGCTCTCTCTACTGCCTTTTCTACTTCTTTGACTGATGCTGCTCCCTTACTTCTATTTTTGTTGTCTCTGCTACCTCTCTTTTTTCTTCCTCTGCTCCTTGGTTGATGTTTCAGGTGCCCCTCCTTTGTCATCTCCTTTTCCATCAATGAAAAAATTTCCAACAGTCTCCCCCTTTGGCATTGATGGCAACACATCCACCGATAATCCAACGCTTCCTCCAAGTCTCTCTTCCTGGCTTCTTTTAGAAGACCCTTTCTTCTATTACCTGCTTTTCCTCCCCCTTTGACATCAATGGCAAAGGGTTGCACATTTCTCAGTGTAGATTCTGTCTTTGCATTTCCTCTCTTTGATATGTGCTTAGGCCTTCTTCTTCTGACTTTGTACCCTGCTGCTCCAAACTGGTGTACAAGACTTGTTGAGAGAACACTTTGAGGATAATTGAACTTGAATAAACATACAGTCTCTGTCTGATGTAGTGTGCCAATACATTTCTGTTGAGGAATATTGTAGATGGAATGTGTCTTCTTCTGATACACTCATCTGCAGTACAACATTTTTTCAATTATGATGAAGCCAATATATACTTTAATGTTGCGGTACACCTTTCTTGCCTGTTGGTGATGATATGAGCTAGGATGTTGATATTATCCTTAATAGCTGAAGGTTCTTGTTACAGATGTGATCAATGAATTAACCAGAATTTGATCTAAGAGCTCAAATGCCTTTACTGCTTGCATAATGTACTTTCAAAACAAATCCTTGAGGTAGGATGCATTCAATGTATTTTTCAATCTCACTTATCAACCATGCAATTCATTTATGACATAAGGAGGTATGTATGTTTATGATCAATCTCTCATTTGAAGGTGAATTACCAGCAAATCCTTTGTGCTGAAGTAGGATTTAGATGATTTAAAAAAAAAATTGAGCTTCAGATGGTAATCACAGCTAGTCCTTTATTCTTCAGATACTTTGACTGTTCTATCAGGATGAACTTTCACATGAGCATATTCAAGATGTTTAATTGAAAACTCAGCAAACAGACTTCACACAGTTTTGTAACTTACCTTAAGAAAGAGGCCTTGAAGATATACGTGTACCAACTTTAGGAAGGCATGCAATTATATATAGAAGAAGATATTGCTTCAATGCTCAATATACTACTTCAAGTGTAAGCAAGATAATGTTATTTTTTCTCTGCTACTGACCTTTTCATGCTGAATGAAGATAATACTGGGAATATTACCTTGAGGTTCTTTTTCCATAATCCTTTGATCTTGAGGACCTGTACCATACTACTGCTCCACTGATAACACCTGATATTCAGTTGATAGACGTGCTGCTCGTACCATTTACCAATTGATATTACCTTGATAAAATATGCAGAGATTTGACTTTAGCTTGCACATGAATCCATAATTAAGACATCCTTCATAAATTCTACTATTGAGCTTTCCACTGTTCACACCAATAGTCATCAATATCCTAAAACTGATCTTATCATTATTAACCATTTTCTTATTCTGTCATTCTGGTTTAACAGAATGTCACTGCACTTTCCTTTCTAGGACTGCTCCAAAAACATTTCCGCTTTAAAAATCAATTCAACAGTTCTAATATAAAGATCTTCAGGAAGACATCTTCAATTCATTTTCTATGTATCTTCATGTGCTGATTAGTCAAAGATTTATTACTCGCTTAACTGCATTCCTCCAAGTGGAATTTTTGTAGATGAGAGATGTAATGAACTGATGATAGGCACCTTTCTTACTCATCATTCTTAATGGGGTTCATTGTTAATTCTAACATTATGATGCACAATGTGGTCATCACTTTAATGTGCTGATGTCTTCTTCTATCATCATAGCTGCTTAATTATTCTTCCTCTATAGTTCTCTGTTGAAGAAAATGTCCTCTCCCTTCCTGTCCATATAGCTATCTTCATTCCAAGGAGCTCTTCTTATACTACTTTTATGGGGATTATATATGAACTACTCTCCCCCTGAGATGCTACTTCATATCTATCACTGGTTGGATATTTTCTTTGTTTCCTAAATGGCTCCCCACAGACTAACTGGATTCATTTAAATTGAATAATAGCTCACATATATCTTTTCCTTATAATTATTGAGTTCAATATATTAATATACAGGATTCATGATTTTGATTAGTCTGGTTAGTCTGTTTTGAATAAAAATATGTATCTGAGATTCTTTCAATATATATGGCGATTGAATCATACTAACTGTAACTGAGTTTGAGCATATGTATCTTATTTATCATATTGTTGAATTGATGTCTAAATATTGTTCACATGTGGTATTTGTTCTTGATTTATCTCAAAATTATTTTGTGCATATGACATGTGGAAATAATTTGTGTACCTGGTGAAGGATTGTCTTTTCCATTTGCTTGCTTGAGGGGTTCTTCTCTTTTGCTGCATCCTTTGCTGGTTGGACTAGGTTTGCTTTGTCTTACAATATGCTACAGTGTGTCCTTGTTTATGGCAAGAAAAACAAGGGATGCTTCCCATAGGAGGAAAGAACCTTCTTTGACATCTTCCAAATTTATTCAATTCATCCTTACGAGCATATGAGCCTTTAGTAGTTGATTGTTTCATCCTCTCATTCTCTGTTCTTTCATGTTGTTGCTTGATTCTGTTTGATTCTTTACAAATCTTGTTCTTGCTGGCTTCTTCTTCTTGTGTGGGAATCTTCTGAGCTACTTCATTTTCCTTTACAGCTTTTACAAATATGATTTTCTTGTTATCTTTTGCCTTGGACTTACTAGTTTATCCTTCATATCCTATCCTAGTCTTTATGAGAGGTGACCTTTGTGCATTTAGAATCTGGTCCAACTGTCTAGAGCCTTTCATTAGAGGTGTATTCATTAATAGTTCTCTTTGGGATTTTTCTAAGTTCTTTCTTAGGCTCACTACTTCTTCTTCCAATCTTTCACATTCCTGACTTTTCTCTCTCATTTGTTGCAGCAGAGTGTCTTCTACTTTCTTTGCCTCTTCAATCTGTGTCTTCAGGCTAATAATTTCTTTCCTATCTTCATATTCTTTCTCATCACATATTTGTACCAATCTCTTAAGGTCTTTGTTTTCATTCTTCAAATTTTTTTTATTTCGATCAGAGCTGTGTCAAGTTTGGCTTTTTCTTCAATTGCAATTTCTTCATGGCTCTTACTACCATTCACACTAGCAGGTACCTCATTTGATTGAACATATTCTTTTTGACATGAATTTCTCTTTTTCTTAATTCTCTTGTCCTTCTTGAAAATGCAATCCTCAGTGTCTACTCTGT
Source organism: Pinus albicaulis (assembly GCA_034641835.2). Taxonomy (NCBI): domain Eukaryota; kingdom Viridiplantae; phylum Streptophyta; class Pinopsida; order Pinales; family Pinaceae; genus Pinus; species Pinus albicaulis. The sequence goes on from CM076578.1 coordinate 836,609,586, forward strand.
TAGCCACCTGTAATATTTTGTTATACCAAAAGGTGGCTAAATATTTTTTGAGCCTCCAAGGAACAAATTTTATCACTAAAAATTGTTGGCTCTTGAAGACTCCTTCTAGGCCTCATGCCTCTGTCCAAAATCCTCATTTGCTGTCCCATTTTTTACTCAGAAAAATCTGTTGATTTCGTATAACAAACTGCTGAAGAAACCATCATTTTCTTCCCTTGTTTCTCCATATTATTCCTTTACTTTTCATAAGTTTTCCCTCCATTTATGAAATTTTCCCCTTTCATAGTTAAAAACTCACTTTTTAACTATTTCGGAACCCCCAAATCCACTTTAATCCTTGAAATTTCTCATAAAAAATAAAAGTTTTATTGCTATGGACCTAAGCCCCTTGGGCTAAGTCCTAAAAACCACTTCCCCACATATGCCCATCACCCAAGACCAGGAGCTTAAACGTTGGGGGCCAATCGCAATCGAAGGCCGGGCGGGAGACAAATTCCTTTGTAAATATGTTAAAACCCCGATGCGATTAGTTTATATTGTTAAGTCTTGCGACGCGTTCCGCGCCGTCGATCTGTTGCAAGATCTGACGGCCAGCGCTCAATCACGGCACTCCCCCCGATCGCAATCACAACACCCATCGTGCGCCTCCCGATTGCGATGCTCCGATTGAAACACTCCGATTTAATCTCAGCCGTCCGTTTTCATGCTGATCCGACGGTCCTCCGCCAATCGATGATCCCCTCCGATTGTGTTCTCCACCGTTGATCTTCCCGTCAGATCAACGGCCAGCGCTCAATCGCTCTGTCCCTCCGATCGCAATCGCAAGTCCTTCTGTTCGCCTCCCGATTGCATCGCAGCCGTCCATTTCCCGCCTATCCAACGGCCCTTATTCCCTCCGATCGCAAGTCCTACCGCCATTTCAAAGCCCGCCGATTCGTTTTCCGCCGTCGATCTGATCTGCAGATCAACGGCCAGCGCTTAATCGCACTGGAAGTTCAATCGCATCCCCTTTTGTGCCACCCCCGATTGAGACCCTCCGATTAAATCTGGACCGTCCACGTGTCCAGATCGGACGGTCCAAAACTGCTCCTCCTTATTCTTCTCCCGCTATCCTTTTGCCTTTCTTTGCAGATCTCCACCGTTGGTTGCCTTCATCCGACGGCTACGCTCCTCCCCCGCCATCCGAAGCAGTTTTAACCTATTCCCGCGGGATTTCTTAACTGATTGTTGTGTTTTGCAGGTGTTTTAATGGTTTTCCATTATAGAACGAAGGAAAGCGAGGGATGGGAAAGACGTTTCTTGTGCCTTCTGGCTATCTTAAAGAGGCCATTCACGGGGCTCTATTCCACGTCTCGTCAGTACTCTATGAGTATTGATGCCGTAAAGCCCAGTGCGGGTCTGCACATCGACAAGACACTGTTTTTAATCAAACACAGTTAAAGAGTATCAGTTTTGAGACAGAGCATAGCATATGAAGATTTAAGACAGTTTTTATGGGGATTACGGCTAAGACCGTTATCAAAGGCCTAATCCCCAATATAAAACACATTTTAAAGGAAAACCTAAAGTGTTTTGATCAGACGGAAAGCCTCCACCGCCACATCTGAGGCAAATTGATTCCTCAGCTACCACCGAGCCACCTGTTGCCTCAAACCTTTCAAACAGAGGCCGAAGTTATTGAAGAAGATCAGATTTTGCCTCAGAGCAGCCAGGGAGTTACTTCTGCAGGGTAATCAATGCAGAAATATCTGCAGAGTTACTCCCCACATTACACAGAGCCTCAAAGTCAAAATAAAGCTCCCACCGAGCTTTGATATTTATGGTAAAAAGTTAATACAGTGATCCACCTGTAAATTCCTCTCTCGAGCCCCTCGAAAGGCCAAGAAGTCTTGAACCTGTATTAATTATCCTGAGAGATATTTTCTCAGATCACCTCCTCATTCTTCTATAAATACCTCAGGAGAAGATGAGAAATTGTTGGTTGCAGAACTTTGAAATACACTTGAGTTTGAGACTTCTATTTGTACATAGTTTTCACTGGCCCTTGAAGCTCTGTTTGTGCTAGAGTAGTTAGGTTGAATAGTGAAGATGATTGCTGAACTGAAACATTGGACTTGAAGTTTGTAGCTGGTTTGACATCAATATAAAAGTTGTTTCATGGGATCCTGATCTATACTGATGGTGATGTTATTCTCATTTGTAACTTGTTGTTTTATTTCTGTTTTCATGTTGTTTCATTTTCCACTGTAAAGAACAGTTTAAATAGGGTTAGGACCTGCTATATATCAGTAACCTTCTCTGGCTGAGAAATATTTATTTGAATGTTTTCTTCTAATCTGTGTTATTTAGGAATGACTTAATTCAGTTTTAGGCATGAGAATGCTGGTGTTCCCTCATTTTATCGTCCTAGCTGAATATTATTTCTGAATGTTACTTTCAGTATGTGTTATGTGATGATGAACTGAAGGAAGATATGGTTAGCCCTGGTCCCAGAATTGTCCGCATTACTAACAGATTGTTTCCCTTGGAATGTGTTAAAAGCTGGCTAGTTTAGAAGCACTTGCTAGATCTTAGACCATTCTGTGTTATCTTTGTGTTTCCCCTTGTTTTGTATGTTTTCTATTGGAAGTGTGTCAAAGGCTGACCGGTTTAAAAGTACTTGTCAGATCCTAGTCTACTTTCGTGTCCTCCTTAAGTGTTCATCAAAGGCTGACCGGTTTAAAAGTACTTATCAGATCCTAGGCTGCTCTTCGTTCTGCATCTGTTTAATTCCCCTTCTTGATGTACCACTCCATTCCATAAATGAAATTTAAAGAGATCCTTAGACATAGATGACTTGCCCCTTGGATCACACTTGATGTTGTTGTTCAATTAAAGCCCAGATATGACTCCATAGCCCAATGGACTAAAAATCAGCGTTATATCTATCTATCTGCCAAAACTGTTCTATTTGCTTGCAACTTCTCACTTTTGAAACTTTGCACTTAGGACTTTCCCCTCAAGTAACATTTCATGCTCAACCATCCAAAACAAAACAAAACCCGTGGCCTTCATAACTAGCCTAATATCATTACCCTAAACTTCCAAGACAATATCCATCTTTGTACATATTGGAGAGATCCCTCTCCGGATTCAGGAGGGCTAGATCCTAGAATCCCAAAGTTGGTTGAAATGATGTTAACTTTGTGATTGGACTCTCCCAATATTGCTAATAAATTACAGAGACCTAACATTTATGGCGACTCCGCTAGGGAGAAAACTCAGAAACTTCTACATTCAAATCTATTCATAAAGAAGCTTGCGTTGGGGTTCATGGAGCACTTGCTTTATTAACCAGCTTGAGCCACCAGAGCCTAACATTTCTGGCGATTCCGCTGGGGGACCCTTACCCAGAATCTTCATAACATCTTGTGAGTCAAAAGCAGCCTTTTCAAGCACTATCAAGAAATGGTAATTAAGATGAAGCTCGATTGAATCAGTGACAAACTAGGTCAACCCTAGGATTCTTTTAAGTTTTTATCTAACCTTGGAAAATCAGCTGGCTTAGCCATAAGAGTAGACTGCCTTTGTCTCGCAACCTTAGCTATGTTTTGAAACAAGGTTAGGATATTCTTAACAACCACAAAACTGAAAAATGACTTAGAAAAACCTAAAAATATTTCAGATTGGAATTAAATAAACATGGTGGTGGACCATAAGACCTTTTACCTCTGAAAGGAGCTAAAAATTTCCACTTGGCGACTCCACAATCCTAGCAGACCTTAAGACTCCACTAGGAAGAACCCTTATCATTATAAAATCATTCAAACTCAGTTAGAGGACTGTGGGATTTAAAATTGTAAAAACAGATTGGTTAACCTCTCCAAGATTGTCATATCCGGTTGAACTTTTCTTGTTTTAGGTCTAAACAACATAGCATAGTGGCTTCTAAAAAGATTCACACTAGAGCCCACCCAGACCCTAACCCACCTGAGATAGTTGATAATCCAGAAAGTATCCTTTGGAAGCCTCCTAAGGTTAAATTATTAACTGTTTTCAGATCACCCTTGAGAGCTAAATCAGTCCCTGAAAATCTTTAAGCTCTGCAACAATCACAAACTGATTTAGTGAACCCATTTAGGACTAGGTCATTTGATGATATAATCCAGTTAGACTCTGAATCTTCACTTTCATCTCCTCAAACAAGTGAACACCCTGGTAGCAGGGAAACGACACCTCCTGATTTACATTTCCTTCACAATTTAGGTGTTTCCCATCCAAGATCATCTCAACAGTCTACTCCTGGTCCATCCACTTCTACTCACCCTACATCCACTGTTCAAACCACTTCACCTCAGCCCACTTTCCCTTTTGTAAATCCACCTCCACCTCCTGCCATGGCAACATGGTATGCTCCCTTAGCCCTTAATATACCACTAGTCAATCTTCCACCGGACTATCAGTCCAAAATTCCATTATATGATGCTAATAATGCTACAACTGCATCACAACAGGTGGATAAGATGAATGACTATTTTGATCGAAATGAAATTGATGATGATTCTATCAAGCTCAGACTGTTTGCTCAGAGCTTAGGGGGAGAAGTAAGAAAATGGTTTAAAGGTTTAGCCCCCCATAGTATAAATGACCTCCAAGGCTTCCATCAGACATTCTTAAATAAGTGGGAAGTGAGAAAGAATCCTCTCCAAGTCCTTGCCGACTATAACAATCTCCATAGGAACCCTGGGGAAATTGTACAATCTTATTGTACCAGATTTAACAGCGTCTATAATGCACTTTCCCCCGAACTAAAACCTCCTCAGGGCTCAGCTTTAAACAAATTTCCTGAAGGGTTTGATCCAGACATGACATATTCACTTAGAGAAAGAGTTTTTGCAACCCTTGAAGACATGCAGAGGGGTGCTCTTTCTGTGGAAGTAAACTTGATGGAGAAAAGAGAAAGAATGAAGAGCGAGAAGAGAGTATCTTTTAGAGAGGAATCAACCCCTTCCACTTCAAGCTCAAAGATAGAGAGAATGATGGAAGAAATGATGAAAGAGATGAGCATAATTAAGAGAGCACAAGCAAATCAAAATCAAACCGCTCCTCAAAATAGGAACCAAAATCAGAATGTTAGAAGGAACCAACCTCCAAACAGACCCAGGGATGATGATCAACAGATCACTCCTCCCTTCCATCAAAACTATGTAAGTGAGGTTGAAGAAACAGAAGACATAACAGGGGGAGACGATATCAACATGTTTGGGGAAGAGGATGATGACTTTGAGGTTCATTATGATAAAAAACAGGGTCTTTACACACCTTACGACGACAAAAGAGATGATAATGGAAATTATTATCAGGACATGGAAAATATCGTCATAGAACCTCAAAGACAATATGACCTTAGAAGTAAGGCCAATCAACAAGCCCCCAACACCAAAACCTCTGACAAATCCTCTCAAAGCAGCACCACAGCTAAACCCAAAACAGCTAAACAAAAAGACAAAACAGTGGTTGTTAATTCTGATAAGGATAAGGAGAAAAACACTCAAAATTCTGAAAAACAGAGTGAAGACATCAGCAATACTAACACTTCAGCTAGTACTCCTTCTACAACAGTTGTGTCAAGTAAAAAAAATCAGCAAGCTGTAATTGTTGATAGAGTGACAGCTAATAAGGTTGAAACAAGTGCTTCAAAGAATCAAACCCCTTTCAGCCTTGAACAGGAAATCTTAAAGATCAAAATCTATGTTCCTTTAACTGAGTTAGCTGCCCAACATGTATATAGGAACCAAATTTTTAAGGTTTTAAATATAGAGGAAAATGGAGATACAGTTAATCTTAGTGACGACCTACCAGAGTTGATTTTCGGCCCTAAGATTGAAGGGAAGTTTCAAGAAGGACCAGTTCCTCCCTTTTATGTGAGTTTGAACATTCATGACAAAATTCTACACAACGCTATGCATGATTCTGGGGCTTCTCATAATTTAATGCCTAAAGCTGTGATGGAGAGCCTTGGTTTAGAAATTACCAGACCCTACAAAGACCTATACTCCTTTGACTCAAATAGAGTAAAATGTCTAGGATTGATCAAAGACCTCTGTGTTAACCTAGCCCAGATTCCAGCCAAATGTTTACTTATGGACATTGTCGTGGCTGATGTTCCCCCCAAGTATGGAATGTTATTATCAAGATCCTCGGGAGCTAAGTTACAGGGGACTATGCAGATGGACATGACATATGCGACCATCCCGGTTTTCAATCAGACCAGAAGACTTTACAGGGAGTCTCATATGCAATACACGGTTACAAGTCAAGATAAACCACGAAACTCTCCTATATATTCTGTCAATACAGGCCTTGATTCTTTTATCATGTTTAATAATGAAACTCCTAGTGAACAAGTCACTTTAACAGAATTAAAGGCTGACAGGGAAGAAGAGTATAACAACGCGGAAGTGTCCAAACAGTTTGCCACATGTGAAAACATTAGTAAACAAAGCATAGGTCTTGATTTACCGGTTATGAGTCCATTGTTTTTAGGACTTAACAACCCAGAAAATACCCCTAACATTTCTGGCATCATCCCTTAATCTATTGAAGAATTTGAGGAGTCAAAACAAATTCAATTGGGTGCTGCTAATCATGAACAGTCAGAAGGCACCATAGTTAAAAAGGACAATCGCCAAACAGACGAAACCGAAGACAGTCCTTTATGGAGTATGTATTTTGATGGGTCATGCACTAGAAATAATGCCGGTGCAGGGGTTTGGATCACTAACACTGAAAACAACCACACAGAATGCATCTCATGCAAATTAAACTTTCAGTGTTCCAACAACATAGCAGAATATGAATCCCTTCTCTTAGGCTTGCATCTCTTGAAGAAATTAGGAGCCAGAAGAATTAATGTGTACGGGGATTCCGAGTTAATCATTAGGCAAGTCAATGGGGAGTATAATGCGAATCATCCCAGACTTAGAGCCTATCGGAATGATGTCATGGATCTGTTGACAACATTTGAGGAGTCAAACCTGAGTTTCATCCCAAGGAAAAACAACATTATGGCCCACAATTTAGCTTTTGTGGCCAGAACATGTCTAACGCCATATGAGACTGGAGACAACACAACTCCGATAAAATTTAGACCGGCAGTGCCTGATAACGAAAAATATTGGCAAGTGTTTGACAATGAAAAACAAATAGAAGACTTCATGCAATTCAGAAATGAGTTCGAACTGCACAGTTCAGATTCAGATTATGATACAGACTGCAGTGAAGAAAACTTTCTTGGTGAAGAAGAATCGTCTCCTCAACCTGCCAATATTAACCCATTGTCTAGCGAACTTAGGAGCAAAACAGAATTAAGTGCAGAGTTAGAAACGGAAGAATTACAAACTCTGCATTCTAAAGATGAAAATCTGCCAAGTGGTCTAACGCCTTTAGAGGAGTTGTTCGATTTTAACGATGTGGCCAATAAACCAAAACTGGAACCTGTAGAAACTGAAGTAGAGGAGTGCAATATAGGTAGTGAGGAAAAACCGAAAATGATCAAGCTGTCCAAAACTTTGCCAGCTCACATTAAACTCAAATACTTAGAGCTGTTCAAAAAAATTTCTGATGTTTTTGCTTGGAGTTACGAAGATCTCAAATCCTATGACACTGAAATAATACAGCACAAAATCCCTCTTAAATAAAACCAAAAACCATTCAAACAGAAACTGCACAGAATAAACCCTGTCCAGTTGCCATTGGTTAAGAAGGAAATCATAAAGATGCACGATGCTGGCATTATTGTCCCTATTAGATATTCTGAGTGGGTATCTAATCTGGTGTCCGTTAGGAAGAAGACTAGAGAAATCAGGCTTTGTATAGACTTTAGAGACTTAAACAAAGCTTCGTTAAAAGACAACTACCCTTTACCAAAAATGGATCACATTTTACAAAGGGTGGTGGGGTCTAAAAGGATTTCGTTGCTTGATGGCTATTCAGGGTATAATCAAATTTTAGTTCACCCTGCTGATCAATTAAAGACAGCTTTCACTACTCCATGGGGCACTTTCATGTATGTAAAGATGCCTTTTGGTCTAATGAACGCTGGAGCAACCTTTCAGAGAGCCATGGACATAGCATTCTCGGAAGAATTGGGTTTCTTCATCATTATCTATCTAGATGATGTCACTGTGTTTTCAAAAACAGATGAAGAACATTTAGAGCATTTGAGAAAAGTTTTCGAGAAGTGCAAAAGGTTTGGAATATCTTTAAACCCTAAGAAGACACTATTTGGTCTCCAAGAAGGTAAGCTTCTTGGACACATTATTTCAGAAGAGGGTATAAAGATAGATCCAAAGAGGATTGAGGCTATATTGCAAATTTCTCATCCTCGAAATATCAAAGAGTTGCAGTCTTTCATTGGAAAGATTAACTTTTTAAGAAGGTTCATCCCTAATTTGGCAGAGCTCCTTAGAAATATCACACACATGTTGAAGAAGGAACAAGGGATAAAATGGACCTTGGAAGCCAAAGACATCCTCCGAGGCCGGTGAAACAAGCATTAACCAAAACACCGGTTCTCAATAAGCCTCATTTTTCAAAACACTTTATATCTTCATTTGCACGAACATTCCATAGCTGCTGTCCTTTTACAGAAAAATCCACAAGGACAAGAGCAGCCTATTGCATTCTTTAGCAAGGCATTGAGGGATGCCCCTTTGAAGTATAATATTATGGAAAAGCAAGCTTTTGCTTTGGTTAAAGCATTCAAAGACTTCATAGTATACATCCTTCACTCACACATCATTGCCTTTGTCCCAAATTCAGTTGTAAAAGATATTCTAACACAGGACCCAGATGGTAAGAGAGGTAAGTGGATGGTTGTTATTCTCGAATATGATTTAGAGATAAAACCCACTAAACTCATCAAAGGCCAAGGTCTAGCTAGATTAATGGCTGAATCCAATTTTGAAGTTCTTGATATTAATGTGATTAATGCTTTGGACAGCCAAGAAGAATTCTCAACTCCCATTATTGAAAACCATTTTCTAAATTCTCCTTGGTATGCTGATATCGTTTATGTTTTGCTCAATTTAAACACGCCTCCTGGTTTATCGAAAACGAAGGCAAGGTTCTTAAAACTGAAAGCAGTAAACTATTGCATTGTAGATAGGTGTCTTTATTGGAAAAATGCTAGTGGTATATTGCTTAAATGTTTGCCTGAGTTTGATGCAGAGAAGATTAAGCAGGAATTTCATGAAGGAGAGTGTGGAGGCCATTTGTATTGGAAGTCAACAACCAACAAAATTTTGAGGGCTGGTTTCTTTTGGCCCACCCTTTTTCCTGATGTTCACAAAATGACAACTACTTGCCATAAATGCCAATTGTTTGAGGGCAAGAGAAAATTATTACCTCTTCCTCTGCATCCAATCACTGTTGAAGCTCCTTTTCAACAGTGGGGATTTGACTTCATAGGTGAAATCCATCCCTCATCTTCTGCCCAACATAGATGGATCCTTACTGCCACAGACTATTTCACTAAATGGATAGAAGCCATTCCTTGTAGGCAAGCCAATGATTCAGTTATTATCAAGTTCATAGAAACCAATATCCTTTCCAGATTTGGCTGCCCTACCAAGATCATCACGGATAATGCAGTAGCATTTAGAAGCAAGAAAATGGTGGAATTCTGTCACAAGTACCAGATAACATTGGGACACTCCACAGCCTATTATCCTCAGGGTAATGGACTCGCAGAGTCTTCCAACAAAATCTTAGTGAACATAATAAAGAAACTGTTGGAAGACAACAAGAAGTCTTGGCACACAAAGCTGATCCATGCACTTTGGGCTGACAGATTAACTTTGAAGAAATCCATTGGTATGTCACCTTTCCAGCTTGTATATGGTACGGATGCAATTTTTCCTAACAACCTGGGTGTACCAGTTATGAAGTTAATTCAAGAGTTGCAGACTGAGGATAATGACATGATCAGAAGAATAAATCAGACCATTCATCTTCAGCAAATCAGAGAGGAAGTGTACACCAAAACATTGCAGAAACAGGACAGCATTAAGAAGCTTTTTGACAAAAGAACAAAGGCCAGCAATTTCAAGATTGGGGACAAAGTTTTAAAGTGGGATTCAAAGAGAGAAGATAAGGGAAAGCATGGTAAATTTGACAATCTATGGCTTGGCCCTTACTCTATTCATTCAGTTGCTGGAAACAATGCATTCTTCTTACAAGAGCTGGATGGAACAGATTTGTTTGGGGGTCCCGTCAATGGCAGGATGCTCAAGCATTACTTCTCTTGATTCATGATATGTTTTTAAGCCTTCCTTTTTCTTTCTTCCATTGTAAACAGTTCATCCATCATTGCATTCAAAGTTTGAAAAATCAAAAAATACAAAAACAAAGAAAAATAAAAAGAGGGCAGAAATGAAAACAAGAAAGGCAAAGCCCCATGCCAAAAAGAGAAATAAAACTGAAAATGTGCAAGCTTAAATACCACTCCTACAAAACACACATCTAGTTAGTCAAACAACCTAATCTTGACTAATTAGCTTTCAATTTTCTGCTGATAGGGTAGTGAATTTGATTTGCCAAACTGTTTAATCTTGGCTCATCAGTAGATAGATTAGGATAGAAATTAAGGTTCAAACATGTTCAAAATCTGAACCAAAGTTTCCAAAGAGAGATGACTCAAAACTGTTTTATTTTCTGAGTCAAAGAAAGTGTAAATCTGGTTCTAAATCACTCAAAATCTGAACCAGAAGAAAAGAAAAGACAGCTCAAACAAAGTAAAAAACAGAGCTGTGAAGAAAGGGAAGGCAGTACTTAAACTTTCAGATCTTAAGCCTTCCATTTTGATTTTAATTTTCCGCAAATAATAATCTATGTGCAGCTTGTTTTTATGCCATAGATCACAGCAAGTCAAACTGCTTAATCTTGACTTGGCTGTTTTTAAATTTCTGCTTTAGAATTTAGAGAATGAAAGTTTGTTGGACTATTTAACCCCAACAAACAGTGGATTAGGTAGAGAAATATCTGAGCTCGACTGTTTAATCTGAGTTCAGGGAGAAATAAGGAGTAGAATTAGATTAGTTTTTATGCTTTCAAAATAATAAAATGTTGTAAGAGAGTTTGCCAATCCAAGTGCACTCTAAGAAGAAAAAATGTTAGATCAGTAGGATTGGGTAGGTAGAAAGCTTGTAGATGAAAATCCATTATTTTCATGGCTGCTGAATATGTTTTCAGAACCAGATCATCCAGAAAAAGAGGAACATCCCAATGGATCAGGCACAAGTCAACGTCCCAGAGAAATCAAGTCTAAATTCTTGATGCCTTCAAGAAGGCACCATCCCCAAGTGGAGCCACTGTTAGCCACCTATAATATTTTGTTATACCAAAAGGTGGCTAAATCTTTTTTGAGCCTCCAAGGAACAAATTTTATCACTAAAAATTGTTGGCTCTTGAAGACTCCTTCTAGGCCTCATGCCTCTGTCCAAAATCCTCATTTGTTGTCCCATTTTATACTCAGAAAAATATGATGATTTCGTATAACAAACTGCTGAAGAAACCATCATTTTCTTCCCTTTTTCTCCATATTATTCCTCTACTTTTCATAATTTCTCCCTCCATTTATGAAAAATTCCCCTTTCATAGTTAAAAACTCACTTTTTAACTACTTCAGAACCCCCAAATCCATTTTAATCCTTGAAATTTCTCATAAAAAATCATAGTTTTTATTGCTATGGACCTAAGCCCCTTGGGCTAAGTCCTAAACCACTTCCCCACATATGCCCGTCACCCAAGACCAAGAGCTTAAGCATTGGGGGCCAATCGCAATCGAAGGCCGGGCGGGAGACAGATTCCTTTGTAAATACTTTAAAACCCCGATGCAATTAGTTTATATTGTTAATTCTTGCGACGCGTTCCGCGCCGTCGATCTGTCGCAAGATCTGACGTCTAGCGCTCAATCGCGCCACTCCCCCTGATCGCAATCGCAACACCCATCGTGTGCCTCCCGATTGAGATGCTTCGATTTAATCCTGACCGTTGTTTTCCCCGCGATCCGACGGCCCTCCGCTGATCGCACGTCCTTCTGCTTCTCCTCCGATTGCGTGCCCTGATTAAATATCCACCGTCCAGTCTTCCCGCAGATCAACGGTCTACGCTCAATCGCAAGCCCATGCCCGATCGCAATCGTAAGTCGCATTGGCACCGCCCCGATTGAAGCCTTCCGATTTAATCTCAGCCGTCCGTTTTCATGCTGATCCGACGGTCCTCTGCCAATCGATGATCCCCTCCGATCGCAAGTCCTACCGCCATTTCAAAGCCCGCCGATTCGTTTTCCGCCGTCGATCTGATTTGTAGATCAACGGCCTGCGCTCAATCGCAAAGTTTCAATCGCAAGTTTCAATCGCATGTTGTTGAGTGACCTCCCCGATTGCGATCCTCCGATTAGATCTGGACCATCCACGTGTCCAGATCAGACGATCCAAAACCACTCCGCCCTATTTCTTCTCCCCACTCTCATTTTCCTGTTTTGCGCCGATCTCCACCGTTAGATATTTTTATCTGATGGCTACGCTCCTCGCCCGCCATCTGAAGCAGTTTAAACCTATTTTTTCGCAGGATTTCTTAATTGTTTTGTGTTTGATGCAGGTGTTCTAAATGGTTTTCCATTGTATAACGAAGAAATGCCAAGGGTTGGGAATGACGATTCTCATGCCCTTGTTTCATTACAGAGAATCCATCCACGGGGCTCTATTCCATGTTTCGTCAGTACTCTATGAGTATTGATGCCGTAAAGCCCAGTGCGGGTCTGCACATCGACAAGACATGGTTTTAATTCAAACACAGTTAAAGAGTATCAGTTTGAAGACAGAGCACAGCATATGAAGATTTAAGACGATTTTTATGGGGATTACGGGTAAGACCGTTATCAAAAGCCTAATCCCCAATATAAAACACAGTTTAAAGGAAAACCTAAAGTGTTTTGATCAGACGGAAAGCCTCCACCACCACATCTGAGGCAAATTGATTCCTCAGCTACCACCGAGCCACCTGTTGCCTCAAACCTTTCAAACAGAGGCCGAAGTTATTGAAGAAGATCAGATTTCGCCTCAGAGCAGCCAGGGAGTTACTTCTGCAGGGTAATCAATGCAGAAATATCTGCAGAGTTACTCCCCACATTACACAGAGCCTCAAATTCAAAATAAATCTCCCACCGAGCTTTGATATTTATTGCAAAAAGTTAATACAGTGATCCACCTGTAAATTTCTCTCTCGAGCCCCTCGAAAGGCCGAGAAGTCTTGAACCTGTATTAATTATCCTGAGAGATATTTTCTCAGATCACCTCCTCATTCTTCTATAAATACCTCAGGAGAAGATGAGAAATTGTTGGTTGCAGAACTTTGAAATACACTTGAGCTTGAGACTTCTATTTGTACATAGTATTCACTGGCCCTTGAAGCTTTGTTTGTGCTAGAGTAGTTAGGTTGAATAGTGAAGATGATTGCTGAACTGAAACATTGGACTTGAAGTTTGTAGCTGGTTTGACATCAATATAAAAGCTGTTTCATGGGATCCCGATCTATATTGACGGTGATGTTATTCTCATTTGTAACTTGTTGTTTTATTTCTGTTTTCATGTTGCTTCATTTTCCACTGTAAAGAACAGTTTAAACAGCGTTAGGACCTGCTGTATATCAGTAACCTTCTCTGGCTGAGAAATCTTTATTTGAATGTTTTCTTCCAATCTGTGTTATTTAGGAATGACTTAATTCAGTTTTAGGCATGAGAATGCTGGTGTTCCCTCATTTTATCGTCCTAGCTTAATATTATTTCTGAATGTTACTTTTAGTATGTGTTATGTGATGATGAACTGAAGGAAGATATGGTTAGCCCTGGTCCCAGACTTGTCTGCATAACTAACAGATTGTTTCCCTTGGAATGTGTTAAAAGCTGGCTAGTTTAGAAGCACTTGCTAGATCTTAGACCATTTTGTGTTATCTTTGTGTTTCCCCTTGTTTTGTATGTTTTCTATTGGAAGTGTGTCAAAGGCTGGTTGGTTTAAAAGCACTTACCATATCCTAGTATGCTTTCGTGTCCTCCTTAAGTGTTTGCCAAAGGCTGACTGGTTTAAAAGTACTTATCAGATCCTAGGCTGCTCTTCGTTCTGCATCTGTTTAATTCCCCTTCTTAGTGTATCACTCCATTCCATAAATCAAAATTTAAAGAAATATTTAGACATAGATGACTTGCCCCTTGGATCACACTTGATGTTGTTGTTCAATTAAAGCCCAGATATGACTCCATAGCCCAATGGACTAAAAACCAGCGTTATATCTATCTGTCTGCCAAATCTGTTCTATTTACTTGCAACTTCTCACTTTTGAAACTTTTTGCATTTAGGATTTTCCCCTCAAGTAACATTTCATGCTCAACCATCCAAAACAAAACAAAACCCATGGCCTTCATAACTAGCCTAATATCATTACCCTAAACTTCAAAGACAATATCCATCTTTGTACATATTGGAGAGATCCCTCTCCGGATTCAGGAGGGCTAGATCCTAGAATCCCAAAGTTGGTTGAAATGATGTTAACTCTGTGATTGGACTCTCCCAATCTTGCTAATAAATTACAGAGACCTAACATACTCCATGCATGAAATGCACTGTCCCAAATTTCTTTTTATTTCAAGCAATTGGAATATTAACCAAGACCTTGTTATGAAGATCGTTATATATCACACATTTTTCCTGCATTCCTCTCGTTGTTCTTTCACCGTGTTGAGCTCTTAAAAGAACCATCACATATGCCTCCATACCTCGTGTTCATAGGCCATTAAACCGGTCTTAACCTTATCTCTCCATTCAGGAAAGTTTGTTGTATTTAGCACAGGTACATTTTGATAGTCCATGACTCACCCAGATCTCCTTCAAGCTATTAAGCTTACACCAAAGGAACTCTCTTTGATACCAATTGTTGAACCCTTAGTTAAACTGAGAGGGGGGGGGGGGGTGAATCAGTTTAACACATTCATGGACTTTTAAAACTTTTTCATTAAAACTTATTTACACCTTCATTTCATGCTCAACTTAATATGTGAGTAGTCTTATAATGTGAGCAGCAAGTATTAATATAATGTAACAGTAGATTTAATATGAGAGAAACAAGTATTGAGCAGATGAGATAAACCATATCAACACATAAAAATCATGCACAGAGACACCAGATATAAGTGGAAACCCATAAAGGGAGAAAACCACATCTTATTATTGTTGTGATGCAAAGGCACGCTCCAACTCCCTCTCACCACTGTTTTTCTGCAGGCACCAACCTACAGGAGGCTCCTACCTCAATTCTGCAAGCTACAACTTGCAAGGAAGCACCAACTCCCTTCAATTTTCTGCAGGCACCAACCTACAGGAGGCTCCAACCTTAGTTAGCTACAACTGACAGCTATCAAGCTGCAACTTGATAGGGAAGCTCCAACTTCCTCAATTTATCAAACTGAATGTTTGTTGATTTACCTCAGATATCAACTCTATTCTGTAGCTTCTCTTTCTGCTCTTCTTTTCTTAATATTCTCTACCTCAAACTTCTATATTCTGCCTTCTCTAGATTTACTCTCTTCTTATTTTTTTTTCATTTTGCATATCAAGATGATATTATTTATAAGGATTTTCTTGTGACTGTTAGCATTCCTCAATGAATTTGGAATGGACAGCCATGCCTCTTCGCTTTCTGCATTTTCATTTCTTTCACTCGCTCATTCAGAAAATATACCAGCATGCATTAATTTCAATATTACAGTGGGAGCTTTGTTTTCCTCATGAGACTTTCCAATGCATCAAAAACAATAAAAAAATCAATTAAAACCATTTACATTCAAATTACAATGAGAATTACAGCTCAACTCATTTAGTCTTTTGGCTTGCTACGCATTTGTCTTTTCTGTGACTGTGATTTATCTCTTTTCAGCTCTGTTTGCTTTTCTGTCCTCTGTTGTGGTGTAACTGATGCATACATGTAACTGAGCTTTTTATACCAGATGACTGTAAATCGGGAATTTTCTAATGCTTTTGTACTTAGCAAGTGTCTTGTTGATGTGGAACTTTTCGCAAGCGGAACATACATACACCGCAATTGTTTTATGTTCACAATCGCAATAATACCATCTCTTTACATGTGCACTGTAATATCTCGATACATATATATATATGCACATTCGCTAATACAAACAACCCGACATCCATAAAATACTTTCCGCCACTTATAAATGTCATACCTTTGTTAAACCCACAGACCTTAACAACGAGCAATATAAATTAAACTGGGACCCAGCGCTAACAATCGACCCGATCGGAGGGCTCACGTTCCATCGCGCCGCAACATCCAATCCGACGGATATCGCTCGAGCAACTTGCACGAGAAATAACGCGCGATGGCGCGCCGTACTTGGGTTATCCTTTGCACACCTTCCGAACACAGCCACCGTCCGATGGCATCTTCCCAGATCATTGGTATTTATCAATATCGCACTGCGTCTTTGGTCGATGGTTAATGCGCGATGGCGCGAAGTGGGAGGCGGTTTTCCGTGGGTCCACCTCGCCACGTGTCGAATAATCTATGGAATCGCTCCCAACTCCTCAAATATCGCCCACCGTGTAAAGGTGATGCGATGAAAACCATAAACTTCCGTCACTGTTCATCTGGTCACGGTTCCGCTCTTCTACACAGGGTTCCAGTCTCTTCATTATGTTTTATAAACCCATCGGGTCCGGAACTTAATCACAATTGCAAGTTCCTATATGGACATTCCGCTTCCTTTATATTCTCCGATGCGATTAGATTGTTCTGATGCGATCATGCCGGACTTCAAATACTTGTTACTCATGGTTTATAAGCCCATCGGGTCTGGGCTCTCAATCGCAATCGCAATTCTTTGGTTTATGCATTCCGCTGCCTTGTTTTTCTCTGATGCGATTTGGTAAGAGGTCCCACCATAAAATACTTTGTTTTATGCGCTTATATAGGCTTTGAGTCGATGCAATTAAGCCGTATTTCAAACTTATCAAGCCGCTATTTATATGCCCATCGGATCCGGGCTCTCAATCACAATCGCAATTCTTTGGTTTATACGTTCCGCTGCCCTTATAATCTCTGATGCAATTCTCAGAATTTTATATATATCCTCCAGCTTGGGTAACGATTCTCGGAATTTTATGTAGGGGTCCCACACTACATATGATGTTCTCCGTCAATATTATATTAATTCTTTGGATCATACTTAAGCCCAACACTAATATATGTAGTAATATAACCTTTCAGGCTCCAGAGTTATTTTAACTCGCCTTGCTTATAATGAAATAATTCTTTGTCTAAAGTTTATCACTAACCATTAACGCAACAGTTCATTCGGGCCCACCTCAACTTATATTCTTATATACAAACTTTAAATAAAAAGCCAGCCATCAATATTTAAAACAACATTGGACCCACGGCATACATACCATTTCATCTCTGCCTCTGCCTTCGCTGTGCCTCTGCTGCTCGACCTCTGCCTCTACTGCTCAACCGTCTCTTAATTTGTCACGCTTCCAATATTCCAAACTAGGTTGAAGGCATGATTTCTAGGAAATTCAAGGCATATCCACACAGAATTCTTCATGCAGAGTTTATTCCAGGTCTACTCTAATCCTAACCTCTCTCCAGCATTCATCTGCAAACTGTATTAAACCCCTAATACATAAATAAACTTTTGTATTAAGCTCCTTCAGGCCCTTCCAATCTTCACTGCTCTGTATCTCCAGATCTAATATTAAATGGCCCTCTTCTACTGTCCCTTCTATGCTGCCTTGCTACCTCTCTACTTCTTTGCTATCTCTGCTGCTCTCTTTTCTGCCTCTGCTACTTGTCTTATGCTCTCTCTACTGCCTCTGCTACTTCTTTGACTGATGTTTCTCCCTTACTTCTCTTTTTGATGTCTCTGCTACATCTCTTTTTGCTTCCTCTGCTCCTTTGTTGATGTTTCAGGTGCACCTCCTTTGTCATCTCCTTTGCCATCAATGACAACATTTCCAACACCTCGCCCGCAACATGCAACAACCATACCAACTCTGGTATCACATAAGACTTAACATATTATGCAATCGGCATATATTTATGTTGAAACCAATGTAATGATGGGTGGAAAGAGGGGCCAACCTCGGTCCATACGACCACCATCTAGGACCAGTAGCGGAGCTCCGAGTTAATGAAAAGTGTTAACGAACTAAACCACAATTTAATTAACCTATTCATGTTTAATTAATGCGCCTAATCCAAACTTTAATTTCATATTAGTTTTAAATGCACAGTTAACGTTTTAAGTGTGCTTAACTAGCGCTTAATACTCACTTAATAGTTAATTGGTGGAGTTGCTCCATTTTAGGCGGAACTACCAGTTTTAACTACAGTTAGCTAGTTTAGCGGAGCAGTTAGTGGGGTTTATTGAAAGAGGCATAAATTTTTCCCATAGAATCAGAATTTGACTCAGTCATAACCAAAATAGGGGTATTGGGGGTGTCCCAGAGCCATTGGAGTAGGTTTGAGAGCCATCAGAGCTCAGGAAATTATTGTATTCAAATTTTTGATTAGTTAATCAAAGAGGGCCAATCCATTGAAGCTGGTCCAAGGAGGCGTAGCCTAGGAGGGGTGAACTCCTTCATCACTACTGTGTAATGTGCTTGATATGTATTATATTCTCTACAATTTACTTATTTTTTATGGGTTTTTGAAGCTAATTTACTTCATGAATTTCTCATAAAAGACACACAAATTTGACACATAAACCCTCTCATAAACTTGATATTTGACACAATCCTTAAGAAATTTTATTTTATACTAATGAGGAAACTAGCACAAAAAAAATATTTTGTCCATATTCAAATCAAGTTGGTATCATATCACAATTTATCTCCTTTTAAACCAAGTTTATCTTAGGGTTTTCCAAGGTTAGCTAGAAAATTAGCTATCGGTTTTGTATTTGTGCAAGGAGAATTTTACTGTGTGCACAATTATGTGTGTAATATGAAGAGAGGATAAGGTCAATATTGAGGACCCAGCTCTCAAATCACAACAAAGAAGTTTTTTATGCATTACAAGTATGATGGCAGCTTCATCAAGTGACGTTTCTAATCAATCTTCCTTAGCAAGACTCTTTGATGAAGAGATGTTTCAGAAGCTCTTCATTATAAGAGATATGGTGCAAGAGATGGTTGAAGATAGGAAGGAGAGCAGTAGGATTCAAGAGCAGTTGATGGTCATGAAGGATGAGAAACGAAAGATTTCAGAAAATATGCACGAGATGGAGACTCAACTCCATATTGAAAATGAAACCCTAGCAAAGATGCATGAGATGGAGACTCAAATCCATATTGAAAATGAAACCCTAGAAAAGATGCATGATATGGAGATTCAAATCCATGATGCCAAGGCAACCCTAGCCAAGTATGTGCATGAAAATGAGGTATGAAAATCAAGTTTATCTTCAATTTCCTCTCAAGATGAATGTTTTGGTGTTTTTTAAAGACACACTAGAGGAATAGGGTCCAAATTGTTTAAAAAAATGGGCTATGAAGGTAAAGGGTTAGGAAAACATGCACAATGAATTATAAACCCTATTGTTGTTGAGGGAAGGTCTAGGTACATGGGTCTAGGTTTTGGTGAATAAGATGATGTAGAGCACTCAAAAACTATGGATACTTTTGGAAATGTTTCAAGAAAGGCTTCCATTACATATTATATACCTATAGATTATGTTTGAGGAGAATACAACAGGCTAACACCCATTATTGAAGAGATTTATTTTAGCCATGCAAGTAGTGTTTATGGACAACAAGAAGATGGAGAATGCTCAAAATCCAAGGAGGCACATGAAGGTGTTCCAAGAAATAACTTCAATACATGTTTATTACCTCAAGCTTGTGAAGTTTGTGTTAATGAGGAATGCAAAAATTTTACACCCACTTTGCAAGAAGATGCTTATAAGCAAGCAACTAATGGAAATGACAAACAAGAGGATGTTGAAAGATCTAAAGCCATTGAAGGCATTGTTGGTATTTCAAAGAGAGCCACTAATTCATCAAATTCACCTCCTTAAGAAGGCAACAAAGGTGAATGTGCAAGGTATAAATATGCCTTTAATCAAGTTGTTTTTAATTATTATAAACATGGAAAATGCGCACATAAGATTTGGAGAAATTTTACATCTTCCTTTTGTGGTTTGAATAACCATATTGTTTCGAGGTGTTGGAAGAAGATAGCCATACACAGGAAACTTTCAAAACAAAGGAGACAAAAAGGCAAAGGTCCAATGGACAATGAAAACCATGTTGAAAATAAGATGCAATTATTTTGCACTCATTCCCATAAGTAGTGTCATTTTGTAGACAAGTGTTGGACTTTGCATCCAACAAGTCATCTGCAACATTTGAAGAAGGTGGAGAGAGATTTTGACAAGAATGGAAAAGAGGATTACATAGTTGATGTGGGTCAGGATGATACACATGATGAAGTGCAGTTGAAATAAGCGCTATTGAAGTGGTTTGGAAAGAGATGGTTAGATTTATTAACCAATTAAGGCCTTGCATTTATTTTGATAATTGATGCAAATCTTGCCTTATTGATGCATTTCCTTGTTATTGGAATTCATTTATTTTCCCTTGAAAGCATGTTTCATATTGCATGAAGCAAGATGCTGGAAAAGTAGAGTTATTTTGACTCACTTAGATGCAGTAAAGATGGCAATTTGTAGTTTCAATTTTCATGTGAATGCATTTATTTTTTTCTAGAATTCATGTTGCATGTTTACGCCAGGAAGGTGTTTGAAAGTGGAGTATGTTGACTCACTTTGTTGCAACAAATTTGGTCATTTTAGCTCTTTAAGTAATCGTACATACCAATGGAATTCTTGTACTTGTGATTGTACTTGCAAGAGAGTTGAGAATTGTATACATGCATAATATTTTGTGTGTGAACAGTGGAATTTTTTATAGTTTCGTTGTGCTTGAACATGCATGAGTGATTGACTTGTGTTGGTTGATTTCTTTGTTAACATGTATGTTTTCAACTTGAGAGTGTTTATCATTTTCACATGCATGAGTGATCGACTTGTGTTGGCTGATTGATCATTACATGTATGTCTTATTGAATTGGAAGAGTTGATTTAGTCTCCAAGGATGAAAGGGAGATGTTGACGAATTGTTTCATGAGATGTGAAATTCTTGTTGTTTTGGGAAAAGAATCGTCAAGTTTTGTACATGGTTTTGTTTGAATTAAGAGTCAATGGTTTAAAGATGGATGTTTTTTTAATTTGTGTTTGGTCGATGGGTTTGTACGCCAAGATGTAAGAATGCATGACAATGTTCACAGGTTGTGACATTTATTGCTTTGAAGGAGCAAAAGGAAGAGGTCGTCAAGTTGTGTTTCTTGCATGATGTGTTTTTCAAGTTAATGGTTTTTCTTGTGACAAGATGTCTCGGGATTTTGGAAGGTCCACTCTTGAGCGAGAGGCTCATGATTAGACTTCATTCTCAAATCATGGCATGAGCAGCATGTCAATGCTGGAGGATGATGGAATCAAGAAGCGAAAAGAGGGACAAGATGACAAAATATTGCAGAAAAAACAATAACCCTTTTGTAGACCAGATGATGCATGATGCCAAGAAGCAAAAGAGATGGCAAAGACATTCTTCTAGATGTGGATTTTGGTACCATGGAGGTAAAATAATGGTCATTTCATTTCTATTGATTACTGATATTTTAATTCATTGTTGTAGTTCACTTAGATGGGCTTAAATTGGAAAAGAGTTTAAAGGAGAAGCTTGCATTAAATGCATGTTTATGCAAAGGAGAAGCTTGCATCAAATATTGTTATAATAAATACAAATCTATATTTTAAAATATAAATAATATAAAATACTGATATTTTTTTACCATTTAATTTATAAAACCTTATCATTTATTTGTGTTTTTTTGACAGTGAATGGAAATGCCACGACGCCTTCAGGTTTAACCTTTCTCTTACCCTTTTCATATATATATATATATATATATATATATATATATATATTATTTGAATTTATCAATGTAATGAAAAAAATCCCATATACATCTTTTCCACAGTTCCAATTTATTTTGTGGCTCTTTGTTATTTTGACAGAAGCTAGAAACAATAACACAGATTTAGGTTTATTTTTTTTAATTTATATATATGATTTAGAAAAATGCATTGGTACTCAATATAAACCAGGTTGATACTCAATATAAACAAGACTGTTTTTTTCTTCTAAAAAAATTAAAAAATTGAATAAAAACTATTATGTAAAACATAAATATATTAATATTATAATTAAAAAATTTGAATAAAACTATTATATAAAACATAAATATGTTAATATTATAATTTATTTTTATATATTATCACAATATTAGATAGTTTCAAATTAGGTACAAAGGCATTTGAATCTAGATCTAGTGTATGATATGATATATGTTGTGGGCATGCAAGATCTGCTTCTTCCCCCTCTACTGGATCTCCTCCTCCCCCCTCTAGCGTCAAAGATAGTAACAGTGCAACATTTTCATATTCTTTTGGAATATTGCATCTATTAGATCTCCTCCTGCTTGGAGTGGTTACTCCAATAAATTAGGAAAAATTTCATAATATAATTTTATCCATTTGAAAGGGGTGCTCTACTTGGTTGTTGTGAGTACCAGAGTTGCAGGCATTGTCTTAGATCTCCATCTTAGCAATAAAACTATAAGATCTCTCTTCATTTTAGCAGGCTTATAGATATGTTGTTTTGAAATTGAGTTCGTGTGCTCTATGCGTTGTATTATCACATTGATTTTTCCAATTTCAATAAATATAAAAGAATGTTTTGGGTTTATTTGTTTGGGTTTGATTATGCATTGAATTGTTGGTCCTATATCTATAACATAATTATATTGATTTTAATCTTTCAAATTAGTGTTATATATATTTCAAATTTTCCAATTTATGGTGGTTTTTAAAAAATCTTTTGGCAAAAAGTGTATGGTTTCAGTATATGGATTCATCTTTAATGTTATTTAATATTGTTTTGTATATTATAATATGTTTTTGGAATATATATATATATATATATATATATATATATATATATATATATATATATATATATATATATATATATATATATATTATTAAATTTTATCTTTAGTGAATATGTTTATTAAACATTTCATATATTATAAAGGGTTTAAGTCATTTTACTCTGCAATTTCCATCTCCTCTCAATTTCTTACTATAAAATAATGAAAAAGACTTCTATCTCATATCCTTAAAACAAAACTTCTTCTTCTTACATTGTACAATGTTGAATCATGCATATCATTTATGCTTCGTCTGTTGTAAAATTTTTTGTAGAGCAGTTTAGAGACTTGCTCAAATATTATCAAAGGAATAAACCCATCAAACAATATTTTTACTAAAAATACAAATGGAAGTTAATCACTAGTTAACTTCATATTAAATTTCCATAATTCACTCTCTAAGGAATAACTTGTAACATACCCCATACCAACCCTAACCCAAGCTAAGGGTAGAAGGGCACTTACTATAATGACTCGATTCCATTATGACATTGTGGTTATGGGGTCTACATTTTTCACCTTTTTTATTTTGTCGAAATTAAAAACATATGACATTGTTGTGTTCGTCTCATCGAGAACTTTCTAAAAACATAAAATTTTCTCCGATATGGTTGATTAAGGATTTCCCTATCATGTACTTCCACATCATCTATCCTACCACATGGCTACCTAAGCCATATTCCATGTCACCGCCCATGTGGCAACTGTCAAGCCACTAATACCAAGTTGTAAACCTTTAACAAGTCCCATTACGTAGTACACATATATTATGTGTTGTGGCCCTTCTCCATGTCACCTCATCTCAAAGATTAAATCTCGGGAATTTCTCATGTAGCCTCTCACCAATTCTTCCAAGGTAAACCTTTCGGGAATGTGTGGATTCTCGCGAACCCCACTACCAACATGTCTCAATACCTTCGCTCGACCTAGCCTTCTAGATCACCTTGGTAACTTCCTTTGTGATGCAATTCACACTATTGAGATGAACTGACCCCTTTTAACTTCTAGGGTGATGCAGACAACCTATGAAGCTTCCCCGTCCCAGTACGATGCACCCACTGGCCAACCTTGCCACATCCTCCTGGAGATAAAATCTCGAGAGTTTTCCCTCTCTCTCTCTCTCTCTCTCTCTCTATATATATATATATATATATATCCTTTATGATGTAATTCACACTACTGAGATGACCTGGACCCTTTTAACATCTAGGGTGATGTTGACAACCTATGAAGCTTCCCCGTGGTAGTACGATGCATCCACTGGCCAACCTTGCCACATCCTCTTGGAGATAAAATCTCGAGAGTTATCCACATTGCCTCTACTCGAGCACCATAAATCCATGTCACCCTAGCCTTATTACCCCAATATTTTCTTTGTCTGCCTCCCTTTGAAACTCCTCAGGAGAATGACTCGGGATGGCAAAATATCTCCAATAACTGTTGCACGTCTCCCTATCTCTTGTTGCTTTATTCCTACCCCTGACTCCATTTCCCCTAATGATATTAATTATTACACCTCGAAACTATTGACACAAAACCCCTAAGGTTGAATCCCATACCATCTCATGGACCAATAACCTTGGTGCACACGGATTCCCAACCATCCTATGATCAATATTTTTCTGATTGAAATTTGATTGGAGCTTTCCCTTAGTTGACTTCCATTGAGCATTCAAACAACCCCACTACGCTAAGTCACCCCATGAGTAAAATCCTATGAGTTTCCTTTGGGAACTCTCTTTGAAACCTATGGGGAAAAATTATCAGGGTCATCCAACGACCAAAAGTGCTTGCTTTTCAACGACCTAGATTTCTCCTACCCAAGTCTTTGGTTACCATGCTTGGTCACAAGATTGAAAAGGGACTTAATCCATTCCTCCAGGGTGATAAGGCTCCTCCCACGCATACATAAATTCCATACATATAAATGTAGTTGGCATAACTAGTCAGAGCTATCCTTCCTAAGCTTACCAAGACTTTGACAAGATTGTTAATCCCTTGTGCACACACATACAGATATATTCTTATGAATACACATAAAAACAATTACATTATCTCTTTTGAGATTTGATTGTCATGTCCCACCCCTTTGGCTGGTGTCCCATATACATATATTTATGTTTTTACATATTGATATCTTCATTATTTCTCCCAAGTTTATTCTATTATGAATTTTAAGCCTAGTAGCTAGACATGCCTATGATAAATTTATTCATAAGGAAAAATTCTACCCATTTACAATTACTTAGGCAACTTTAACATCATTTAAAAGACTCAGGATACTTAGGAAACATTTCAGACCTTGAGCAATAAAAAATACATGTATAATATACATGGAGAAACTACATACACGCCACAAGACTCAAATTCCAAGCTCATATTTACACAAAAAATATTTTAACGACAAGGACATTCCCATACATTTTAATCAGTTATTAAGACAAATTTTAAGTCTAGAACTAATCACAGGGAAACAAATCTTTCCTTAAGAAACTTTGCATGGAGTATCAACATCCCTTGTTTATGATTGATGCCCAAAATTCATACTATGAATACAACATTCAACCAATAAAAATCACATGTTCATGGAATTTAAACAAAAGAAAACAAAATTGGATACTTATCTTATGCAACAAAACAATTTTCCAACTAACAGTGGGACTTCAAGTCTCCACCCAACCTTAGACAAACTGCACACCCAAGTCTTTCTTGTAGTTGTCACGTTCGAGCCAGATTACAGAGCTTGAGGATGGAGTGCTAAACCATGTAAAGTCAATAATTCCAGCTGAAACAGGGCCTCCAAGGTAACCCACCTTTACCTACTAGCTAATCAGAAAACCAAATGCACAGGGACTCAGTTCCCTTAACTATCCTCAACAACTTCCCTCTATCATGAACATGACCTGATCGCAGTAAGCTTCACCATAGGGGCCTTTTATATCACAAAGAATCACATCTCTAAACTAAGAGAGTAATATTACTTATGACGTGGGAAGGTTATTCAATGGAAATATATTGATGAATCAATAGGTTCTTCATACTACAAGCTTCTTAATGGCTTCTTTGGTCCTAAGGCAAACCACTCTTGGTGGTTTCTTCAACCCTGGACAAGCCATTTCTAAATTACAAGATGAGGAGAGATCAACATGCAGATATGGGAAAGTTTTTTAGTGGAAAGCTATTGATAAATACATAGGTTCTTTATACCACAATCTTCCTAGTGATTCCTAAGGAAAGCCACACTAGGTAGTTTATTTAGTCCTTAAGCACCCACGGGAGGGTGAGAGTTCAACATGGGAAGGTTCCTCAGCTAGAAAAACTATCATGGGAGTACAAATATCACCCTTGATAGGTATTTATTTAGAGAGTGAAAGCACCAGTGTTCCCAACCCAGGGCCACACCTAGTGTTTCCTCAGCTACCCTAAGTACCTTAGTATCTCTGTCTCCTGGCCTGTAGCTTTATCAACCCAAAAAATTCCTGGTAGGTTATTCATTCCAAGGCATGTTAAAAAATTATATATTACATAAAAATGGAACACATAAAATAACATATAAAACATGAGAGTCATAGATATATGTGGTTCACCCAACTTGGGCTACGTCCACGGAAACATCCAGTCCTTTTTATTATCCAACAAAATGAAGAGACACAACCTACAAAAGATCCATTGTAATATCATCTACTCTCTCACACAGTCCCCCTTTCTATTTCTATCTCAGAATATCCGCCTGATACACAACCACAATATAATACCCTCATACAACAAAGGGGTTGCCTTCTAGGGGAAAACACCCTAAATAAAAAATAACTTCTACTGTCAGATCATCTGCCTAATGAACTATCTAGATTGACTACGAAATTACAATATTTTACAAGGAAATTTTACATTTGTTTTTAGCTTCAGGGGCACTCCAAAATGTCACTGTTGCCCCCCCGAACCCCCTTGGCAGCGATCAAATGACAGGCGACGTTGTCGAACTGTTTAGAACAAGGGTGCAACGCAACGATACATCTAAATAAAGAAGATAATCAGGATCCACACCCAACAAGGAAAACCATTCTTGGTGGTTTCATCAATCCTTGGAAAACCACGACTCTCTATCCCTGACCATCAAACCCTCTTAGCTTCTTCAATTGGTCTATTTTTTAGTCTGATTTCTCCCTCTCTTTCTATTTTCCTCTTCATGGTGAATTTCTTGCTTTCTTTTGCCTTGCACTAACTCTACCCCTTCCAAATGGAATAATTGTTACCAAGAGCTTCCCGACCTCCCCCTTAATTTTTGTCTATGCCCAAGAAAATCACGCATCATTTACCTTTCCAACAGGATCCTCTCGGCATCCTCTGATTTTCTTTTGAAGGAGTGATCCAGGTGGATATTATTGGGCACCTGCCTATTCCACTTGGAACCCCACCATTTTTTCTTTCAGCTTTTTAGTTTCGATTTTAGCACAATTTAGTATTTTTGGCAGTTTTTCGGGTCTTGAACTTCCGAAGCCATTTTGAGGGACTAAAATATGTTTTTAGGAAAAACAGAGAGACTGGAGAAATCCAAAATCTACTTCTCCATTCTTTTCATCCTCTTCTTCGAGATCTTCAAAACAAGGTATTATGATAGCCAAACAGAGATTGTATTCCAAAGTTATAACCCTGGGAAATTGATGTTCCAACTTACCCCAACGGGTTATGTTTTTGGATGTTTAGGATTTCTCATTGTTTCTCAATGATAAAAAGGACACTGAACCTCATTGTAATACATTTCAGAGACATGTAGCTGCCACATCTCTTCTCAGAGATAAGCTACCATCGCCTGAGCTAGTTTATTTCCATTATGTATGTAAATAATATTTCAGTTCTTTGATATTAATGAAATGAAGTTTTATTTCTGTTGCACTTATGTGTTTATGTTTATATATGTATTATATTGTCTTCATGCATAAGTTCATATTAATGGTATTAGAGTGGTTTTCTCTTTCTTAGTTTTTCTTTACATGTCCCCAACAAGGTGAGGGTATAAGGAGTTAGGGCTCGATTTGGTTGAACCTTTGCAAGATCAGCCTCATAAACCCTAATGAAATCCCATGGTGGAAGAAAATAAATATGAGGGATCAGGAGATCCTTTCAAAATATTGCTTGAGGAGGCCCTCGAGAAACAAAGGAACGTAATGTTGGATAAATTTTCCCAAATCCTTCGACGACTACCCACAGATGATGCATCTTCATCCATCAGCCACTATGTAGGTGCCACACCTTTTAAGGTTCAAGTTAACTTCAACATTCACATATTTGAAGTCCATAAATATGCGAATGTCGTAGATAGATGGTTAAATCTGTTGGAAGGATATTTTCAGGTCATGACTTTTCCAACTGGGAAAAGATTACTTTTTCACTCTGGAAGGCTGCCCCCCGTGTTAAGGACTGGTGGGAAACCTACTGTGAGAAAAAGGATGAGGGGGAACACCCACTATTCTCAACCAGACCCACTTGGAATTCTTTCTATGACACTATCAAGGAACAATATTACCCTGTTGGTAGATATGAAGACAAATACATAAACTATACCATGCTGCGACAGTGAAGGGACCAAGATGTGTCAAAGTTCACAAATGGTTTTCATGCCCTTCACACGAAGATGGGTATCAAGGATTCCGAGAAAAATTTGGTACTCAAGTACCGCGACTATTTTCATAAGTACATATAGGATGAAATGGAGTTCTTGTACATCTCCTTGCTCTGTGTTGCATCGATATGTTGTAAATATTGAGCAGAAGTTTAAATAGAAGAAAGGGCATAGCCAAGGTGGGGTGACACAGGACAACCCATCGAAGCCGCAAGAAAATGAAAACACCACAAAGACAAATAAGGACACGGGAAAGTGGTGTGAGTTCCATAAGAGCTCCACTCACAGCATGAGTGAGTACCGAGCCATGCAGTCACTGGTGGCTGAGCTGAAGGCCTCCAAATCAGATACATGCTTCGACTCTGAGTCAAAACCTGATAAGGGGAATGAAAAAGGGTAGAAGATTATTGATGCAGAGCCCAGTGTCACTGTTTCCACCACCAAGATCTAGAAGGATTAGCCTGAAGATCTAGAGGAGGGGGGGGCGCTTCTTCCACTCACAGATGTGGGTGAAGGGTTATCCGTTGTAGTACATTTTCAACAGTGAGAGCCAAAAGAAAATCATTTCAGTAGAGGTTTTTAAGTGGCTAGGCCTACCTACCACAACACACCCACAATTTTACACCATCAGGTAGCTTCACCAAGGACGAGATATCTGCGTCAGCCAACATTGTTGCCTTCCATACAACATCAAGCCATTCACAGATGAGGTACTATGTTATGTTGCTCCTCTCGAAGTTTGTGATGTATTATTAGGCCAACCATACTTGTGGAAGCGACATGATGTGTATGAATCTAGGCCTCACAATATTATTTTTACTTTGGGCAATAAGCTATATAGGATACCGGAGGTAGCACTGCCTACTGCCATCTCTCTGATCACTACGAAGAAATGCACAATGATAATCTCTCGGACCGAGAATTTTTTTTCCTTATGATTCGCCCTTAGGGCTAGAAGAATATTGTGGCCACGACCTCCAAACAGGGCTCCTACGCACATAAATAATATATGGACAAGGTCGTGGAGGAGCACAAGAACATTTTCACCTCTCCCACAGGGGTACCTTTACATTGTCAGGTCAAGCACAACATTGATATGATCTCGGGCATGCCACTACCCAATGGGATGATCTATCGATGTTATGTTATGGAGAATGATGATATCAAGAGACACATTTAGGAACTATTGCATAAAGGGAAAATTAGGCCAAGTTCATCACCCTGTGGGAGCCTGATTGTGTTGGTACAAAAGAAGGACGGGTCTTGGAGACTTTTTATTGGATATCGAGCATTGAACAATATCACTATCTAGAATAGGTATCTGATTATGGAATTTATCACCTACTCAAAAAACTCAAGGGGGAGAAATATTTTAGCAAGATTGACTTGAAGTCCGTTTATCACCGTGTACCAATCAAACCCTTCGATGCGTGGAAGACTACCTTCAAATCCAAGGAGGGAATTTTTCAATGGTTGGTCATACCTTTTGGGTTGACTAATTCCTCCATAACCTTAATTAGGTTGATGGAAGACATTTTGCAACCTTTCACTAACTCATTCAGCATGGTGTATTTGGATGACATACTAATCTTCAGCCAGAGTTGAGAAGAGCACCTCCACCACATTCAACAGGTCCTCCAAACACTGTGGAAACACAAGTTGTGTGCTAATATAGAGAAATGCACTTTTGGCATGACCTAGGTTCAATATCTGGGGTACATCATTGATGAGAGGGTTGTGCATGTGGACCCAACCAAGATACAAGTCATTCTATATTGGCCAACCCCAACCACTCTAATAGAGCTCCACAACTTCTGGGTCTTGCCAACTTATACTGCATGTTTGTGTTGGGATTCTCTCATATCACTTGGCCTTTGAGTCAAGTCACCAAGGGAGGGGTGAAAGAAAAGTTATTTTGTTCTGAATCCCAACAGAAGGTGTTCGTCGAGTTGAAGCATCAACTCTGCTCTGCACCAGTTCTCACATTACCAAACCTGAAACAACCACTTGAGATTGAGACAAATTCCTCAGACTATGCTATTGGTGCATTTCTTACTCAGTAGGGGCATCCAGTGGCATATCACAGTGATACACTTTTAGAAACAGTCCAAATGTATCCCACCTATGACTAATAGATGTATTCCATTGTGCAGGTTTGATGACAATGGAAGCATTACATTATGGGGAAGGAAATGGTCATCCACACAGGCCACCAACCCCTGCAGTTCATACATACACAAGAGAAGTTGTAGAACGATCACAATCAGAAATGGTCCACATACCTACAACAGTTCCATATGAACATTAAGTACAAGAAGAGCAACACCAACAATGTTGCAGACTGCCTTAGCTGACCGTCGGTCATGGCACTGACCACTGTGCTCGACTCTTGTGGGAACGAGACGTTGGGGTGGCCAAATCTTTACAAGAGTGATCCAGAATTCAACAACACATATCAAACACTCATGGAAGGAAAGAAAGTTCCAAATGATCACCTCTAGGATGCATTATTATGCCACTTGGGACACCTCTGTGTTCCTTCAATCAAGCGCGCCAAGATGATTTGGGAAGCACACTATAGCCGAGTCATAGAACATTTCGGGGTAGAAAAAACAGTGGCAGTACTGCAAACGTATTTTTATTGGCCGAACCTTCGATAAGATGTTGGGAAGTACATCATATCGCGCACTTCATGTGCCATTTCCAAACTGAAAATCAAGAAGAAAGGCCTATATACTCCTCTGTTTACTCTTAGTCGACCTTGGGAATCCATCTCCATGGATTACATGTCAGTCCTTCCTTCTAATAAGCATGGGAATGACCATGTTTTCGTGGTTGTCGACAGACTCGAATATGGCCATTTTGGCGGCTTGCAAGAAGAGTATCATAGCAGAAGCCACTACTAAAATCTTTTTTGAACGACTGTGGGTGCACTTTGGGATCCCACAGTCCATTATCTCAGATCGAGACAACAGGTTCCTAAGTACATTTTGGTCAATTTGATGCAGGAGCATTAGGCTCAAGGAAATACTTTGTATGTAAATAGACATAGGGGGGTCTCATGTTTTTTCTTTTTTATGTAATTATTAATTTTTGAGTGATTTTTAAATAAATTTAGTGAGAAATTGTAAATGTTCCCAAATCATTGGAGAACATGAGGGGAATTCGGTTAGCTAGGAATGTGAAGAGTCAGTTTCAGGTTGTTTAGAGAATTAGGCTAAATTTAGGACTTGAGGAATTTCAAGAGTTTGTCGAGTTGTAAAGAAGCTGAATCGATTCATTAGTGTTATTGTATAAAAATAAGTCTCAATGGCATTCAAAGACAACCCGGGAGATCTAGAGAGGCAGAGTAGTGAGGAAGAAGGCCATCGAATTGAAGATCTGGCCAAACAATGAGTTTTGTAAGTGATTTCAATTGCATATATGAAGAATCTGTTTCAGAAATACATGTGTATTGCCTGATTGGATTATGTGTGTATTTACTGTTTGAATTATCTGTGGAAGCACGAGTTAAATATTTAGAACTTATGAGCAGTGAAAACTCTGTGTAATTGGTTTTAATTGTGATTCTGCATATGGTTGAAGTAAATTGATGTTAATCGAAAAGTTACCTATTATGCTCAGGCCATATCAGTAGAGGCCATTAGAGGGGTTATGTAAGATGATTTGTAATTTTGAGGAGTATCGATTTGGGTAGATCAACATCGATTTTATATGGGACCATTATGTAGAAATTATTGATTATCGAATGCGTTTAACTGGTGTGGAGAATTCGATGAGATCTTTTCTATAAATGAATAACACAAGTAGCGATACCGACATCTGATCTATGGGCATGTTAAATCTACAAGTAGACTCTGTTTGGTTGAAATTGAGAGTGATTGCTTCAGTTGGAGGCATATATAATCAAACGGAATGGGAAATAAATGGGAACATTAAAGTTGTAGAGGCGCCGGGTGGAAGGTTGAAGTGGAACCATCAGTCAATGGTGGAATTGAGAACATGCCGTGTAGGAATAAGAACATTGGAACTGTGGTTGAGTAGAACAATGGTGAAGAAGGAATACGCAAGAGTGAAGGCAGAGTTTATATATAATAGAAGACACTGAAGAATTGAGCGGAACCACAATTTAAAGAGGAACCTTGAGGAGGTAGCGCAATTGGAACGCTGGGCAGTTTTTAAAACCAAAACTTTGTGTTTCGCATTCCAAAAAAATGGTAAGCGGTAATGTTGAAAAAAATGTGATATTGGTCTTTGAATGACATGTGGTAGGAGTGGTAATCCAAAACCATGAATTTCACAAAGTTTTTGGAGGTTGAACCGCCGGAGCATAAAATTTGCAATTTGCGTTCGATCGTGAGCGGGAGGAAATCTACAATGGTCGCATCACCAAGTCGAGTATGACTTAAGGAGGTATGAACTACATTTAATTCATCGTTAAATGTTTAATTTATAAGTGGAATCCGAATGTTGGAAGCATGGGCCCTTGAGGGTTAAATGTCGGTTCGAAGAATTAAATAGTCACTCTAATTGTATAAGTTCAAAGGTATGGGTTGAAGAATGTTGGTAGTTAACCAAAGTTAAAGTTGAACCTTGTGTGATTAAGTGAAGGGTGCATATATGTTTGATAGCTGGTGTTTTGAGTTAAATGAAATTTGAATATTTAATTCGAATACTCTTAAGAGGTTTTAGCATATGGTTTTAACCATAGGCTTCAGAAGGAGAGTGCTCTTACGTATGCAGACCTGTCATATAGATATGGGGTTTATAATAAGGTTTTCATATGAAGATAAAAAGAGAGTAGAGCTTCCCGCATAAGAGAATAGAGTCTGGGATATTGAAATGTGTGGTTTTTATAATCATAAGAGAACCTTGAATTAATATCTCAAATCTCAGATTTGAGATATTAAAGCTTCCAGACATATTAATAGTGAATTTCCAGGTTGATGAATATTGTGAGCTTTTCTAGCTTGTGAATTTATTTGGGGCATGAATTTGAATACATTTTATATGCATCTTGGAGAATGAAGTTGTGAATTTAGCACGGTACCCCGCCATCATGTGGTATCAGAGCAGAAACAACTCTTTGAAAATTAATTTTTGAAACGCATATCTACTGAAGCAGTGATGAAAAGATTGAAGTTTTAAATCTGTTTAATAGAAATTGCAGATTTGATTAGGTGTTCAATGAAGGTATTTAGATTTGCAGAATCTGAAGTTGAAGACAAAGTGTTTTGAAGATTGCAGCATACAGAGATGCAGTGCAGGTAAGAGGAACATCAAGATCATTCAGGGATCTTGGAAGGAGAGTTGATGAGCAGTATTTAACTCTGGCTTGAAGAATTGTTTGCAGAATTCAGGTTGTAAGCAGTTGTGGAAGAAATCTCAGCAAAAGCAGATCACAGCTTTGAGAGCAGTGATGAAAGAGTCCGGCAGAGGATTTTAAGGTGAAGAAGAAAGTGTGGCAGAACCTGGAGAATTCCCAATAGAGGTTGGATGAAAGAAGAACAGATGTGTTCTTGGAAAGTTGTAGAGTGAATCCTAGAGCAGAAGAGAGTGCTCAAAAGGTTCTAGCAGAAGGGGACCAGTACTTGCCAAAAGCCCAAATCCGGAGGAAAGGATTGGTGAGGTAAGTGGCAGCAGGAGAGCTTGTTGTTGTAGAGGCATAGTGCAGCTTATGAGTGAAGAACTCATGGAGGAGAAAATGGCTATTGATAGCCATAGAAGAGATGGCAGATGTTCTGAGAGAGGCCACAACAGAAGAGTGAAGGAAGATGCCAAAGCAAATGGCATGAGGAAGAAATTCACTAATGAAGAATATGAGAAAGAATTAGCTGAGATTTGGGAGCAGTTCAACAAATTGGAACTGATGATAAAGGAAAGCCAGAGAGTTGGTTGGCTCAAGAAGAAGAAATTAAAGTGGCAGAGGCTACAGATGAAGAGAGACCATTTGATAAATGCTCAGATGAAAGATAAATTACTCAGAATGATTGAGTATTTGGAGAAGGACTTGAAGACTGAAACTTCAAGTGAGACCGAGAGGTCAAATGGCCTTACATTTGACAAATTTTGTATGTTTGCAGGAAGAACATGTGGGAAAGAAAAAACTGCTGATGTTGTCACTAAGGAAGAAAATGGAACAACTAGATATTTTGAAAATGTCCATACAGAGTTGGGGAAAGGCTTTGCTTTCCAACATATTGGAAGCAGAGGAGATTTAAATTGTGATTATGGCCAGAAGCTGGAATTTGAGTAGTCAATTGGGAAGCTTGAAGAAACTGAAGAGAAGACCATTGAAGAATTTTTGAAATGTATAGAAGACTTGGAACAGCCGGAAGATTTGATGATCAAATCATCAAGTGAGACCATGGGGTCTTATGGTTTTAAAACTTACAAGATGTGTGTGAATGCAGGTATTTATGAAGACAGTTCATATGATGAAACTATGGTAAATGAAGCTGACTGTTTCCAAGCGAAGTATGATGTTGATTATCTTCCAAATGAAGATCAGACTGAATTACTGCAGTAGAAGGAATTCATAAATTCCTTATTTAATGAAGGAGATTGTTTCAAGGGGAACATGATAGTTATGTCTGATGATGACCAATTTGTCATTAAGGCTGATAATGACAAATTTCTTTTATTAAATGGCCAAGTGAAAAGTGAGGGACAGATAACTGAGATTATTACAAAGATGGAAGATCAGAGTTCTATTCTGATGAAATATGAGGAGATAGTGATAGCAGAAAACTTGACTTGTGATAGAAAGGAAGATAGTGAAGACAGTATGAATGTTTTCTCAGATGAGATGACAGTTTTATGGCATGAGTTAAGTGTTCTGGAGAAGAGGATAGAAACACAGAGAAAAGGTGTTCAAATTGTAAAGGCAAAGATGACTGAGGATGAGAATGTTCAGTTTTATGAACTAGAGCAAGGAGACATCCTTGAAGAAGATGATGCAGAGGAGAGACTAACTGATAGTCTCAAGAATTGTTTGAAGGATTGGAATCAGCATACTGATGTGCTGATAGAGAAGGAGAGAATTTCAGGATAGCATACTGAAATGATGGCAGAGGAAGGGAAGGCATTGAGGCCTTATGATTTTTGTTTTAACAATTGTTTTGTGAATGCAGATTTTGTTGGTGATGGAGAAAAATTGACACCACTGGACAGCCAAAGAAAGGAGAAGGAAAATTCTGTGGAGGACTTTAATCCATGGAATGAAGAAATTGGATTGCTGGAGATTATGCTAAACAACCAGGATTCAATACAGGAAGGAGAACCTCAATTTCAAAATTGGGGATTGAAAAATGTGAAGATACAAAGGAATGAAGATAGGGAAGATTTTATGAGTTTCAGAAAAGACTTAGAATTGCAGAAAGAAGAATTGGTGACTGGATCATCAATTGAGAGCATTGGGTCTTGTAATTTTAAAATTGACAAGTTGGCTATGTTGATAGGGACTACAGAAGACAATCCATCAATTGGAGTTGTCTTGAATGAAGATGGGCTGCTGAAGGAAGGTGAGGCTATCATGTCTCATATGCAAAAACTTGTGACTGTTGGTGACAAGGAA
Source organism: Pinus albicaulis (assembly GCA_034641835.2). Taxonomy (NCBI): domain Eukaryota; kingdom Viridiplantae; phylum Streptophyta; class Pinopsida; order Pinales; family Pinaceae; genus Pinus; species Pinus albicaulis. The sequence goes on from CM076578.1 coordinate 836,645,948, forward strand.
GAATTGGCTTGTCTGATGGGCCAAGATAAACTTGTGGGGCAGAATTTTGGGACTGCCACAGCAGTGGAGAATCAGAATTTTATTCTGATAGAATATGAGGACACAATACTTGAATAACTTGAATTGATTGCCAGAATCAATCAATAAGATGATGGAAAATTACTGAAGATTGTCAGGGAAGAAGAAGAAGATGCTGAATTCAAATTGCAGCATACTGATGATGTGAGACAAGTACAAAATGAGTGGCTGAATTGTTTGCTGAAAACATTAAGAGAAGAGAATGAAATAGCAGAGCAGCAGATTGAAGTGTTGCCAGAGGAAATGTTAGAGCAACAATTTGAAGTGTTGCCAGAGGAGGAAGAGACACAAGGATTTTGTAATTTTGGTGTTTGTTTCATGATTGCAGGTACTGATAGAAGGACTAAGGAATCTTCGGTCCAAGAGGAGAATAAAAGAGATGATGACAGAGACTTGCAATTTAAATAACAGTCTAGAGAATTGCTGAAGTCAAAGAATGAAGAAATTATCATGGATGGAAATCAGGAAGAGTTTTACTGTTGCAGAGAACAAGAGGGTATGTATGATTGGGTGGCAGTTAGAGCGGGAGCTAGGGAAACCACAGGATTTCAGCAAGTTAAAGCTAGGGTAGTAGTAAGGAATGAACAAGCTAAAGTTAAAGGTACAACTATAGCTAGCTCAGGAGCTAGAGATAGAGTTAAAGCTGGGGCTAAAGCTACAGCAAAGGTGGCAATAAGATTTTAGAAAATAAGAACTCAGAAAGCAGAAGCAGAGGTAAGAATTCAACAATCACGATGGAGCAGTACCCAACAGTCAAAAGATAAATTAGATTAGGAGATTGAATTGATAAGAAGACTGATGGTGAGAGTGTCTGAGAAGAAGGTAGCAGCAAGAAAGCAGAGAAACAACGACAACAAGGGAAAGACAGTCACAGACTGTGAAAGCTTAGCAAGCGGAGAGATGCATCATAAGATATGGAAGCCTGGAGAAGTGCAGAAGAAGAATACTACAACAAATGATCAGTTGCAGAACAAAGTGTGGGATCCAGGAAGACAAGGATGAAAGCACATGATCAGGAGATCATGAATCATTTTAACCTGGGGAGTCTGATGTAGGAGCATTAGGCTCAAGGAAATACTTTGTATGTAAATAGACATAGGGGGGTCTCATGTTTTTGCTTTCTTATGTAATTATTAATATTTGAGTGATTTTTAAATAAATTTAGTGAGAAATTGTAAATGTTCCCAAATCATTGGAGAACATGAGGGGAAGTCGGTTAGCTAGGAATGTGAAGAGTCAGTTTCAGGTTGTTTAGAGAATTAGGCTAAATTTAGGACTTGAGGAATTTCAAGAGTTTGTCGAGCTATAAAGAAGCTGAATCGATTCATTAGTGTTATTGTATAAAAATAAGTCTCAATAGCATTCAGAGACAGCCCAGGAGATCTGGAGAGGTAGAGTAGTGAGGAAGAAGGCCATCGGATTGAAGATCTGGCCAAACAATGAGTTTTGTAAGTGATTTCAATTGCATATATGAAGAATTTGTTTCAGAAATACATGTGTATTGCCTGATTGAATTATGTGTGTATTGACTGTTTGAATTATCTGTGGAAGCACGAGTTAAATATTCAAAACTTATGAGCAGTGAAAACTATGTGTAATTGGTTTTAATTGTGATTCTGCATATGGTTGAAGTAAATTGATGTTAATCGAAAAGTTACCTATTATGCTCAGGCCATATTAGTAGAGGCCATTAGAGGGGTTATGTAAGATGATTGTAATTTTGAGGAGTATCGATTTGGGTAAATCAACATCAATTTTATATGGGACCATTATGCAGAAATTATTGATTATCGAATGCGTTTAACTGGTGTGGAGAATTCAATGAGATATGTTCTCTAAATGAAGAACAGAAGTAGCAATACTCACATGTGATCTCTGGGCATGTTAAATATGCAATCTGACTCTGTTTGGTTGAAATTGAGAGTGATTTCTTCAGTTGGAGGCATATAGAATCAGACGGAATGGGAAATAAATGGGAACATTAAAGTTACAGAGGCGTTGGGTGGAAGGCTGAAGTGGAACCATCAGTCAATGATGGAATTGAGAACACGCTTTGTAGGAATAAGAACATTGGAACTGTGGTTGAGTAGAAAAATGGTGAAGAAGGAATACACAAGAGCGAAGGCAGAGTTTATATATAATAGAAGACGCTGAAGAATTGAGAGGAACCACAATTTAAAGAGGAACCTTGAGGAGGTAGCGCAATTGGAACGTTGGTCGGTTTTTAAAACCAAAACCATGTGTTTCACATTCAAAAAAAAAAATGGTAAGCGGTAATGTTGAAAAATGCGATATTGGTCTTTGAATGACGCGTGGAAGGAGTGGTAATCCAAAACCACGAATTTCACAAAGTTTTTGGAGGCTAAACCACCGGAGCATAAAATTTGCGATTTGCATCCGATCGTGAGCTGGAGGAAATCTACGATGGTCGCATCACCAAGTTGCGTATGAGTTAAGGAGGTATGAACTACATTTAATTCATCGTTAAATGTTTAATTTATAAGTGGAATCTGAATGTTGGAGGCGTGGGCCCTTGAGGGTTAAATGTCGGTTCGAAGAATTAAATAGTCGCTCTAATAGTATAAGCTCAAAGGTATGGGTTGAAGAATGTTGGTAGTTAACCAAAGTTAAAGCCGAACCTTGTGTGATTAAGTGAAGGGCGCATATATGTTTGATAGCTAGTGTTTTGAGTTAAATGAAATTCAAATACTCTTAAGAGGTTTTAGCATATGTTTTTAACCATAGGCTTCAGAAGGAGAGTGCTCTTATGTATGCAGACCTGTCATACAGATATGGGGTTTATAATAAGGTTTTCATATGAAGATAAAAAGAGAGTAGAGCTTCCCGCATAAGAGAATAGAGTCTGGGCTATTGAAATGTGTGGTTTTTATAATCATAAGAGAACCTTGAATTAATATCTCAAATCTCAGATTTGAGATATTAAAGCTTCCAGACATAATAGTGAATTTCCAAGTTGATGAATATTGTGAGCTTGCCCAGCTTGTGGATTTATTTGGGGCATGAATTTGAATGCATTTTATATGCAGCTTGGAGAGTGAAGTTGTGAGTTTAGCAGGGTACCCCGCCATCACAATTCTTTGGTCGATGTTGGATACCAAGCTAACTAGGTCCACGACTTTCCACCCCCAAACTAATTTCCAAACAGAGGTCGTCAATAAGATGTTTATACACATTTTTCACATGTACAACTTGAAGCATCCTTGTACATGGGATGGAAGCCTTCCCTATTTCCAACACAACTACAACGGACCTCTCCATAGCTCAAATGGCCATAGCGCCTTTCAAGTGGGATTGGGATTCTAGCCACTATGCCCCTTTGATGTGGCCATACCATTTGTAGCTACTCAAGAAGATTTGACTCATGTCCAATCCGAAGCTGACAACGAAAAAAAATTCATTGAGCACATTCAACATGTCTGCCAACATGTCCATGAAATATTGGACAAATCTAATGCTAAGTACAAGTAGTGACATGATAAGCATCGGGTGCCACACAAGTTCCAGGTGGGTGACAAAGTTTGGCTACATTTGTAGAAGGAGCGCCTCGTTGGACCCCACAGAAAGATTCGCCTGCTCCGATATGGGCCATACACCATCACCAAGTCTATAGGAGACAATGACTTTGAGCTCAACATTGCACCATTCGTTGGCCTGGACCTAGTGTTCAATGTGGACTACCTTCAGTCATACTTTCCACCATTACTGGACACATATGACATTGCAGAACAACCCACACCAACAGAGCTAAACCCCGATTGCATGGACCAAGCCACAACTGATTGGATCATGGAAAAAAATATCAAAAAGACTCGCCAGCATAATATATAACTATATCAGGTTGTCAAAGCTGGCCAACTCTTGCACCAAGGTAAGGGCTCACCAGGGACCAAGTTCAGCAGAAGTTTCCCCATATTATGGTGGAACTCAATGCAATGGGGTCTATTTCTTCCTAAGGGGGGAGGAATGATCAAGGTGGATATTGGTGGCCACTCGCCTATTCGACTTGGACCCCAACCTTTTTTTCTTTCAGTTTTTCAATTTCCTTGATTGTAGCACAATTTACTATTTTTGGTAGTTTTTTCAGGTCCTAAACTTCTGGAGCCGTTTTGAGGGAATAAAATACGTTTTTAGGAAAAAAGGAGAGGCCAAAAGAGTACCAAACCAACTTGGTTATTTTTATTTAGCGTCCTCTTTGAGATCTTCGAAATGAGGTATTCTGATAGCCAAACAAAGATCGTATGCCAAAGTTACAACCCCGAGAAGTTGATGTTCTAACTTACCCCAACCAGGCCGCACAAGGTTTTGGTGCTTCATCGCCTAGGGTTATTTTTTTGGATGTTTATGGGTTCTCATTGTTTCTCAATGATAAAAATGCCACTGAACCTCATTGTAACACAGTTTAGAGGCATGTAGCTGCAACATCTCTCATCACAGATAAGTTGTCATCATACAAGCTAGTTTATTTCCATTTTGTATGTAAAGAACATTTAAATTCTTTGATATTAATGAAATGAAGTTTTATTTCTACCACACTTATGTTTTTATGTTTATATATGCATTCTATTGCATTCCTGCATAATTTCGGATCAAGGAGCCTCCCAACCTCCTCTTCTCGTGGTTGTTCTTTTTATGTGCACATATGGTCTCTTCCCTCCTTAATATGTGAGAGAAAATTTACTTAGAGAATGTTCTGCTCCTCTTCACCATGATGGTTCTATCATTCATGGTGGTCTACATGGTCCCACCCCTTGGGCAGTGCAACCCATACTCCTCATTAAAAACAAAATCATCCTTTCTTGCTTGTACTATTTCCCAAAGAGATCATGGGTACATCCTTGTTTTAAAATTGATTTAATACACAATCATCCCATTAAAATAAACTCATCCATCCCATGAATTATATTTAAAACAATCCACACCCTCAAGCAATCTCTCTCCTAAAGTAATGGAATTTGTGTCCCTCTCTCAACCATTTTAATTTATATTACAACTTTGGAGGGAATTATTACAATGATTACGAGGGGAAATAAACCCACAAGGGATTTCACAATCCCCACCCCCTTATAGGAACACCCCCCTCAGTGTTATATGATAAAAAACTAATGCTTTAACCCATGCACAAGTTCATATTTGGAGCTTTATATGTATAACTCATTTACATTCAATTGTTACGTACACAATTTCTTTCCCAACAACTCAATGGATATATATACCCATTAGATCGACCATCTTTAAGTGGCTCTTTTGTAGTATTCTTGGTGCTTTTGCTACACACTTTGATACGTTCAAGTTGCTATTGTTCCTCTTTCCAGTTACCTTCATTCACCCAGACTGGGAAATTCCCATGCTTCCCTATAACATGGCATACAATCTCTCATTAGATTCATCATAAGGAAATTGAAATAATTCAAATTATACCTCTTTTCCTGTCCTTTGAATGGGTGCTCAGCCATTCACACAAATGTCATTAACATGACCCATTTTTTAGGTGTTCTCAACAACTCCTTGTTGTTACACCATATTGGTCACAAATCAACATTTCCTTGTCAGTCGCATGATACAACATAACAAAATAAGATCATATTCTTATGATATTAAAATCATAAATTAGCCAGGGTTTTTCCTTTCCCCATCGATTCCCAAGGCCCCCAATGCATGAAGATAAAAGGAAAAATCCAAATTAAAGAGAGGGAAACCGTAAAAGAAATAAATTCATGACAACAATCATAAAATCATGCAACAAAATAGCACGGCCATGTGCGACCCAACAATCAAAACGAAATTTCAAACATAGATCAATTGATCAACCCAAAACATAAAATATTCAACAACATAACAACTCAATCCCCATGAGTTCCAGTATTCCCAGTGGTTCATGAATAAAAGCTCGGGAAATTTCTAACCATTCATGCATGCTGCACGATGCCATGAGACAAGCTTCTTTTACTACCACTAAGTCTTGTTATTATGCCAGATGCATTCAATTGTTAATGTTTTAATGAAATATAATAATCATACCAGTTGTTATCTTGGAATTCTAAGCCAAGCACGCTACCCTACAACTCTACACATTTATCAATTTATTCATTAGTCACCTGTCAAAATTAGGGAAAAAATTTAATCATATACATTAAATAGGTTTTGAAATTTAGAATAAATATACACATACCAACATGTTTCCATCATGTTATCACATTTTTAGAATTCAATATTTCATCCGCATCAAAAAAATAATTAAAATCAACCTCCTTACCAAGGCCAACAATATTAGTTAAATACCAATCTCTTTACTAAGACTATCATCCTAAAATTTGAAAACTCACCCTTTAGCAGTTTTGCAGTCAACCTTCTTTGCCAAACCCAACAACCATTGCATCTACAATCTCAAGGGAACCATTAGCATTTATAGTCCATTTAATTTTCACATTTACAACATGCACCATAGGACCTGCATGCCAAGTTAGCACATAACCATTCCATTACAATGCTACACCCATCATTCACTGTCACATGCAAGAACTTAACTTACAATCCAAAATCATAGTGCTACGAGCAACACCAAATAAGAAGCCATCATATAATCAATAACTATAGTGCTACAATTACAATAAGTAAGCAACCATCTAGACACTTTACTCTCTCATAGATTCCAAAAATACCATGTCTTATTTTTCTTTTGTGATAGAACTCATCCAATCCAAGTGTTGAACTTGGAAGCTTCGATACTACTCTGTAGCATACCTCTTGCTACCCTTAGTTGGTGTTGGGATAGTAGGGGGTATATTACATAACTAATTATCTCTTTCAATACAAGTTCAATGTTGGTCACTTAAAGCTGAAATGGTTTCCACTTTTTGTTACTATTGTCAATTACCAACCGTTCTTTTAGGTGGAGAGAACTCGTAGCTTGAGAAATGTATTTGGAGAGCTTATGTTTAATAGAGATATGTCTATTAAAGCAAGCAGTAAAGTAGTGAACCAAATATGAAATAGGGCTACTTCTTTCTTTTTTTTTGGTGATTAGCAACAAAGAGCATTATTTATTTACACAAATATATGTGTTGATGAAATGAATAAGCCATAGGCATAACATTTATGTATCATAAGGTATCGAAGCAAATTTATTAGATGCCTTGAAGTAGCTATCATGGAAAACACTTTGAAGAGGGAGAATCTAGAAGAGTTGAGAAACTTCAATATGCAGATATAAGAGTAAATTCAATATTGGAGCCAAAAATCAATTGTGTTCAAATGCTAGGACTCCTTCACCACCATGAGAACATGATTAGATAAGAGTATATTTCATCTCTTCCAACTGGGGGAGAAATTCACTCAACTAGAAAATTGGTAGGAGGAGAGGTTCACCCAAGTGATTGCTCAGTTTTACTAATATTTAACATCAAATGAAGAGCCATTGAAGAAGCTACTCAAATTTTCCAAAATACCAAGGAATCCCCTTCTATCACTACTATGGAATCCAAATCCATGATCGAGTTAAGCATGGTAAAGTCACCTTCCAAGATCCTTCCATAAGAGACATTCAAAGAAATTGAAAATCAAACTAAGTACATTAGTTCTAAGTTCATGAGGAATATGGGATATTATGGGCAAGGGATAGGAAAATAAGGCCAAGGGGTTCTGGATTCCATTGTAGCTCAATACAATCATAAGCATGAAGGCTTAGGATTTAGTGCACAAGAAGTAAACAAAAAATCATATCAATCTACTTTTTTCAAGGAAATATGAATTAGAAAATGATCCATTCCTATGGAGACAAAGGAAATTGAGAAAGGAGCGTGTAATGAGCCACTAAAATATTCTTGTAGAGGCTTGGAAGAGGGAAGAGAACAAGTTATTCTATAATCCATATCCACTCCAACTCTTAGGGGACCAAGCAACCAAGTAGGTAACCATCATCACAAACCAAGAAGGTGTTGCATATTATCTTTGGTTTGCTTCTACTACAAGAAAATGACTCATAAGGCTAGTAATTGTTAGAATACCAGAAGAACAAGCAACCCAGGTAGGAACTGTTTCCAGTACTATAGATTGACTAAACGTTGGAAGACAAAATGTTGGAGGCTTCACCTAGAACTCCATCCTAAGAACTAAATGGCCAAGAATAAATATTTGATAGTCAAGGTTAAGGAGAATGAGGATTTTTGGGCACTTGCGACCCAAGAAATTAGAGCCATTATCCAATGACCTATTGCAACTATGAATTCCATCTCTATCCATGAAATGGAAAACAAGCTTATGTCAAAGTGTTCATAGTGTTGGAACCACCAACATTCAAGGGATATCCCTGATATGAAGTCCCAGTTAGAACTCACACCATTTTGTGTAGGAGTCCCATCTGGAACAAAAGCTCGGTTGCATTATTCTTAAGGATATGCCTTGCCTCTTGCTATCAGCAAGAGAGTGATGCAAATATACTTTCGAAAAGCAAGGGGGTGTGCCTGATGAGTTTCTGATTGCAAGTGTGTCAAGTTTTTTCCACTACAAAGGGGAGACAAAGAAAAATGAGCCTCTAAGAGAGAGGTGATGGTACCACCCAGGAAGAGATACACATGAATTGAGGGATTATGTCTAACATCTGGTGGAATAATCCACGAGGGATGTGACGGTCATTACAAACATAATTTGAGAGGTGTATGTCTAATATCCTGTGGAATAGTCCACAAGGATGGGACAGGAATTACACATGTATAAATTTGGGAAATATCTATCTAATATCCTGCAAAATTTTCCACAGGGACGTGAAAACAGTTACAACCATTACAACACATTCTCAACAAGATAAGCACTAAAATAACCGAAGTAGTTCAATTATCTTAGTACATGTGGAAACAAACATGAAATATAAAAATAAACAAAATAGTCTTACAAACATTCATAAGTCATGCATGAAGAACGTGTTGGCCTTGATAGGATATTGTTATTAAGTAAAAGTTCCAAGACACATATGTATAATGAACATCACTAGCTCCAATATTGGAGCGTTGGAGCCACTTCTTGTTCCACAAAAGGACTATATTTTCTCTCTATTGCTTTGTTGGTGGAGGCATTATGAAAAATTCCTTTTCTCATACAATGATGGAGTATATATAACCAATGGTGATTCTTTGACCACCTTCATGACTGTTTGACTTCCCATGAATTTTTGTCTTACATGACTCTTTACATTCATGTGTGTCCTTTGGACTTCCACTTTACAATATATTTGATTACAATGGACATGATATACAATAGTGATGTGTCAATATGACCACTCATGATGTGACATGACATGACACTACTGACATGGACTGCTTAATGACATGGAAATGTTAAGCCATTGTTGTTGTTGAGAGTTGAGTGTCTTCATGAAAGAAATCTCCTTTACTCCTTCATATGTCTTGGTGATAGGGAGTCTTCAATGATCTCAAGTCTTGGATAACGATTGCAAACTAGTGTCCTTTCACTTTATCTTGATCAATCATATTGTGAGTTCAACTACAAGAGTGTCTTTGAGCATGCTTTCCTCCTTCTTCTCCTCTTTCTTGCAATTCACTCATGATGGGACAACATCAATCCGAAAAACCCCTAGCCTAAGATGATGCATTATGATCCATGGATTGAGCCTAGAATAAGTGAAAACATGGGAAAAGAGGCTCAGTGATTATGCAACTGCATAACTCAGGTAGGCAAGGGGTAGTCTTGAGCCTTGAGACTGCACAATTTTCAGTTCAGGCTGGGTTGAGGGACATGCCTACCCATTTTCTAGAGTTAGTGGGGACATGTTGCAGGGATAAGAGCTGGGAAAGCTTATTATGCAATTTAGGAGGTCAAGTAGGCTTGGGTGACTGCGCAGTGAAAAATTATAAGGCTTAGGATATGAGCTTGTGTCTTGAAGTTTCAAAGTGCGCAATTCAAGCCGGGATGGAGGCCATGACTGTGCAATTCCAAAGGTCAAGGTTAGGTCTTGGTCACAAAAACTATGCATTGAAGCAGTATTTGGAGCCCAGTACTGCGCACTTCATAGTGCCAAGCATCAAGGTAACATATAGAGGAATGATACTGCATAGTGCACAACTCAAGGGAGGCCTGATGAAGATAAGTTTCTCAGTCGGGAAGCTTCAAGAAAATGACTACGTGTGGGATGAGTGAGATTGATGTGAATATTGATGGGATTTAACTATGATAAAAAACTTAGCATACTTGATGAATCAAACAAAATAATCATACAAGAAATAAAAACAAAGCATTATCCTCTGTATGGAAACTTTATGACTAGTTACGACAAGTGTGACACGAGAGATACACTTTACGACAACCGTGACGACACTTTTCATCAGTGCTCGGAACTTTGGAAATGAGTGTGACATATACTTAAAATGTTAAAACAACTAATTTACGCAAATATGAAATCTTGAAACCACTAGAACAACCTCATACGTTCACTGCAATAACCAACATGCCAAAAGATGACACTTTTCCTATCTTGCGAAAGGGATCACAACATTATAAGAAACGCAATGGAATGAATTTCAAAATTTGTGACAACCATGAACAAGACCAAGAAAGGTTCTGAAATTTGATATAAGCTAAACATTTGGAGGGGGTTATAGCGGCTACAAAACTTGGCGACACATTGGTAGGATTCCAACTTCTCTATTTCGGTTAACTTCTTTTGTCTAGGGCCTTGGTTCTTCGGGGAGTATTGATTCATTGTGCATATCACTTTGGTTTCCCCACTTACCCTATGAATAGGCTAAGTCCCCATAATTCCACTTCGGTTTAACTCAACAAATATTCAACTTTATCACAAAGTTTCAAACAGGGAAGGGTACTGAAGCTCATGAGTTTAATATTTTCCAAGTATACGTTTTCATCTCTCGCATTGCTCCGCTACCAGTAGGCTTGGACATTACCCTAAGAGAGTCACTTTAGGAAAATAAACATTTCTTCGTTTCCAGGGAGACTGAAAAGTACCCAAACGAGATTGCTTTTTTTACCTCTCTACACATGAAGCCTTTCTCTTCTTTCACCTTTATTTATTGTTTTGAAAAATAGGATTGTGCGTTAGCACTTATTTATTTTGGGCAGAAGAGGGATACAAACTTATTTAGAGAAGGAGAGGTTGTTCTTCAGAGAAGTATATAGGTTCCTATGATTTAGTTTTTCTCATTTTGATTTCCCCCTTCTCCCTTATTACTAAATGGATAAGCATGAAAACACCAAAACAAAACAACATAATATGGGCATAAGATTTCCTGGCTAGACAAGAGTTCATGGTTTTCCCAAAATTCTCCTTACAGACAAATCGTATTTAACATTGGAAATTCATCAGCCAAAAGACATAACCAATACAATGAATACAATCCATAGGCTAGCCAAATGTTGAAATGTCACAAGTCTCATTAGACTTCAACCACACACACAATATTAGAAACAAACACATGGATGAGGACAACACTTTATTCACAGGATGAACCAAAACATGAAACAAGGCAAACAACAAGAATGAAAAAATAAGAAAAAAAAAGCAAACTATGTACATAGTGTAGGGAAAAACCCCATATTTTCATCGAAAATACTTTTTGAGATCTTGGCCATTGATAGGGAGAGAGACAATCTTCTTCTCAAGTGATTGAAGACGATGGGTGTGTTGGCTAAGATTCTCATGTACAATGATTGGTCCAATCCTCAGGGATTGAAACTTAGTGTGTTTTCCTTTGTCTTCATGGAATTTATCCCATTTCAAGACTAAGTCACCCACAATAAAGTTGTTCTTCCCTACACACTTCTTTTTGAACCACATCTTAATTCCATTTTCATGGAGTATGATTTTTTATTTGTATTTAAGTCTTTCTTCCTGAAGCTTATGAATGGTTTCCATCCTATGCTGCACTAATAGACATGGCTTACCTTGGGATTCTTGGGATATTCAAAGAGAAAGAAAGTAGAAGTTAGTGGGAGGATAGCTTCTTTTCCATATATGAGGAAGTAAGGGGAGGTGTTCAGGGAAGGATTGGGTGTGACTCAGTCAACCCATAGAGAATTTACCAAATCAAAGTTACAGTTCCTCTGCTCAGAGAATATGGTCTTCTTAATGATACAAATCAAGTTTTTGTTCGTGGATTCAACAAGACCATTCCCCTAAGGGTAGTATTTAATAGAATGCTTCAATACTATTCCATTTTCCAATGAAAAACCATAAATATTAAGCGATGATAAATATGTTGCATTGTCAAAAACAAGTAACATAGGAACGCCAAAGCTGGAAATGATGTTTTGTTGTAGAAAAGTAATGACTTCCTGATCATTCACCTTTTTGAGCGGAACTGCTTCTGTCCACCATGTGAAGTAATATGTAGCAGTGAGAATGTAGTGATTCCTCTTTGATGAATGTGGAAAAATTTCACCAATAATATCCAAACCCCACTGTTGAAATGGTTCTTCCACTGTGATAGGCTGTAGTGGGGCAACTCACTTCATATTCATGTCATCACACCTCTGATAGTCTTGAAATTTGCATACATAAGCATGAGAATCTTTGAATAATGTGGGCCAATAGAAATTGACCCACATAACTTCATGTGTCTTTGTGTTTCCTGCAAAATTCCCCTCGTCTGGTCCGTTGTGGAGATTGCGCAATACCTTCTTTGAATCATGTGCATATAAACACCTAATAAATACTCCATTATGGTGCTTTCTGAAAACCATGTACCAAATGATATGATAAATATTTTATCCTTAGTGCCTTCTTCTGTCATGTAGAAAAGTGGGAGGGCATGGTGCCATGCTCAAGGTATTGGCGAACATAAGCATACCAAGAGTTCATGCTAGTAGTGGGGGAGGTTCGCTCGATATCATACATATCAATTTCTTGCTCCCACCCTGAGGGGTCCTCTTCCTCCTTTGCGTATACTGCATCTGCTGCTAGTCAACAGAGACCACGCCCTTTGATTGTGTGAACTGGCTTGATTTCTATGTCATATTCCTGCAAACTAGTCATTCAGTTCTCCCTCCTTTCACCCAAGTATTTTTTAACAAGTAGTGATGTGACCGTTGGGTGAAAAAAAAAGATAATAAAATGATTCTTCAATAGATAGGGACATAAGTGCTTCACCTCCTTGTACACTGCGTAATCCCATTTATCCACAATGGGGTAGTTTAGCTCAAGTCCTTGTAGACTTGCGCTCATGAAATAAATAGGCTGCTCATTGTTTGGATCATCCTTTTCCATAAGTACATCTGCAAGATATGTTTCAGAAACGAAGGTGTCGAGTAAAAAATCCTTGTTGAAATATTCGTTGTTATAGCACGGGTGCTTCTTCCTTTTCCTGTTTGATACGGGAAAAAATGTCACTTTCCCTTTTGTCCCATTTATATACTTACATCCTTCTTTACCATCTCTTGTATTGGTTTTACAATCTGAGCATAGTCAGAGATGAATTTACGTAGGAATTTGATCTTCCCCAGGAAGGACTACATGGATTTCTTGTTTGCTGGGTAGGGAATCTACGTAATTACTTTGATCTTCAATTCTACCTTAATCCATTTTTTTTCAATAATATGGCCCAAGATATTACCCTCAGAAACTGCAAAGATACTTTTCCTTAGATTGAGATATATCTCGTACTTGCAACATAGCTCGAAAAATTTCTTCAAGTGGCGTATGTGATCAGAAACTGAATTGGGGGAAAAAAATTTCTTAAAAAATGAAAGGGATCAGAATCACTCAAAACTAGAACGACCATAAAGTGCTCATCGCCCTGAATCCGACACACTCTGTTTCATCAAAAATCGACTCCGTATGAGAAAGTTAGAGCCTATTTTCCGCTTTGCCAAATAGGTGAATTTTCATAAAAAAAACTCAAACAGGGTCAGAGGGGTCAATTTTTTGGTAAAAATGGGTTTTTCTCTAGCCAGTGGTGTGCTGACACTTGTCAGTTTGTGGTTGGCCCAAATTTCTAGACTACATGGAAAATTTTTGTTGGTTTTGAATGAACCAATGGAATGAGGACATGTGGTGCAACCAGGAGCCGCCATGTGCCCCCTCCCAAAGGTCGAAATGACATTATTTGGTTGTATAAAAATTTATTTCAAATACCGAGCGAAGGTCAGGTTCAACCCCGTGACCTCGCCTGCTACACACAACATCCATACCAAATCTGCTACCACATAAGACTTAACATATTATGCAATCGACATATATTTATATTGAAACCAATGTAATGATGGGGGGAAAGAGGGGCTAGCCCCAGTCCATAGGACCACCAACCACGACCATCAGCGAAGCTCCGAGTTAATGCGGAGGGTTAAAAAACTAAACCACAATTTAATTAACCTAATCATGTTTAATTAATGTGCCTAATCCAAAATTTAATTTTAGATTAGTTTTAAACGCACAGTTATCACTTTAAGCATGCTTAACTAGCACTTAATCCTCACTTAAAAGTTAATTGGAGGAGTTTCTCCATTTTAGGCAGAGATCAGTTTAGCTCCTTTTAGCCCAAGTTTATCTCAGGGTTTTCCAGGGTTAGCTAGAAAATTATCTGTTAGTTTTGTATTTGTCCAAGGAGAATTTAACTGTGTGCAAGTTTATGTGTTTAAGTTGAAGAGAGGAGAAGGTCAAGATTGAGGACCCAAATCTCAAATCACAACAAAGAAGCTTTTTATGCATTACAAGTCTGATGGCAGCTTCATCAAGTGACATTTCTAATCAATCTTCCTTAAAAAGACTCTTTGATGAAGAGATGTTGCAGAAGCTCTTCATTATAAGAGATATGGTGCAAGAGATGGTTGAAGATAGGAAGGAGAGAAGTAGGCTTTAGGAGGATTTCATGGCCATGAAGGAGGAGAAGTAAGAGGTTGTGGAAAATATTCATGAGATGGAGACTCAGCTCCATATTGCAAATGAAACCCTAGAAAAGATGCATGAGATGGAGATTCAACTCCATGATGCCAAGGAAACCCTATCCAAGTATGTGCATGAAAATGAGGTATGAAAATCAAGTTTATCTTCAATTTCCTCTAAATATGAATGCTTAGGTGTTTTTAAAAGACACACTAAAGGGATAGGGTCCAAATTGTTAAAAAATGGACTATGAAGGTAAAGGGTTAGGAAAACATGCACAATGAATTATAAACCCTATTGTTGTTGAGGGAAGGTCTAGGTACATGGGTCTAGGTTTTGGTGAACAAGATGATGTAGAGCACTCAAAAAATATGGACGATTTTGGAAATGTTTCAAGAAAGGCTTCCATTACATATTCACTGCCTCAAGATTATGTTCGAGGAGAATACAATAGGTCGACACCCAATGTTGAAGAGATTTCTTTTAGCCATGCAAGTAGTGGTTATAGACAACAAGAAGATGGAGAATGCTCCAAAGCCAAGGAGGAACATGAAGGCATTCCGGGAAATAATTTCATTACATGTTTATTACCTTAAGCTTGTGAAGTTTGTGTTCATGAGGAATGCAAAAGTTTTACACCCACTTTGCAAGAAGATGCTCATAAGCATGCAACTAATGGAAATGGAAGACAAGAGGATGTTGAAAGCTCTAAAGTCATTGAATCCATTGGTGGTATTCTGAAGAGAGCCACTACTTCATCAAATTCACCTCCTCAAGAAGGCGACAAAGGTGAATGTGAAAGGTATAAATATGCCTTTAATCAAGTTTCTTTTAATTATAATAAACATGGAAAATCCTCACATAAGATTTGCAAAAAAATTACATGTTCCTTTTGTGGTTTGAATAACCATAATATTTCGAGGTGTTGGAAGAATATAGCCATACATAAGAAACTTTCAAAACAAAGGAGATAGAAAGGAAAAGGTCCAATGGAAAATGCAAATCATGTTGAATAAAGATGCATTTATTTTGCACTCATTGCCATAAGAAGGGTCATTTTGTAGACAAGTGTTGGACTTTGTATCCAACAAGTCATCTACGACATTTGAAGAAGGTGGAGAGAGATTTTGAAAATAATGGGAAAGATGATTCCATAGTTTATGTGGGCCAAGATGATACACATGATGAAGTGCAGTTGAAAGAAGCGCCATTGAAGTGGTTTGGAAAGAGATGGTTATATTTCTTAACCAATCAAGGCCTTGCATTTCTTTTGATAATTGATTCAAAAATTGCCTTATTGATGCGTTTCCTTGTTATCTGAATGCATTTATTTTCTCTTGAAAGTATGTTGCATATTGCATGAAGCAAGATGTTGGAAAATTAGAGTTATGTTGACTCACTTAGATGCAACAAATATGGAAATTTGTAGTTGCAATTTGCATGTGAATGCATTTATTTTTCTCTAGAATGCATGTTGCATGTTTACACCAGGAAGGTGTTTGAAAGTGGAGTATGTTGACTCACTTTGTTGTAGAAAATTTGGTCATTTCAGCTCTTTAAGTACTTGTACATACCAATGGGATTCTTGTACTTGTGATTGTACTTGTGAGAGAGTTGAGCATTGTATACATGCATGAGAGTTTGTGTGTGTGAACAGTGGAATTTTTGATAGTTTCATTGTGCTTGAACATGCATGAGTGATTGAATTGTGTTGGTTGATTGCTTTGTTAACATGAATGTTGTCAAATTGAGAGTGTTGATCATTTGAACATGCATGAGTGATCGAATTGTGTTGGCCAATTGATTGTTACATGTATGTATTATCTACTTGGAAGAGTTGATTTAGTCTCCAACGATGAAAGGGATATGTTTATGAATTTTTTCATGAGATGGGAAATTCTTGTTGTTTTGGGAAAAGAATCATCAAGTGTTGTACATGCTTTTGTTTGACTTAAAAGTCAATGGTTTGAAGACACATATTTTGTCAACTTGTGTTTGGTCGATGGGTTTGTACACCAAGATGTAAGAATGCATGGCGATGTTCACAGGATGTGACATTTGTTGCTTTGAAGGAGAAATAGGAAGAGGTCGTAAAGTTGTGTTTCTTACATTATGTGTTTTTCAAGTTAATGGTTTTGCTTGTGGAAAGATGTCTTAGGATTTTGGAAGGTCCACTTTTAAGAGAGAGGCTCATGATTAGCCTTCATTATCAAATCATGGCATGAGTAGCATGTCAATATTGGAGGATGATGGAATCAAGAAGTGGAGAGAGGGACAAGATGAAAAAATATTGCAGCAAAAACAACAACGCTTTTTTAGATCATATGATGCATGATGCCAAGAAGCAAAAGAGATGGGGAAGACATTCTTCCAGATGTGTAATTTGGTACCATGGAGGTAAAATAATGGTAATTTCATTTCTAGTGATTATTGATACTTGAATTCATTGTTGTAGTTCACTTAGATGGGGTTAAATTGGAAAAAGAGTTTCCAAGGAGAATCTTGCATCAAATGCATGTTTATGCAAAGGAGGAACATGATTCTCAGTGGGAAGGCCATCAGTCAATATTTCCAAGCACAAAGAGATCAATTTGTTACAGTGAGATTTTTTTCATTAGTCAGCAAGTAGCCAATAAGGGTCAACAACGAAAGGAGGAAATTGGTTGAAGTACCAAGTCATTTGCAAGAGTAGGCATGTCAGGGAACCAAAGTGGTTTTCATGAAGATTTTTCCAAGTAGAATCAAGTCAATACAACTTGGAAAGGTGAAGAGGATTAAGCTCTCATCACATAACCACATTTTGTGGGTCCAAAAGCCTTTCAATGGGAAGGAGTGATCAGAAACTGAATTAGGGGCAAAAATTTGCTAAAACTGAACGACCCTGAAGTGCTTGTCGCCTTGAATCTGGCATACTTCATTTCATCAAAAACGACTCCGTATGAGAAAGTTAGATCCTGTTGTCCAATTTTCCAAACAAGAAAATTAAAAAATAAAAAGTCAAACCACTAGAAAATTTGGCCCAATTTTCGACGGCCACTTCGTCGCTATTCCGACACATAGTCGTCGCAAGAGCGACAATTCGAGGACAGACAAAACGTGGTTCGCCATCACGTCGCAATTCCGACGCCTTGACAAAGTGTCGCAATACCGACACTATTTCTGTCGCTTCCAAACAAGCGTCGCTCTTCCGACATTTCCCAAACCGTCGCTCTTCCAACGTTTGCAAACTGTCGCAATTCCGACGAAATGTGGTCCGACGTTTTGAACGTCGCTCTTCCAACGTTTTTATACTGTCGCTCTTCCGACGTTTGTAAACTGTCGCAATTTTGACGAAATTTGGTCCGACGTTTTGAACGTCGTTCTTTTGACGTTTTTATACTATCGCTCTTCCGACGTTTCTAAACTGTCACAATTCCGACGCCATACAAATGTATCGCAAGACTGACGCATTGCAAAAGTGTCGCAAGACCGATGCTTTCCAGAAGCGTCGCAATACCGACGCTTTCCAAAAGCATTGCAATACCGACACCAGGAAGAACTGTCGCAATATTGATGGACGCCACAAGACCGACGAAAATGGAAATCATTCAAAACGTCGGAAGACCGACGCTTATAAGGCGTCGGAAGAGAGACGCTTACAAAGCGTCGGTATACCGACGACGGGTTCAATTTAAAAAAAAAATTGAAACTTTAAAACAGGACAGTAAATCTCCAAAATTTGTTATGAATTGTGGGTGTTCCAATTTTTATGAACATAATTCGACCGTGAAATATTAATATAATAAACCACCCCACAGCGCTTCGACTATAAACAATCATATAATAAGATCGGACCCTGCTAACCTTTAGTGATGGCATTCGCTTTATAACTGGGACTTCATATGAGGCTTGGACACATAAATATGAATAAACTTTTGTCAATGCAAACAACTGCACATACCTTCGTTGAACCTTTGTTAGGACAAGAATAGTCGACGTATATACGTGTGGGGCCCAGCGCTAGCGGCCTTTCCACATCCAATGGTCGATAATACGTTGCTCTGGCCTTGACGATCCAACGATCCAACTGGATATCGCGCGAGTTAGTTGCACGGTCGTTAACTTGCGATGAGAGTGGGTTTTCAAAACCGCTCAAGGCCACATGTTGGCCTATGACATTGATCGCGTCCAAATGGGGAATACCGCTTACCGTACAAAGGCGGTGCAATATGCCAGAAACCCGTCTTTACTGTGCAATCCTCAAGGTTCCGACTACTCTTACTCCAGGTTTCGTCCACTTACCAATGCCTTACTGCCATTGAATTATGCCTCGTTGTTCATCCTTCGCGCGGCCATACCAAAGGAACTCGGGCACGACCATTTCGAGGAGACACGACGCATTACATATGCCACGGTTTATGTCTTATGGTTCCAACAAGGTTAGTATCGACTCTGCAAATCAATACACCGGTCCTTGGTTCATTCAATCACCTACACATTCACAACACTCATTACAAGGTTTTACCTAGCTCACGGAGGTTCGAGCACAGCATCTCCTTGCTCTACCACAGGCGCACGGGAATGTCATTAACCTAATTCACCCTCTGTTCACACAACTGATTATAGAGAAATTCCCCAACTGTTTGACACAGTTATTTGTGGAATTCACCAATGCTCATAAGTCCTAAGTCATTAGCTCGTGTTCCACCGAGAACTCAACCAGTCTATATGCACATAACCTCATCACAGGGTTTCTTAATTACCACGGGATTTCAATTATATTTCACCAGGATGTGTACATATATTCACACACAGAAAACTTACTCAATCAACGCACATATAATACTAACAGATTCCTTATATAAATGAAATTTCTTACAGTCTCCTGGTCCTCGGCCAGATCTTCGATACAATGGCCTCCTCTTCCCTATGCAGCTCTATGCAGTTCTCTTTGCAGCGTTTAGATTGAATTTCTGGGTTGGTTGGGTTTGTAACCAATTAAATATTGAAAAGTGCTTCCGCATCAGTATTGTAAATTTTCCTAGAATTGAATTTGGGAATGAATTTTGAAGGAATCTATACACAGCTTGAGGTTTGAAAATGAGAGAAGAACCGAGACTGTGGGTTTTTACCCCATCAACCAAGATATTTTTATGGTAACTAGAAGAGTTCCATAAAGTTAGCTTATAAATTTTCAAATAAGAGGGATGCAAACCATTTCCATTGTTTTCTATTTATGGGGGATTGTGGGAGATGTTTGGGGTAAGAGAAGCTTATACACAATGTAGCCATGCGAGAAATTTTAATCCAGTGACCAAGTGCTCAATTTTTTTTGCATGGTGTTCAAAGGTTTAGAGTTGATGATTTGAAAATATAAGCAGTCCGAGAAAGATTCATGCATTTTTATTGATCTTGACTCTTGAACACCAAAAGACTGAATGAGATGGTATTGCAAACTACACTATTGAAGGATACAAGTGTTGATAGACATTTGTAATCTGCAGGTGGAGTTCATCTGGATCAAGCCTACCTTGATACATGTATAATCTGACTCTTGTCCCTTAATAACCACATTACTCAACTATTTGAATCTTCATTTCAAAGAGTCACAAGTCAGGGTTGGCATTAATAATGTCAAAATATGAAACAAAAATTTCCAACAGCTTGATTAAAAGTGCAGTAGTTCTTGGCATATAAACTCTTGGAAATGTGCGAAGTGGTAGTTAAACTATCTAAATCGAGTGCATATAAATCCTTATCGTATGCTGAAACCTATTTTGACTAATTCATAATGACAATCGCTTGAAAGAATTCGGTGAATTTGAAGTAATCTGAAAGAGACATGGTATTGTGGCATCAATAAATCTGAAGAAACCAACTGTGAAAATCTTAGTCACTGTTTTGGAGAGATGATGGTTTTTCTGAGTTCCCTATGTGAGTATTACAGGTGTGAACTATTATAATACTCCTTACTAATATATGTTAAGACTCAACTCTTGAAATATTACTTTCACCTACCTCTGTACTAAGAGCCACCTTCTATATTTGTTTCAAGAAGTTCTTTCATTAGGCTACTTTCCAAAATGTTCGAACAGTCAGATTCAAGGTTTAAAAACAACAACTAGTCCTGCACATTGAAAACAGAGGGTTAAAACAGAAAACAGAGTACATGGCTCTATATTTCAAAAATAGTTTTAAAATAGAAATAGGGCAACTTTTGATTGAAGTGCGGGTTTTGTTTAAAGTTTGGTGGTCCCGCACCATGACAAGCCAGAGGAGGACATGTGGCAGAAATTGATTGGAGCGGATCTTTTTATGGGCTGCTCGCGTAGTGGAAATCCAGACCCAAAAAAGATTAGGGCGAATTTGATAAGAAATTCGCGTCACAACTCTCTCTCCGTATGCCAGCCCAAATTGAGACCCAAAAAAGATTAGGGCGGAATTCATTTGGTTTTCACATCACAAAATTGGCCGACATCAGCAGGCTATTTTGGAATGCGAATTTGGTTTGAATTATGGTTTATTGCCATTTGAAGTCCGGCAGGCTCCACGGCTAAAGGGTTCGTTTGAAGTTTTGACAAAGGTTTTTTTATATGTTTTATATAATGCACGGCGGAATAGTTTTATTGTTTGTTAAGGTTCCACACTAGTTTTGGTAATATTTTGTTTTACATGCGACGTATATATGTTTTATATATATATTTCATATATATATTAAAACATTTATAAATTGTGGACCCTAGGAGCATTTTAATATATTTTTTATTTGCATAGTTTTGTTATGTTTTTAATATATTCGTTGCATATAAAAGAAAAGGGTTATGAGCCTGTTTCGGAATGTAGTTGTAAAGTTTATTATTACACACAATAGCAGTGTAAGTGTTTTGAAGAGCACAACAGTGCATAGTTTTAGAGACAGAGAAGAATTTTGAGTGCACTGCATTTTGCAGCAGTCACATTTTGTAATCCCTCTCAGTGAGGAAGAATTTGTAATAGTTTTTTTTTGAAGGAATAGAAATTTTAAAATTTTTGAACTCTGTTTCCAGTGAAGAAATTTCAATATTTTCTTTGTGTTAGAAGAGGAGAGTATTACTCTCTCCATTGTTATTCTAGAATTTTCAAATATTCCAACACATGGCTATAAATGAAGGAGATTGCTACACATCAACATCAAAATGTTTTCAATTAGGAGCTGCCTACTTTTGTAACAAAATTCTCTATGGATGTCAAAATTTGCAGACACTGAAGATTACTCAGGTGATTGCTGAAATTTCCACTGAATTCCTATAAGAATCTTAGATTTGTGACAAAAATCCTTTTGCTAATATATTAGCTTACTCCTTTTAAGTTTGTCTCATTCAACTAATAAAAAATGTTTCAAGGAGTATAATGAAAACTAGATTATGTGTGAAGCATAAAATAATCATTGATGCTAGACTTGGAAGTTAAGAAGTATAATAAGAAGTAGATACACTTCTCTAAAGCATAATATCGTTTTTCTGAAGCATAAGAAAATCATTGATGCTAGACTTGGAAGTTAGAATAAGACGAGATAAAACAACGAAAAAGGCATTCCATTACTTGCATGAAATACGAGTATCGCCTTTTACGAGTAAGATGGGAGCAAGGTCTAGATTTTGAGTGGCATCGATTCTTGTGAACTCAAATTTCACTATAAAACATAGTTTTTTGTATGTTTTTCAGCACATGGTTAAAAATGATAGTGCATCAAAATCTATATTGTTGGGCCGAATACATAAGTAATCAAAAATTCTCTTTACCAAGTTATTCGCTTCATCAAAATCCTGATCTTCACATGTGACACTTTTGCTAGGGATAAATATCAAGTGGGTTGTGACATTTTAAAACTTGGTTCGTGGTGAAGTGCCCAAAAGGCAAGTCTATCAAATCATCTGCGACCTATGTCATTTCATAGTAGCGGATGATTTGATATCATAATGGAGGTGCTCCAATTCAAGCAGTGTAGAAGAGGTAGGAGCCTACAAGGCAGATCCAAACTTTGGAGAAGAGCAAGGCAAATCCTGGGAAGAACAAAGAATTTGGGAATCCGGGATCTCTTCCATAGGCCATGATACCAAAGGTTTGTCCTGTTTGTATATCTTTCTCATATACATCCAATATAGCCTTAAATTCCCACATATATCACTGTCTATCAGGTGATTCAAATGCTAAAAAATCTGGAAGAAGTTTTCCAAGCCTAAAGTGAAGGTGAGAAAAAAACGATCAATCCTAGATATAATTGCTGCGGCACCTGTTTGCATGCTAGAGGATTTGGATTACGGTACTAGCAAAGAGAAATCGACCGCTGATGCACATCCATTGCCTTTGGATCAGCTCAATCTTAGAGAAACCACCAAGTAGAGGCAACATCAATGCAAAGATCTCAACATTTCAAAATTAATGCAAAGATCTCGCGTAGTGGTAAATCATGTATTTCAAAAGAAACAAATAACAATGCACATTCTAACCCATTCGAATAACCACTGTAGCAAGGGTTTACATATAATTAGATACAATCCGTATATCGATGGAAAAAAATTAATATAATTACATTTTCCGTAGCAGAGGAAACTTTGCGAAAATAGAAAAGGAATATAAAACGAGGATGTCAAGATGTCTAGATGACTCAGTCCAACAATTATTTGTGCTTAGTAGACACAACATTGTATTCTTAATGCATTTTTTGTAGAATACTAAACAGATTTGTCCAAAATTTGAGATGCAAACTGTAGTCTCTACTACGTTTGGAAAATTGGAGGTTTATAAAAGATAAACTGCGAACAAAATTGTACCACTATGATAAGAAGCTGTCAGAAGCATTCCTTCTGCTTCACAAAAGTGGAACTACCTTAAGAATGGTTATGGTTGATATAAATATTAGAGCATGGAAGTTAAATGTATTAGTTATGATAAAATACTAAATAACAGCTTGAGAGTGCTCTTCAGATACTGTACGAATGCACCAAATTAAAGTTGTACCATTACTAAAGATAAATGGCCAAAAATAGTCAATTTTGATATCGTGAAGTTATGTCTTTCTCGGTAGCAAACTGGGGATAGGATGGCAAATATGAGACAACTAAGTTCCAAGGACTAAAAAAACAAGGCCAACATAGTTCTGCCTTGAATCAGAGACAAAACAAAGCTGCCCAAAAAAGTGTTTGCCACTGTCATCACCCCGAGGAGTGCAAAGTCAGTTGATGGTGCCAACCATTTGACGAAGTAGAGAGAAGATTCATGGTGCCAATGGTTGTAGCACAGTTTGTTGACGTGAGCCATCATTGTAACAAAGCAGATTGATGGTGCCAATTGTTGTAGAAGTCCATTGAGAGTGCAACTACTGTAGTAGAGAAGTTTGAGAGCACCCATTGAAGCTCCTATATATAGCAGAGTCAACATTTTCCTATTGAACAAGTTTGTATAGTCAAAGCCACAGCAAGATCAGATAGCCACGATCCTAAATGAGAACCAAAGCCAAAGCTAAGATAGATCCACGTTTAGCAGAACAAGACAGCCATAGCAAAGGATTTGACCACAGAACCAGATCATGAGAGATAGCAAGATTCTTGCTTCCACTGTGGAAATGTAGAAACTGTACAAGGGCTTTGCTTCCGGCAGATTTCATTGTGACAGTAATTGCTATGGTGTTGTAAGCGATCATTAGTAGAATCTTAAAGCCATTCCGGAATTCTTTTAACCTGGAGAGGGTTTTCTGTGGTTATAAATCCTCATGTTCAAATTCCATTGTCGATTGGTTGTGTTTGATATTATGGTTTTACTGTCCGCAGTTGAATTTTTGCACAGAAAATTATCAGTCTAAAGCGGAGCAATTTTGCGATGTTTCTTTTGCTTCCTATTGTGAAGTATTTCGCTCAGAACTCTACTCGTTGTAACAGAGGTCTTGGGCATAGAACAGGGGACTTGGGTTTTTGGAATCAAACTTCAGGTTAAGATGCTCATCTGAAGAATGGCACAGTGAGCCTTAGCATGGAGTTGGGAGTACCAATTTGAAGTGCAGGTAGGGCATTGTACAATAGACCAGTTAGATTTCTGGACCCTAATACAAAAGTTTCTTCTTCTTTCAAAACGTGTTTCTCGTTTTCTGTAACCAATGTGGGTATTGTTCATGTTTCAATTGGGGATGGATCAACATTTGTTATTGCTCCAGATGATCACACTCTGGGTAGCCCTAGAGGCTATTTGGGGGTGATGAGTCCAATAGGTCTCAATGAACTGCTACCCTCGCCGGGGAATACTATTGCAGTGGAATTTGATACTATTTTGGATGTTGAATTCCACGATCCTAATGGAAACCAATACCTTCAGCTCCAGTACCTGTTCACAAAAGAGGGTGCCATAGTCATTCATGCGTGTAGAGAGGGTGAATTGCAGGCATTGCAACAGGAGGTTTTGTTGTTGTTGCATTGGCCACTAGATTGTTTGTCTGGTTCTGTTACAAGCGCAGAGTATTGAAAAGGACAGACAAATTTAGTTCAGATATTGTGAAATTGCCTTGGAAATTCACCTACAAAGAGCTTAGCAATACTACGAAAGAATTTTTTTGAATGTGATTGATAATCGATAATTGCAAGCAAGGGTAATCCCCTTGTGAAACCCAAATTTCTAAGCATTTTCTAAAACCTGATGACAGAGTCATTGTAATGAACAAGCGCCTAGGTCCATATTATGTCCAAATCTACCAAGCACCAAGATCTATAAAAAAAATCCACAGTATCTGCGAACTAATAAGAAGAGGCACAAAATGTATTATGCTTACCTGTTCGAATAGTGGTTGGGGTTTACCCGGCAAAAAATTGACAGAGCCCATGTAGCATTTCTTATCATTGAAATTCTGGAAGTATCATTCAACTGGGCAAGCACCTGCCTCAGAGCTCCATGACTGAGGGCAAGATCCCTAAATGTTGCAGAGTCTCCAACAATATTTCCCAAAGCCCAAATAGCCTTACACGAACACCAGTTGAACTCAAAGTTGGGTACTAGTTTTTTAAATCAAATTCCAAAATTACAGACATATAAAGATAGTTGGGAAGAATAATTTTATGCCTCTAAAATAAACGTGCTACATGTTCTCGAAAATTATCATTCCTAGAGGTAGGAAGTTCCACAAATATAGGCAGTGCCTCGTAATCAATCACAACCTTTGTATTCTCAGAGGTTCCTAAGACTATATTAGTTAAATCCAAAGCTGCTTCAAGTTGCATTATCAAACACAAGGTATCACCATCAAAGCTATAATTTTAAGATAACAATTTATCTACCATTGAAACTATAATTTTAAAATAGATACACCTAGTGATATAGACACCTAGTGAGAGTAGAGGTTAGGAAATTATAATAAGAATTATTACAAGATATCACTCACAGTGTAGTTGATTTTTCATTATCTGTTGTAACTATAATTTTAAAGAAGACACACTTAGTGATATAGACAACACCAAGTGAGAGAAGAGGTTATGAAATTATAATGAGAATTATTTCAAGATATCATATTACTCATAGTACAGTTAATTGTTTATTGTTTGGTGTAATAATTGTTTATTATTTATAAACACAATCAAACATATTATGAGGGACGGTGATGAAATTGACAACGGTCTCATAACAAACCATAACGGGCACATCCCATGGCAAGATAGACTCTGAATAATAAAGAAAGAAAAATAAAGTGATTACTTACAAGATCATAGGCTTCCTGAAGAACAAGATCCAAAGCATCATCTGTAACCCCTAAAGCAACACCTCTCTCTGCAAGACGAATCACTACATCTTTCATATGTAGTCTAGCAAATTTTCTGAGCTCATCACGAGAAAGAGGATCAAATACAACTATCTCATCAAGTATATTCAATAGCTCTGACCTGAAATGTCTTCTAACCTGCAAAAATATTCAAAGGCATGTCAAAGCACTGCAGCCAACTTCGTGATAAAATTATATGAAAAATATGCATACACAGAGTCTAGGAGAATGAAACGGCGGGTGTATTGGCAGTTGTCGAAATGCAGCAACTAAACCGGCAGGTGTATTGGTAGTTGCGAAAATGCAGCTACTAAAATGGCAGGTTTGTCGACGGTTGCAGGTGTGTGGATTGTTGCTGGTATTTTCAGACCGACTCCATGGAAATATACCAGAAACCAGTGGTATGTCAAACCTAGAAGGTAACCCAAGAGACTGTGACCGTCAGATTAAACAAGTAACAAGTGTCATGCCTAGATAAGAAGTGTTGACGAAAAAAAAATTGATCTCTTTCATAATAGAAGGCCTATCGGCCTAAATATCTAGGACATGTGGCACTCCATGATAAAGACACATGGTGTGTGGATTTGAGTTTTTCAGGTGGTCAAGTGGGCCGAAAATAGGTGAAATGTGGCACCACTCAGAGATTGACATGTGCCAATTGGTACAAGTGGTATAAAATTGGCATGCTCAAACAACGAGGTGATGCAGGAATGACATGAGGGAGAAAATATCAGAAAAGCCCCAAATCTAGAGAACTAAAGCTCATCACCAACCTGAGATTGACAACTTTACATGATGTAACCTATGAAATCGTAAATGGAGAAATCATAGTAACAATAAAGTAACCTATGTAACAATAAATTCGGATTCATCCTAGGAGTGGTAATGGGAGAAATCATAGTGAACAACAAGAAACATGTCGAGTTGCTTACAATCAAGTAGATGAAAAAACACATACAAAAAACCTAGATAATAATCACAAACAAGCCTAATATTGAATTATGAACTGTAAAGGAACTTACAAAATGTGACATTACGAACCTGGTCAAGTGCACAAGCAAAAATATCCTGGACATGACTCTGGTTGACAAGTTGTATTGCTCATGATGCAAGAGGATTTGTACCTGCAATGCCAAGTCAATCAAAATCCATCATTATCTATACAATAAATACAAGTAATTGATGTAGTATTTTTTACTCTAAGATGCATTCTTATGATAATGTTAGAACATATGTTGAAAATGTCAAAACATACCTCAATAAGCTCCTCTTCGTTTCAAGAACAATTTATTGGAGTCGCATGAACTTGGAACAAGCCTCCCACGATCTGAAAGAGTAGCAACTAAGTCAATAGTGACTTTTTTGTTGCTACGCTGGATCAAGGGAGGTTTGATCCAAGATTAAATTGCTCCAATAAATTATTCTCTACTAAACAGGGCCAACCACGTGAAGGTGGAAGCTCTTATGGCCCCTCCCCCCCCCCCTCACATCACTCTCAATTCCCCAATACCCAATCTATATTTCATTTTTTACTTTCATGAGCATAAAAAAAAATATTCAATAACTAATAAAAAACAATTCAACAAAAAGTACGCAAGGAAACATTGCAATTAATGCTTGACATAAAAATAGTATGATAAATGAGTTTTTTATATAACGTAAAAAATGTTCCAAGTATGGTAACATTTATCTTATAATAATACAATATTTTACATTATCAAATTTTCTTTTTCTTCTTCCTATTTCTAAAGCTCCTAATTACATCATCGATATCATTGTGCTCTACTCCTGTTTCGTGCCTTTCTCGCACTGCTGACCTAGTTGTGTAGTCACGATGTCTGGTCTCATCTAGTGATGGGGCATTGCCTACAAAAACAGATAATATTAAATTTTAATTGTCAGTTTTTAAATATCATTGAACTAGTTCGGTAATATTAATAAAAAAAATTGCAATGAGATTATTTACCTGGTGCACCAGTTGTAGCCGTTGGGACTGTTGCCCTGTCTTCCTCTCTGGTGGTAAGATCCTCAAGGGAAACATTCTCTATCATTTAAACAAAAAACGTTATAAGGACAACCATCAAGGTATAATTAGAAAAAAATATAAGTGGAAATTAATTACCGTCACGACCCTCACTGATAGTAGCATTGTCGGCCTCGTCCCCACTACAATGATCAAGTTGCACGTGAGGAACATCTACATCTGGCTCTAAAACTGGGTTTTTTGCCTCGTCAGTAGTGTTGCTCTCCTGATTTAAACAAAGTTGTTAGACATTAAATTTATGGACGAAAAAAAACATATTGAAAGGTTAATGTTTTACCTTATCAGGCATTATGGATCTTGGGACCTCCCCTAAGCTTCTGTGACGTTCAACTACGGCTTGATAGCCGAAATGGAAAGCGATATTTTTATCTTCCTCTGTAGTTTATGTTCCAAAGTCATCACCCTACATTACATATGATTGTGTATTTTTAATCATATTTTATAGGATTACAAAAACGTTGGAAGGCGATACAATTAATTATATGATGTTTAGCTACTTAATTACAATTCTTGCAGCTAATTTCAAGTAGCCACCCTGGCCTAGCTTGTGATGGCCCTTTTTTTCAATCCTAGCTTTGGTTGCCTTCGAGGTGTCAAGGTGTCAGGCAACCTATCATCAAAATATTGAAGTCAGATATGACGTAGCACACTTTTATTTTAGACATAGAGAAAATTAAAGCTATTGAATTAAAGTTGTAATTTACCTTGCGGGTCCAGTTGGCATTTTTCCTTCTTTTTTTGCCCTTTTCTCTTTTCCGTCATGGATGAGTGCTCTCCACTCACTCTCTGGAACTGTGAGAGGACGCTCATATCTAGGGTTAAATTGCAATTGCGTCCTATAGGTGTCCCTGGTATATTTCAAATATTTGCCAGCTACCCGAGCCACCGTTGTTCTGTCAAATGTGCCGACCCCAAAAAGGGCTTCTAGATAATCTAGAAGTTCTTTTTTCAGGTTGGAACTCTGGGAATTCCACCCTGTGCGTATGGTTGGGCCAAAAATTACCAACGGATGGCTCTCCAGATACTTGTAGAACTCATTGTTTCCTACACAGAAAAAAAAAAAAAAAAAAAAGAAGAAGAAGAAGATATTATCATTAATTTAAAAAATAAAAATCATGATAAATATGTTTTAGATAAAGTACATGAAATAGTTAAAATATTAAAATTTACTTGGGAGTTGTACATGCTTTATAGGGACAACTTCATCGTTCACCAACAACGTCCCATTAATGGTCCCTGTGGAGCTGACACGTGTAGCTCCAGGAAACGCAATAATGTAGTTGGCCATATCAGCCTCATCATTGCCAACACGTTCAGCGGTTGGCTGGGTGTCTGCTTGGGAAGGGTGTGTTTCTTGGCTAGCACCTAAAGGAGTAGAAGGTGTACGAGAGGGTTGTTGGGAAATCTCTTGCCCTTGTGTCCCACTACCACCAACACCGGGTTCAGCAAATGCCAAAAAACGCTACATACAAAAGAACTTTTTGTTAGTTTAGTCAATGTAAAAATTAAAAATCAAACTATCACAATTCATCTCATGCAGAACAAAAAAAATATCCTTTTTACTTTTATTATTACCCGATATGTTTCTAGCTGGCTCATAAGTTTTTTTATCCTCTCTTCTGTTTTAGGTGTTTGAGGCGCGTCTATCAAAGTATTAAATTCTGACCTTGCTTCTCGTGCCTTTTTTCGCAACAAGAGCACTGGAGATAGGGATGAAGAAAGCTCTTCCTCAAAGAGGGAATCATCAGGCGTACCATGGCTAGGTGTCTGCATATTTGAACAAAATTAATATTATTTCAATTATGTAAATAACTAAAATACCTGAAGATAGAGCAATGCTGGCACTTTACATGTTCTTCCGCTGGCCTCTTTCTGTGATCATCCCGTCTCGAGGTTGTTCTTGTACTGCCCTGATCAGTCTGCCACATTGCAATAAAATTATAAATGTAAAAAATTATAAACAATATATAACTTGAAAACACAAAATGAAAACTGAAATAATTTCTAATAAGACACCGGAAGATAGAGTTAGAGTTTCAAATATGCCTTGCATTGAATTCAGTCTTAGAAACATGTCATTGCACATTAAGGCACCCAAACAAGAGACGAGTTAACAATGAAGACCTTATTGAATATATTGTTGGAGAAACTTCTAGTAAACTTGTTGTGAATACCTTGAGGACATTTTTGGAGAAACATTGTTGAAGTTGATGGTATAGCATTGTTGGAGACGATCTTGAAGGGCCTTGAAGTGAAGCTTTTGGAGCAACTATTGAAAAATCCTTAGAGCATTTAAGTAAGGCACTTTCTATCTTCCATCACCTTTTTTCTTTCAATATCCTTTAAACGATTTTGTTGATATTTAATGTTTGAAATCACGTTATAATTCCTTGATTATATGTGTTTGGGGACTTTCCCTTTGAAATTACCCAAAAATACCCCGGCAATTTTATCTTCAGGATGCATGTCTGACCCTATTGTTCAATATTTTGATTGATAGTAGTAAACATAGAGAGTTAGGGGGCTCTTGAATTGGTTTGGTTGGGCCATTAGATCCCTAACATCTACTAGGGAGAACCCCCCTTGATTTGGAGGAGAGCTAGCCCGAAGTGAAAAGAGGTTGGTGAGGTGACAATGGGGCTATTGAATTACACATGGTATCACACTTTAGCTTTAGGACTTTATATTGAGAAGTGAGATATTTTGCTATATCAATTCTCAAATTTTTTACAACACTATTGTTAAGAACTAAAAAGAAGTGATGTTGAGGGGTTTTTGGGTATAAGAAACAATACCATTTAAAAACTAGGTTTCTCAGTCCTTGGCATTCCTGCACCTCGGCCTAGGGGCACACAAGAATAATTTCACACTAAACCATGCAAACTTAAAAGTAACTTAACAGATCCATAAAGTAATAATAATCATAATTCCTAATTTCCTATTGTACGATATAATGAAAATTATTCAAACATGAAGCAATGAAGACATGCAATGTATGAATTTCAAGATTGATGAACCAATACAAGAAGTTAGAAACTACAACTTTGATTCAATACTTTGTGTCCTAACTCCAGGAAGGAATCTAGTTTGTAGTACAAAACATGCATCGTGTATTATCAATTCTTAATTGACAACAACTAAAGGTCATCTACCTCATCAATTCTTTCCCATTTTGTGTTTTTATGTTATATTCCTTATAAAAGTGTCAAATTTCTCTCAAAGTAAGCAACCACTGAATAAAATAAAAAATAGTTGAGATATGATCGAGAAATGGTCATTTATTTCTTGAAAGGATCTTCACGATTTCTTTGGTTGTTTTTCATCTCCAGAAACAAGAAATGACCTAAGAAACTATCATGATGTAATATAAGAAACAACATGGTGCAATGGCCATTTTCAAAGCCAAATGATGTCCATTGAGGACATGGCCTTTATTTGGTTCCTATTTCATAGGAGTTTCGGGTAGAAATGGAACTTTGTTGTACCATTTCCAGTAGTAAAAGGGGAAAACCTTCTTTTTCCATGGGAAATAATTTACCTTTCCTTTTTCAAGATAATCTAAATCACAAAAAATATGAACTATACTGCACACATTCTTGGATAATGTGAAAGTGGAAAAGGAATACCCTACACAAGTGATGCACACATGTACACTTGAAAACTAATAGATTTTTGTAGTTGAAATGCAATGCTTGTTTTCATTTAAATGTAGGGTTTTTAAAGCAAGGAGAAATAATGGCTGCCAATTTAATAAGCGTTTCTTTTGGAAAAATTTAAATCTTGTATTGGGTGATGAAGATAATAGAGGGTGTTGAATCTTGATTCTTGACATTGTGTTTAACTTGAATAACTCAAATGATTATAAATATCAGTGGATGAGTTCTTTTGTCAAGTATGTCACTCAAAACTCTTATGTCAAATCATTGTATGAAGGCTAGCATTTGCTTGTTTCCCTTTCTTCAGTTCAATGTAAAAATTATATTAATATATTGGAGCATGAATAATAACTACAATTGTTTGCTCTGCAGTATATCCAGCCCCAAGATTATGAAATTTTTTCTCAAGTGGAGCTATTGGTTATTGATGAAGTAGCTGCAATTCCATTGCCTGTTGTAAAGGCTCTGCTCGAGCCATATTTAGTGTTTCTGTGCTCTACTGTAAATGGGTAATAATTATAAATGAGCCAACCACAATCACAGATTTTGTAACCATTCGGTTTCCATGGATAGTGATGATGATATTAACCCTATATATCAGTGACCTATATCTATATGAGAATTATCTCAACATTGACCTTGATATGGTTGGATCGATGTGACCTTTGGTATGTCATCAGAAAATCCCCAAATATTAGAAAATCCCCAAATCTGGAGAACTAAAGCTCATCACTTTCGATCTGGAGTACTACCCTTGTGATAAAGTTGATGACTTTCGATCTCCCATTCTCTACCACTTTGCACTTCACCTTCAACATAGATCAGACCAAGGGAAATCCGTTACTGGGTATTGAGATGGATGAGTTTGTCGAACTAAAATCCATAGCTTAAACTTCATGAAACTGGTGGAGTCAAATTCATGCAAGCACAAACACATCTTACACATCCTCTTTGAAACTCATCTGAAAGAACATTGGAATACATCTAGAGAGAACCCTATAGCCTAACACAATCCAATGGAATTGACCAAAAAAACCCAAACAGATTCAACCCTACTATAGGAGGAAGGGCCTACAGTAAGAACTTACCATTTTCCAAGAGCTGAGGGCGAATGTTGTTCTGCAAGAGCTGAGGGCGAATGCTGTTCTGCAAGAGCTGAGGGAGAATGTTGTTCTGCAAGAGCTAAGGGTGAATGTTGTTCTACAAGAGCCGAGGGCGAATGCTGAGGGCGAATGTTATTCTGCAAGAGCTGAGGGCGAATGCGCGCGTGATATCAGACGTTAATGTAGTTTTTAATAAAATCATTTTTATGTAGTGCGCATTTGATTTTTGCAATATTTCAAATCATTTTTATATACATTTGATTTTTGCATTTCTAATACAAGTGACAAACAAATTTATACAAGAGGTTGAAATTTTTACTAGAATAGCCATGAAAGACTAATTAAAATGGCTTAAAATGCAAGTGGATCTTCAAAATAAATATAATTGAAGGTTCTCCCCACTAAATTTTTGCAAAAGTGCTTACATTATTTAAGTTATCTAGGATATTTTTTTGTATTACACAATCTAAATTAAATAATGAAATAGTTGGGTGGTCTTATTGTTTCAAATTAGGACACAATTTTCAAATGGTGATGAAGTTTCATGTGATGATTAACTGACAATATTCTCCTTTCCTATCCTTGAAAAACTATACAAGGTTCCCTGCTGCCACATGAAACCCTAAATCATGTAGCAACATAGGACCAGTCCTCCATTTTTCCTGTCATAAGGCATTTTGCACATATTTGACGACTAGAATTTGCGGATTCTCGTTTTCCGTGACGTGCTAGGAAGGATAGAAGACTTAATTTTGACGTTTGAAATTTTTTCAAAAAACGTTCTTACGCCGTTTAATTTCCACTTACCAATAATTTTGCAACACTAGTCCTCTTCGCAATTGCAAGGTTGTACTCAAAAAGTAAGGAAAGTTAATTTTTTGGCTCACTTAAAATTAAAAATTTAATAAAGGAATTACCACTTATCATTATTGATATTTTAAAATTAGAATCAATTTAGTTTTCCCCTTCCTATTACAGAAAGTTCACAAATCCTTTCTTTTACATAAAACACCAAAGAAATAATAAAGCCCGTTGCCCTGCAAACTTCCAAGGTTGTGATTAGTGAAGAAGTGAAAAATTACGGCTATAACACTAAAAAATTAGAATGCCAATCTGCCCCAACATGAAGTAGTGTTAATATAGCTAGTGGCTTGGCTTGATGGTCAAACAGTGAATTACACAAGCACAAAATAAAAGCTTTAGGCATCTAGTTCCTTACACTCGCACTCTCAAGGCATTTAGACTTAGGCCAAGCTCAAGATTAGCTCCGAGGAAACTAGATTGGCTCATTAACCTGCCATATTTTAATTTCATAAGGTATGTTCGAAGTTTGAACTGCTACGGTAATTTATTATTGTGAAATCATAGTTCTAAATTATCTCTTATTCTGTGAGCAATGTAATCTATTAATTGTAAGCAGATTCATTAAAAAAATTAAAACTGATTTTAGCATGAATGATGAAAATTTATATATTAATTGGTTTTTAAGAGTATTTGTATTATGTAGGAGCACTGGAAAGAAAAATCAAGACTTCATTTTCTATTTTCCTTATTTTATTGGGCTGAACTAGAGAAAATTGAATATGAATAGTGAGTTAATTGTAAGATCAATGGGCCAAGGCCATACATCAACATTGACGACAGTGGGGAAGTATAAAAACATGGATATTCATGCAAGTATAGTTATTAATGTAATATCAAAGTTAACTCTTAGCTTCACTAAATAAATAGAAGGCAAAGATCTAGCATCAACTGAAACTCACGTGAAAAAGTAGATGAAAAATGTACAATCATCCAATGGAGAGGTAATCTATAATTATCGAGTAAGACTCTTGGCTATGCCTTGAGACTAAACTAATTCTCAATATTTTTTAATAATCATCCATTGGAATTTAGTAGGAAAACCATAGTAAATCATTGTCTAATGGCCATGCAAAAATATATAAAAAATAATATTTGCTGGTTTTTTTTCAATAGGTGGACCATGATGGGACCACTGAGAAGGTGGGGGTGTTTTTTAATCATGGAAGTGAGGTTTAGTAGATTGATAGTCAAGTTACCTTTCCCTATAAATTTTCTCGATCAAGTTATTCATTCATTGAACTTTGATTCATTCCTACTATTTTGATACACAATCTAATCCAGTTGAGACTTGAGTCTTCATTGAGAATGGCATTCATAGGTTGTTAAGAAAGAGTTTATCATGCACATGCACTCTTCTTTTCTTGGTATCTTTGTAACTATGTTCAGCCTGAGTTCTATATTTTTAAATTATCATAATAGTTCGTGATTATTAGGCTTTTATTTTGTCTTTTAAGAATTTTAATTTAATTATTATTAATCATTAAATTTAAAATATATATATATAGTTATTAAACTTTCAATAGAATTATTAAACTTTCAATGGTACATCAACTTTCATACATGAGAAAATAGATACTGACAAATGGTACATCATGGCCTGATTAATTTCGCTTAGCAATTTCAAATGGTATAACATTTAGTCAACATTAATCATTAATTTCTGCACACAGAGACTAATTTCTCTGGAAGCTTGAGATTTATTTGGCTTGTTATTCTTATAGCTACATAGACATAATTAATAGAGAGATTGAGGACAAAAAAAAATCTAGCGCTTAGTCTCCACTACTCAACATGATTTTGTGAGAAATAATACATAGATTGATTTCTCTGAGTGCCTTAGCATTCTTTGGCTCATTATTTTAATCACAACAACAATAAAAAATGCACTGAGGATCTGTTCTTAGTCCGATTATGCAATTTTTATAAGAAAAAATATGCAATATTAATAATAAACATAAATTTATTGCAATTTAGGGAAAGCTCGTTCATGTTTTTTCATTTATATTGGAAGGTTACTTTCTTTTTGAAGTAATTTTTAGTAGATCATAGCATATATTGAGGAAATATTAGTTTGACAAGAATCAGTTATTTCTCTTGAAACTTTAGGTATTAAAATTCCATGACACAGATATATCACACTCCAAAATCCAAAGAAAATGGAAGAGCGTTCAATTTATTACGAGAACGTCAATAATGAAGTGAAAAATTTTAAACGTAATGTTTATTGACTAGAAAAATAATGACCAAAACGTCAAAAAAAATTGTGTGACGGGTAAAGAGAAATCCAAATTCCAACCCTGCCTGCCACCTGTTGGTGAGTGGAGGTTATTCACTTTTCATTTACAGCTTACCAGGTTACTCATGTTACTAATATTTTCACATGGCTAGGTGACTAATTATTGTACTTCTTCTTTATAAAGAACAATTGGTAGATAATTGTATTATTTGAAATCTATAACAAATCCAGGCAACAAAATTACAACAAATAGAAAATTATGCAAAAAAATCACCAGGGCACTAATGTGTGGATACCCTATCATTTCTTAGATCCTCATAACTTACTAACACCTACCATATTGGTATACACATAATATGGCATTTACCTGAAGTATTTCATATGTATCTAGAAGTAAATAAGTTGTATGACAATTTTTATGGCAGATATAAGATGTGTATTATAGTTTATATTTCAATTTTTCTTAAGTAGCATGCATGTGCGATTCATATAGTGACTACAATTACCAAATATATTTCAGTGAAGATGTGAAGATGATCTCTCATTAGGTCCTAATTACTTAAAGCATCATTAATTAGCTTTCCAAATGAATAAAATATGTTAAAAAATTAGTAAAAACTAGGAAAACAAATCATGCTTTAAAGAAATATGGCACAATGAGTCACACTCTGAGATTTATTTAATTACTCATCAAGTGTCGCTACAACATATATATATATATAATCACCATTACCATAGAAATGGGACATGTGACCATCGTTTTGGTTTCGCCAATGACATTCCACATCATGAGCATTGTTTAGGGTTGATTGTGTTGATTTTTTTTAAACAAATCATTTATACATTTTATGGAAATTATAGACACAATTTATAATCACATTAAAATATCATGATGTATGGATATTCCTTATCATTTCTTACATACTCACAACTTACCAACACCTAATAGATTGATATACACATCATATGGAATTTACCCCTAGAATGCCACATGTATCCTAAAACAAATTAGTTGTATGGAAATTGTTGATGCAGGGGCATTAGGCTCAAAACAACCTTTGTCCATAAATAAATGTAAAGGGGGGTCTCATGTTTTATTTCCCCATGTATTTATTCATATTTGAGTTATTTTTAGTTAATTAGAGAAGAAAATGTAACTGCCCGAATGATTAATGGGCACCTGAAGAGATATTCAGTTGCAGAAGTTAAGCTAATTTTAGGAGTCCGTTTCTGTCTGTCAGAGGGTTAGTCTCAGAGTTAGAGATATGAAGAGTTTTGAGCATTAGAGGAGTTGAGTCGATTCAGGGTTTGTATAAAAATAAGCCTTATAGGAATAATAAGGCAGACCTGCATAGAGAACCGCATAGGCTTGTAGGACTGTTGTAGAGACAGAGTAGAGGAGAAGGGCCAAGTAATTTGAAGATCTGGTCGAGCCAAAGTTGTAAGTACTTCACTGCATAAATGTAGAATTATTTCAATGGTATTGTGAATTTGTCGAGTTAATTATGGCGTGAATGGTTTCTGTGTCCCGATAATCAACTGTATAGTAGTCTGGAATACATACTTGATAATTGTGGTTTAATGGGGTCCTGTATGTTGAAAGAGGAACCGAGTCCTTTCATGAATTAATAGCCTCTGTGCGAGAGGTTCTAGCCTTTCTCGAACCCATTGGATATTAGTTTAACTCGGTGTAAGAATTTCCAGATGAATAAAGTTGTGTGATAACCCGTGTTAAGCGCCATGACAGTGGACGGTGTGGCATTGGACAATGGTATGGAAATGTTGTGGTTGAGACTCATGTAATACAGTGGGAAATGCCATGGTAGAGAGGGTCCACAGGTCCAAATTATGGATCTCCCCACAGTGTAATAGAGAATTGTGCTCGAGCCTTCGATTCAAGGTTCGATCGGTGCTACCACGTACATAGAACCAGCGTGTGAAGGAACCTCATGGAGTGCAAGTCCTTAATTGAAGAAAAAAAAACTAGTACAGGAACATGCGAGTCAAAGGAGTGGAGGCGGAGTACAATAAAAGAAAGCTCGACGGAACCTGGAAGATAAGAGGCAGAACCGTGACCGAAGTGCACAGTAAAACCACCGTTTGGAAAATCAGCGATATCACGCAATTTTGGAGGTGGTAAGCAAAATTGGTGAAAAGGACGCGACATATGTCTCTATGGGACACGTGGCCGAGGGTAGAATTATAAAACCGTTCTCATTGCAGATTAACCCTTGGGCGTGTTTGTTACGCGAGATTTCGTTGTGTCTGTTGAATCCTCCAAACCGGCGTGATGCTCCATCGACCATCAGATTGAGAGGTAAATTACTGTGGAGCCAAGAATGGTTTATGTATGACCGTTGAGTTATAGACTAAATTCGAGATTTGTTACGATCTTTGACGATTGGCGGAGATTATAATGAGGATTGTATAATTATGTGAATGGCCGTGCGTTTGGTTGAAACCAAGTGACGGAGTTCGAATTGACAAGGTCGAAATACATTAAACATCACGGTTGAAATACGAGAGGGTCGAGCAGTTGATACATTTGAATATGTAAAATGAGTGAGCCCAAGGCTTTTGGGTTTAATTCCTAAGTGGCTTGTATTTATTGGGGTATATATTAATGAGAGTAGGCTAGTCATTATATTCGGGGTGTGTAAAGAGCGGTTGAATGTTGATAGGTATGATGGGGATTAGACCATAGAACGTGGGGACTTATAGTATGGTTTAGAACCATCAAGTGAAGAAGTTTCGCATGCGAGAAGGCATGGCATAGGCCTTGGGGGTATTATGATCCTTGGAGGAAACTCCCACAGCTAGAAGAGTTGACAGAGAAAATTGGATCGAGTACAAAGGTGTGGCAGGTGGATTTTACCCTGCACCAATTGTTATGGTGCATATATGATGTGTATTATAGTTTATCTTATAATTTTGTTGAAGTAGCATACAAAAATTTACATAGTGATATGAGAACCACTCTCTAGAGTATACATCGATTTTGTACACATGGATTTTCAGTTGCTTTTAAAGATATATCATTGGTGATGGTCACATGATTATATAATGAACCATTAAGTTGAACTATGAAATTATTCATCACAACACACACACACATATTGATGAATTAATAATTTTTCTCATATAATTTTTTTAATCTATTTTGAAAAAATAAAATTATATATAATTATTTCTAAGAAGAACAAGAGAGAATTCCTTACCATATCTTCGTAAAACATATAATAGCAAGAAAATTAATCTATTGAAATTTCATTTCCAAACATATTCATGGAGTAAAATTAAGATTAAAAGGAGATATTCATGGATTTACCTATAACATCACCTCATAATTAAGAATGTAAATGTACAATATTGATGATACATAGGTTAGGAGAAAATTAATCTATTGAAATTTCATTTCCAAACATATTCATGGAGTAAAATGAGGATTAAAAGAGATATTTATGAATTTACTTATAACATCACCTCATAAAAGTGTAAATGTACAATATTGATAAAATTTATTTATATATGATAAATAATAAACCTTTATCTCACTTGTATCATATAATCTTATAAACAAACAATTGCACCGGGGGTGCAAGGGAATGCCGGAAGGAGGAGATGTGAATCATTTTGTGCTATATGAGGGGTAAAATGTGTAATAACTGAAGGCGCTGAATATTTTGTTCGTTTGTGACGATATGGAATATTGGATTTTATTTTTAATAAAAATAATAATTGTTAATTTAATATTATTTAATTTTTATTTATTTAATTTAATTTTTATTTAATTTAATTAATTAATTAATTTATTTATTTATTTTAATCTTTATTTATTTTATTTCTATTTATTTATTTTTATGTTTTAATTAAAAATTTTATTTTATTTGTATTTTTAATTTTATCTTTATTTTATTTTATTTCTATTTATTTATTTATTTATTTTATCGAAATAGTGTTGAGTATTATTGGGAGCTTCTTGTCAAAGGCTCAACCTATGGTCTCAACCATAGTCAATTTCATTTCCCTTTTACACAAATGGTTATAAAACCATGCACCCAAGGTATACTGCTTGTGCGGGAGTGCTTTTCCTTTTACATTAGCCTTCGGGCTATTTTAAAACACATGCTATTACATATAATAACAAAACGAAAAACTATTAAACCAAACCCATTTAAAGTATTCGGGGCCCACATTACAAATGCCCAAAGTGAAATATTTGCGCATATGTTATATATGAGCCAATGGTTTAAATAACTATTGGGCGGTGAAAAAAAACTTATAACAAAATATTAATAAAACTATATCATACGTTCGGACTTCAAGAAAAAAAAACCTGATTTCAATCACAAATTCGCGTTCCAAAATAGCCTGCTGATGTCACCCTAATTTGTGACGTGAAAACTTCATAGAATACGCCATATAAAAATTCGGGTCCATTTTTTGGCTTTGCGTACGGAGGAAAACTATGACGCGAAAATCAAATTAATTCTGCCCTATAATGTTTCGGGTCCGGAATTCCACAATGCAACGGGCCAAAAAATAACATAATCGAATCGCCTTCTTCCACGTGGATGGCTGATTTGGTCTGTGGTTTGTGGGACCACTTTCTTCTGAATTAAAATCTCCCGCGTTTACTATTAAATTGCTTTGTTTCCAAAACAATACAGCGCTCTATTTTTAAGTGTGCAGGGACTGTGATTTCAAAACCAAAATTGTCTGTTCATCAGTTTTAGAAAGAGGTTGTTTGACAAAGCCATTAAAACAGTTTTAGAAAGCAGCTAGAGGACAGGGTAGTTGAAATTAATATTTCAACATCCCTCATTCACTGATAATACCCTCCTTGGTGCCTTCTTCGCCGAACTACGATGTGTTCATCAACAGTCGTGAACCCGATGTCCATTTCTTCGCCAGGCATCTTCACAACAGTCTTGTTTCCAGAGGATTTCGAGTCTTTCTCGACAGCATAGAATTGCAGGCTAGACAATCCATACCTTCACAAATCAAAGACGCAATTAAAGGAGCCTCTCTCATTATTACTATTTTCTCTCCAAATTATGCGCAATCGCAAAGGTGCCTCCATGAACTACTCCTCGTGCTGCTCTGTAAGCCGAAATTTTTTGCAAAGGCATATAAGTGTCGTTTATTGCATATAAGTGTCATTATACCGACGGCGGCCAAAGCGTCGCTATTGCGACGGATGCCTCCAAACGTCGCAATTGCGACACTTAGACATTGTGTCGCAATTGCGACATTTGGAAGCAGTCGTCGCAATAGCGACGCTTTGGGGCATAGTGTCGCAATTGCAACGTCTTCCTCCAAACGTCGCAATTGCAACACTTTGTCTAAGTGTCGGTATTGCGACACTTTTCTCTAAATGTCGGTATAGCGATAGTTTCGGGCGAGACTGAAAAAATTTGGGGAAATTTCCGACATTTGGTCAAAAGTGTCGGAACCAAATGTCGGAATTTCCCCCAAATGTACTAGTGAACAGGGTCAAAGGGGTCATTTTTTTGGTCAACATGGGTTTTTATTTGGCCAATGGTGTGCTAATTCTCGTCAGTTTGTGGTTGGCCAAAATTTCTAGGCTACATGGAAAAGTTTGGTTGGTTTTGAACGAACCAATGTGATGAGGACAAGTGGTGTAGCTAGGGGCTGTCACGTGGCCCCTCCCAAAGGTTGAAACGACATTGTTTGGTTGTATAAAAATTTATGTCAAATTTCGGGCAGAGGTTGGGTTTGACCCCACGACCTCGCCCGCAACACACAAGAGCCATACCAACTCCACTACCACATAAGACTTAACATATTATGAAATCAACATATATTTACGTTGAAACCAATGTAACGGCGGGGGAAAAGAGGGGCCAACCCCAGTCCATAGGACCACCATCGAGGACCACCGGTGGAGCTCCAAGTTAATGCGGAGGGTTAAAAAACTAAAGCACAGTTTAATTAATGCACCTAATCCAAAATTTAATTTTAGATTAGTTTTAAACACACAGTTAGTGCTTTAAGCGTGCTTAACTAGCACTTAATCCTCACTTAACAATTAATTGGCATAGTTGCTCCATTTTAGGTGGAACTGCCAGTTTTAAATACATTTAGCTAATTTAGCAGAGCATTTAGTGGGGTTTATTGAAAGAGGCATAATGTTTTCCCAGAGAGTCATAATTTGACTCAGTTAGAACCAAAACAAGGGTATTGGGGCTATTCTAGAGCCATTGGAGCAGGTTTGAGAGGCATTAGAGCTCAGGAAATGACTATATTAAAATATTTGATCAGTTAATAAAAGAGGGCCAAGCCATTGAAGTTGGTCCAAGAAGACATAGCCCAGGAGGGGTGAACTCCCTCATCACTACTGTGTAATGTGCTTGTTGTGTATTATATTCTCTTCAATTTATTTGTTGTTTATTGGTTTTTAAAGTTGATTTACTTCATGAATTTCTCATAAAAGACACACAATTTTGACACATAAACCCTCTCATAAACTTGCTATTTGACACAATCCTTAAGAACTTTTATTTTATACTGATGAGGAAGCTAGCACAACAAAAATAGTTTTTCCATATTCAAATTAGTATGTGATTTGTCCTTTGTTTGGAAAATAAAGTCATTTCATCCAGGTAGACCACTACGCACTTCCCAATCAATTTGCGAAATGTGATGTCGATAGCTCGTTGAAATGTAGCACCAACATTAATAAACCCAAATGGAATTTTATTACAA
This sequence comes from Pinus albicaulis, assembly GCA_034641835.2. Lineage (NCBI taxonomy): Eukaryota > Viridiplantae > Streptophyta > Pinopsida > Pinales > Pinaceae > Pinus > Pinus albicaulis. The sequence goes on from CM076578.1 coordinate 836,689,282, forward strand.
GTGATTGTTCCCCACTTCGTTCGGAAAGTAGGCTTTAGCCTGTAAGGTTCTACGACCAGAACCTAGTTGTATCCTGAAAACCATCAAGCAGAGAAAAAATCTCAGACCCTAATATTGTTTGTAATATTTTTTCCATGGACGTCATGGGGTAGTTATCTTTGTCCGCGACGCATTTAAGATTTCAGAAATCAACGCACAAGTGGATTTCCCTGGACTTATTTATGACTGGGACACAATTTGACACCCAAGTTGAGTGTCACACTTTGTAGATGATCTGGTCATCCAACAACTTCCTTAATTATTTCTCGATAAGAGGTTCAAGTGTGGGATGCACTTTTCTCAGTCTCTGCTGAAATGGATTGACCCATTCCTTTATTGGTATAACATGATGGATGATTCACATGTCATAAGTTTTAGCTCATCATATGTCCATGCGAACATGTCTTGGTACTTCTTGAATAGGTGGATGAAATATTTCCGCTCTTATGGTTTACAACAAGTAACATGATTAACATATTTCAGATCCTTTTCCATTCCCAAGTTAATCTGTTCATGTGATAGCATGGAACTATGAGTTTCAGCTTTAGCAGGTCCTCGGAAGCGATTATGTAGGTCATATAAATTTTCCAAAGATACCACACCCTTGGGGATGAAGTTTCCTTTATTCTTGCTAGCTTCATCCTACAACACTTCTTCATGCTCGTCCTTGTCGATCACTGTGTATTTGAATACATCAATGCTTTCCATGAAGTGCATTATCTGCTGGTCATCATAAAAAACACATAAATTAGTGACATTATCAGGGATGGATGGTTTATAAATAATTTAAACAGAAAACCCATCCCTCAGTGGTGATAACCTAGCGGCAGCGTTAGCTAATGCATTCGCAGTTGTGTTTCGTATTCTAGGAACCGAAATAATATCGAAATCTTGGAAATGTGAAATTAAATGCCATACCTATTGTTGATAGCTCTTTAGATGAGGTGAAACACAATGAATGGTATTACGTACCTATCGTACCACTATTTCTAAATCACCTACTATTTTTAAGGATGTGACATTCAGGTCAGTGACTCGTTGTAAGCCCAAAACAAGTGCCTCATACTTAGCAGTGTTGTTTGTGCACTCGAACTCTAAGCGGCTTGAGATTAAGTATTTTATTCGCAACGGGTCTAATAGAACACAACTGGCTCTAGATCCTTCCTGTGTTTTTGAACCATCAAAATAAAGAGTCCACAAATCATATGCACAAGGGTAGTCAAATACACTAGTACTAGTACTACTATTGCTACTACTAATTATACATAAGTCATTTGCACCAAATGGACTAGGAAGAAACTCCAACTGTGTTTTTGGTGGGACTGGGGATAGGTGTGCAAGATACCACTCCAGTTGTGTCTCCAAGAAGAAATTTTCGAACACAAATTCTGTGAAGGCCATCAGTTCATTATTTCCGTTCAAGGGAGTCACATCGTGTTTCATGTATTTTTCTGTGTCTACTCGAATCTAGTTGTTTTTGTCCCTATATGGAATCCATAAGTGTGACCTGTCTGTGGAAAAGTATCCTTGCAGCTTACTTGGACAATCTCTACTTAAAAATAGTCTATATGCTTCGGGTATGTCCACAATCACTATGTTTATGCAATGGTCACAATTGGACATCGAAGTAGACACAAAAAATGGTGCAAAAATGGACATAAGAATGGCTCAAAATTGGATTCAAATTGAGATGAAATGTTAGATGCAAAATGAGGTGTAAAAAGTGATGCAAATCTTGATGAAAAAACAAATGCAAAAGTGGATGTAAAAAATGGCTCAAAATTAAATGTAACATTAGACACAAAATGGGATACAAAGGTGGATGCAACACATGGATCAACATAGGATGAAAATCTAGATGCAAATTTGGTCTCTCAAAAAGATGCAAGAAATGGTGTTAAAACGATGCAAAATTGGATGCAACAAATAATGCAAGATTAGATGAAAAGTATGGTGCAATTTGGGATGCAAAAAATGGTTGGAAAAAAATGCAAAAATGGGCACACAAATGGATGCAAAGTTTGGTGCTAAATGAGATTCAACATATGGTGCAAAATTGGATGCAAAATATGGTGCAAATATAGACACAAAAGCTGGCACAAAACCAGATGCAAAAATAGGTACAAAATTAGAAGCACAAAGTAGTGTAAGAATAGATGCAAAAACTAGCATAAAACTAGATGCAAACACTGACACAAACTAGATGCAAAAAAAGGTGCTAAATCGGATGAAAAATATGGTGTAAAACTTGATGCATTTGATGGTGAAAAATTGGAAGCAAATAATGACACAAAACAAGAAGCAAAAAGCAACACAAAAATATATGCAAAAAATGGCGCAAAACTAGAAGTAAAACCTCTTGTAAAATTGGATGCAACTCTTGGTGCAAAATATGATGCAAAAAATTATACAAATTTTAACATAAAAATGGATGAAAAATCTAGTGCAAAAAAGGGTGCTTTAAAAATTGTACAATAGAGCCAGATTTAGCACCTAGGCTACTCATCCCAATTAGAAAAAATGCACTAAAATCTACCGCAAATTGCTTGTTTTGTTGTGGTGTTGAGTTCTCTTATAACAATGGGTAACAAGAGTCACTAAGAATGAGTTTGTTTGAGGCACTATATGGCTGTAGTTGAAATACTCACATCAGTTGGAGTGATCTAGTGAACATGGTATTTATTGGATTGGACATGTTTGTAGAGATGGAATAGGAAATGCATGTCATCAAGAAGAATCTAAAGGCATCACGGGATAGACAGAAGAGTTGTGCAGATCATCACTTGACATTTAAGGAGTTTCAAGTTGGGGAGCATGTTTACTTGCGCATCAAGCCCAAGAATAGCTTCTTTCATTCAATTGAGCTTTAGATTTCCAGATGGTTTTGGAACTAGGTGAGGTGGTCTCAGGAAATTCCCAAGGGCCTAGGAATCCCTTGACTGGTTTTGGCAGGATTGTGGTGAATCCTAAGGGTGGAGATGGGAAAATTCCTCAAGGTACTGGTGAATAAATTGTGAAGCATCCAAACTTGTTTTTGGCCTAAGAATCCCTTAACCAATTTTGGCGAGTTTTTGGTAAATACTGGTGGTTTATGTTTTATTTTGGGCCTAGTGATCCCTTCACCAGTTTTAGTGAAATTGCAGTAAATCCTAGGGGTGGAGGTGTTGTAATGTCTGGGAATCCTTGGTTGTTTTTTTCTTAAGTCACACATTCATGCTTGGAATATGGAACGAAGATGATTGGCTGAAAGAAAGATTTGGTTAAGCTCAATCTATGTTCAGGTGGTACGTGGAAGTTCCCGACTTGGTTGAATTTTTCGTATGTTAATAAGAGCTATTTTCCTCTTGTATTTCACGAGTAATTGTGCTTATTATTATGTGGCTTTGATGGATGTTATATCATGTTTATTATTCTGGTTATATGTTGTTTATAATTATGGTTTCATAACAGGTTCTAGTTATGGCTCTTGACATGTTTTATTAGTTGATGAATGGTTTTTGAATGCATGAGATAATAAGTGTTATTGCAGCTATTATTAGAGGGAATTATACCTTCTTGATGAATCTCAGATAAGTATCAGACCCTTATGTTCAAATATGCATTCATTACCTATAGATTACATGTTCTCAATATGTTTTATGAAATGATTGCCATTGGTAGGCCTAGTTAGGTCAAGTTTCTAACTCAAGTTTGAATGTTTAACTTTGTTTTCATGTCATTTATGCATCTGAGAAGTTACAAGAAGTTTTGGGCAGTGTTTTGGAGGCTGACCTGGAATTTAGGTTCAGAATCTGGGACCGCATGCTCCTCACTGGAAATTTTGGGTTGCAACTGCATGGATTTAAGCTTGTTCATGTGGTTGGAGGATTCCAACCACATGGAGGCCTTGTTGTGGGTGCATTTTACGGCCCAAGGCAGAGAAGGAGGGGTCCAACTCAGGGTTTGGCCACCTGGGATGGTTTCTCAGTCCTTGAGTGTCTTTTAGCACCTGTAGGATGTTGCGTTAGGTCAAATTGTCATCTCTACCCCACTTCCTTAATGGGACCTAGGAGGTCGAGTCATGTCATAGTATCTCTTCCTTTCATGTTTACCCTAGTAGGTCGGTGAAAGTGGGTAAATATGGGAGGGGTAGTTACAATGATACAACTTTAATTACATGTATTTTCAACATAGCTACCGATAAAACGAGAACTATTACCTCAAAACGGGAACTCTAGCCCAAAAAGACTCCAAAAACATGAAAAAACACCCCAAAAACGAAAAGTGTGTCTTCCAAATGCATTTTTTTTTAAGGATCAAATTTCAACATTATTTCAAATTATGCTAGAAACGAGATTTTTTCTTGAAAAAAGGATCGAAAAAACACCCTCGAAAAAAAAACGAGTTGATGCTGGAATACCAAAAAAAAAATTGTGTCACAATCTTGATACATTTTAACAATGGAATTAAAGAAAACATATTAGGACACTGAAAAATTGTAAAATTCTAAAAAATTGGATACATGATGTTAAAGATAAAAATATCATGTCTAAAGGCCTTATCATTTCCAACAATTTTCATCCATCTTGTTAAAGATAAGATATCTTGACTCTAAAAAACACTAAAATTGTAATTGTTTTCAACCATAACATTAAATATAAAATATCACAGTGCATAAAAACCTTAATGACAAGTTTTAAATCTCAAGTTTTCAAATCCTAAGTTTTCAACATACTTGAACCATGACATTATGGAGGAATTATATGACTTAAACAATTTTTAAAAATGAACAAGTAAATGAAATATTTATTATTCCAAGAGTAATTTTTTATTTTAAAGAATAAAAATATATCTCTTTTCAAATCTTAGCCTAAGACAACTTTAAATCTAATTGCAACCAAAACCTAAAAATCAACCATCAAAACAAAGTGTCCGCTTTCAATGAGGCATAATTTTTTTAAAAGTATTTTTTACCAAATGCTAACAATACATAATATCATGCCAATATCACTGCATAATATAAAAATTCAACATATATATATATATATATATATATATATATATATATATATATATATATATATACACTTTTAATCAAAATATCAACATTGGTATGTTGAATATAACATAAATTATTTTTTCAATTCATTGTTGCGTTGTGGATAGTCTAAAGAGATGAATTATTCATAATTAAAACAAATAATCCAACAAACATAGAAATGCCTCATAACTTCATGAAAGATCATATGGAAGTCAAAATATTTATTTCAAGTTACCATGCAAATATCAATTACATAAAAATGTCTTATACAATTATTCAAAATCAATCATAGGTTCTGGCACACCATTAGAACCTACATCTTTAGATGAATGATTGGATGTAGATGAAGATGATCCATATTCTTCTCTTTCATCAACTAGTGCTCCGTCTGAGTCAACATGCATGCCCACCATTTCAGAGTTCAAAATTCTTCTAGATCTACGACTAGATTCAGTAGAGTCCCATCTCAATAGTATTTGTTTTGGTAGCAATTTATTCAAAATACTTATGGTCTTCAAGTGAAGAGCTCCTCTGTTTGTCAAATTGAAGTCATACACAAGTATGTCAACATCCTTCAATTTTAAGACATTTGTGGGGCGACGATTTATATTTATGCCCTTTATTTTTCTCTTTCTTCCATTTTTTTTTTCAACTACCATCTCTGGCTTGTACACACCATTGAAAGGTTCGGTACTTGTGGCATACCAATGTACTTCAATGGTTGTAATATCTTCATTTTCCTTAATGACCTTTATAACCTTGGAAATCTAGAATGGATAGCTAAGTGGATCTTCATCTGCTAACACTGCTATCATGCAACTCTCCTCAACATCTTGCACATAAACCCTTTAAAGGTCTTCCATGGCTTCACGTTGTACACGTGATCTTCTAGAACCGATATAGATTTCTCTCTCCTCTACTTGTGGAGAATTAATAATAGCTTGAGACTGTTGTTGTTCAACAATGTGTGTTTCCTCATGTTCATTTGGCATATTTTGGGGCAAAAAAAATGGAGTCTTCAAAAGCTTGAAATCATGTCACTTTGATTATTGAAAAAAGACTCCCACCAAACTAAATCGACAACATCAAAGTACTCATATGTATCTCTAATACATCTTTTAATTTATTCCAGACATTCAAAATAATTTATGTCTCTCTTATGCCTTCATGCATTATGGATTTCAACAACTGACTATAATAACAATATCTTTGATGAAAATATTGGACGCTTTGGAATGAACTTCAAAAATGATAAACCTAATGATGGCCCCCATTCTACAGCAGTTGAATACTTCTTGCCCAATATAAGTGTTATCCCATCAATTTTTTTGATATGAAATCGATGTTGGAAGTTAATGTTGTTAAGTTGATCAATGCATTTCTCCTCACCATGCGATCCCAAAATAAACCTTCACATGTCAATAGTTTCTTCCAACACATGAAACACAGACTTTGGAATGTAGGATTTCTTAATACATTCTATTAATGATGGCAGGCTCCCAACACCTTTCCTCCTCAATGTTACTGAAAAACATCTGGACATTTGATCAATATGGTCATGAGTATGCCCAACAAGAAGGAAACCAACCTTTATATTTTTAAAAATTCCCAATTCAACGAGCATGTTTAGATACCCAAAAAGAACTTGATTTTTGTTTTCACGGCTTGTGTTGTCTAATTGTACATACAAAACTTCAGGAAGAATACTAGACCATTGAGTAACCACATCATGGATTATAGTTGTGGTCAGATTTGCATCATTATGAATATTTGGAGCTGTGAAGTAAACCCTTGGAAACATCTTCTCGTTAAAGACCATACAACCAACTAAGTGAAACTGAATGAAATATTCCTCCTCTAATTTTTTTGGTGTGCAGACAAAATGTGGCAGAAGTGTTTTCTTTTGGTCCATACCATCAATTATCAAACCGAAATATTTATTTGGATTATCATAACACTTCTTTCAATGTTTATACATTTTTTTCCTTTTACTTGTTTGCTGATTGTGATGCTCTTGAAGATATTTGACAATGAAACCTTTACATAAAATAAAATAAATATATCAATAAAGATATTTTCATAGTTGATAACTATCCAATTTTTAAACATAATGTTTTGAACACATACCTCTTTCTGTGATCCAGATTTATGTAGGAACGCAATAAAATACATAAATATAAATAAACAAAGAGATGCAACAGAAATAATACTTCATTTCATTAATATCAAGTAACAAAAATATGCTTACAGACATAATGGAAATAAACTAGCTAGGGCACTGGTAGCTTATCTCTGAGAAGAGATGTGGTGGCTACAAGCCTCTGAACTGTGTTACAATGAGGCTTGAGGGCCTATTTATTATTGAAAAACAATGGAGAACCCTAAACATCGAAAAACCTAACCCTAGGAGATGAAGCGCCAAAACTTGGGCCCAGTTTGGGTAAATTGGTGTTTCAACTTCCCAGGTACGTAACTTTGGCATACGATCTCCGTTTGACGCGCACCATACCTCGTTAGAAAGATATATCCAAGTAATACAACTTTTTGTGTTAGAAAAATTAGTCCATGGATGGATTTTGCTCCCAATTTTCCAAAAAAAACGTCGTTTAGGGCCTCAAAACGACTCCAGAAGTTCAGGACCTGAAAAACTTCTAAAAATAGTAAGTTGTGCCGAAACTAAAAAAACTGAAAGAACCGATGGTGGGTGTTCAAATGGAATAGGTGGGTGGACACCAATATCTACCTGGAACATTAGGGCCTCCAAACGGCTCTGGAAGTTCTGGACCTAAAAACCTGCTAAAAATAGTAAGTTGTGCTGAAAGTGAAAAACTGAAAGAACTGATGATGCAGGTCCAAATGGAATAGGTGGGTGGCCACCAATATCCACTTGGATCATTCTGCCCCTTGAAATTTATCTCTTTTTTCTTTAAGAGAAGCACATGTGCTGCAAACCCCCATCCTTGTCTTCTTAGGAATACAAACATTGTTGAATTCGTTCTTCCATACCCTTGTAAAATATGAATATGTAATAAAATTTCCAACTCCTTCAACGACTTTTGCATAATATTTGTATAAGCTGAATGTTTCTCGTCTCGAGAAATTATCTAGAATATTTATTGTGTCTTTATTTGGCATACACTCTAAATGCTTTGAAAAGAAGTCTTTCGTCCATGACATAGTAGTATTTGTTAACAACCCAACCTCTCGTTTATAACGTACTTCAAAATAATATGTGGGATCATTTTTTAGTCTTTCTTGGATTCTTGACAAACGACAATTACCAATTGAATGCAACATTTTGAAACCCTTTCCGCAGAGCAATACATTCCCAATATGATAATCATAACATTCTAGTGTAGATTGCATGCAACCCACTAAATATGAATTGTGCATGCTTTTATTCATTGAAAAATATATTTTCCTTTTCTCAAAAGAAAAGTTGAAATCCATATGTTTCAAGCAATCCCTTCGAACACATTCACTTGAAATCAAATGAACGACATAACTTCTTTTTGTGAGATATATTGTCATTGTCCTTGTATAACTGGAATCTTTTGGATTCATATGAAAAGGTCTACTCCTACTCCTAGTTATAATATTTGCTTGCAATTGATCCATCATTCCGTTATCCTTTGTAGAAGAAGTTTCATCACCATTGGGAGGAATATTATCCCCATTATCATCATTCTCAGCATAGTTAAGAAATTCATCAGTGTCATTGCTTGGAAAATATTGAATACCATACTCACTTGAAGAAAACATTTCACAAGAATCATCTGCGCTTTTGTAACCCTCACTCAGACGAAATACTTCACCATCTTGATCCATGCTTTCGAATTCTTCCCTTGGAGGATTCAATTCTTCATCACCATGAGTGTCTTTGAAACAGTCACTTAGAGAAAATGCATTATTCAGGTTTGTGCCTCTAAAAGTATCATTTGCAAGAAAATATTCATCATCCCCTTCCTCAGTGGTGCTCTCATAATCCTTGGTATTAGGCCTAAGTGGAAGCTTTGAATATGCATTCACCATAAATTCTTCATCCCGTCCCTCCCCTACCTCACTGGTGCTCTCATAATCCTTAGGATTAGGAATAAGTGGATGCCTTGAATCTCTATTAATTGGAAATTCTTCATCCCCCCCTTCATCAGTGGTGCTCTTATAATAATTAGGATTAGGATGAAGTGGAAATTTTGACTCTGGAAATTCATCCCCCCCTTCATCAGTGGTTCTCGCAAAATCTTTAGGATTAGGATGAAGTGGATATTTTGACTCTGCAAATTCTTCATTACCCTCTTCATCAGTGGTGTTGGCATAATCCTTGGGATTATGAAGAAGTGGATATTTTGACTCTGGAAATTTTTCATTCCCCTCTTCATTAGTGTTGCTCGCATAATCCTTAGGATTAGGACGAAGTGGATATTTTGACTCTGAAAAATTTTCATTCCCCTCTTAATCAGTGGTGCTCGCATAATCCTTAGGATTAGGACGAAGTTGATATTTTTACCCTGGAAATTCTTCATTCCTCTCTTCATCAGTAGTGCTCACATAATCCTTAGGATTAGGACGAAGTGGATATTTTGACTCTGAAAATTCTTCATTCCCCTCTTCATTAGTGGTGCTCGCATAATCCTTAGGATTAGATGAAGTGGATATTTTGACTCTGCAAATTCTTCATTCCCCTCTTCATGAGTGGTGTTCGCATAATCCTTTGGATTAGGGAGAAATGGATATTTTGACTCTCCAAATTCTTCATTCCCCTCTTCATCCGTGGTGCTCGCATAATCCTTAGGATTAGGACGAAGTGGATATTTTGACTCTGGAAATTACTCATGACCCCCTTCATCAGTGGTGCCTTCATAATCCTTAGGATTAGGACGAAGTGAAAATTTTGACTCTGGAAATTCTTCATCATGCGCTTCATCACTGGTGCTCTCATAATCCTTAGGATTAAGAGTAAGTGGAATACGTGACTCTCAATTTACAAAAATTTCTTTGTGTTGCCCTTCATCAATTATGTTCTCATTATCCTTAGGATTACGACCAAGTCAAATTTTTGACTCTCTATTCACGGTGAGTGGGCTTCTGTTATATTCAACAATATGAATAGAGTTGTTGCGTGACGAAGATGTTGATGTTGCAGAAAGAAAATATCCACTATCAGAAGAACCCATGGCTTTGAACAAGAAGAGGTTGAATGATACAAATGCACTCTCTCCCAATTACAATATATAGCTTAAATACTGAAAATTTCCCTCTAATATTTCCCCCCAAAAATTTTCGCTAAAAGTTTTCCCTCCAAATTCCCCCCCCCCAAAAAAAAAATTCGCTAAAATTTTTCCCTCCAAATTCCCCCCCCCCCCACCCCCCAAAATTTTCGCTAAAAACTTTCCCTCCAAATCTATCGTTTGAAATATTTCCATACAAAATATTCGTCTAAAATGTATTTCAAAACATTTTAATAAAATGCTGGTAATATTTCACCCTAATTTCTATTCAAAATATCCACAAAATATTCCTTTCATGCATGTCTTCTAAATTAAAATAAATTTCTTATTTGAATAATTTAACATTAACTATGTATTATAATAAATTTTTAAAATTTATGTTTTATTTTTTTTTCCGACATTGAATAAAAGTTAATATAAACCTATAATAATAACTATAAGTAAATATTTTAAATTTTAAATTTTAATCCCACATTCGCGAAATGGTAAACCAATCACACAATCTTCGCAATATAATAACAATTAGTGTTTCTATTCCTCACATCACATCAAGTCTTCTGGGTTTTGTTGGAGCAAGTTTGTAGAGGTATTGCGTTGGAATTGGTAATTTTGTGGAGGCATTGCATTCACATTGGAGGCATTGTGTTGGCATTGGTAGTAGGAGTTTTTCGCATTTCAAAGGTTAGTGTTCCTTCTATTTTGGCCATTTAAAGATGAATTTGGAAAGAATCTGTTTTTTTTTGTTTTTATGTTCCAAACCTATTTTTTTATGGTTTTTAGGTTTAAAAAGCCTATTTTTTAATATTTTTATGGCGAAGGAAATGGAAAAAAAAAAACTCAAATTTTTAGGTTCTTTCTCACAAAAATTTAGATTTTTTTTTTTTTAAGGTTTGCTGGGTTCCTCCATGAAACAAAAAAACCAAAAAACAATTATGCACATAAAATAAAATTTATATTTATTCTATTTTTATTTTTTCTAAAAGTACTATAAAAAGATTAAAATATATATATATATATATATATATATATATATATATATATATATTTTTATTTTTTTAAATATGATTTTTTTTTTAAATTTTATTTATTTAAAGGAAAATACAAATTTCTTTTTGTTTTTATTAAACTTGTTTTTTTTTATTATAAATACATTTTACAATTAAAAAAACAATTTAATTTTAAAAAAAATTTAGTATTTTATTTTTGTTTTTTAAATTTTATTAAAATAAATTAAATTAACCAAAAAAAATTAATTTATTTTGAAATTTATTTTTATAGTTTTTATTATATAATTTTTTATTTTTATTTTTATTTTTTAAAGTATTAATTTATTTTAAAAAAATTATTATTTATTTTTTTAATATTTTAAAACATTTTATTTTAATATTTTTTTTTATTGTTTAAAAAAAAAAAATTTAATTTAAATTATTTTTAATTTTATTATTTAAATTGTTTATTTATTTATTTTTTTAACCAATTTTAATTTATTTAAAAAAATTATTTTAAATTATTTTAAATTTATTTGTTTATTTATTTTTATATATTTTATATTTTTTAAGTTGAAATTAAAAATTAAAAAATAAAAAATTTGTCGCTCGCTGAAGGTCGGAGGCCAACTAGGCAGTCCTCCATGGCGTCGGTCGTCCACCGACTAGGCAACGCTCCACAACGCTGCCCGCCTGGCCTCCAACCCTAGGCCCAGAGTCGACTTTCGCCCAGTCGGGGGCTGGAGGCCCGTTGGGTAGCCCTCCGGGTGCCGCTCGACCAGCCTCCAGCCCTAAGCGGGCAGACAAAAATCTATTTTAAAAATTTTTTTAAACAAAAAAAAAAAAAAATTAAATTTAAAAATTTAAAAAAAAAAATAATATATATATATATATATATATATATATATATATATATATATATATATATATATATATATATATATATATATATATATATTTATAATAAAGTTTAAAATTTAAATAATTTTTATATTAAAATTTTATAGTATTAAAAATAATGTATATTTACAAATTTAAAAATTAAATTTTTAAATATTAAAATAACATTTTAAATTTTAAAATGACATTTTAAATTTTTATAATTATATTTTGAATTGTAAAATAAAAATTTAAATTGTTATAATTATTTTTAAAATTTTAAAATAAAATTTATTATAAAAAACAACCATTAACATAAAAAAAAAAAAAAAAATTATTTTTCTTTGATTTTTTTTTAACTTTAAAAAATAAAAACTTAATATTGAATTTTTTTTTTTTAATTAAAAAAAAAAAACAAGTTTCAAATGAATTTTTTTTTAAATTGTTTTACAAAACTATTTTACATTAAAACAAATTTAAAACAACTTTTTTTTTTATAAAAATGTATTAAAAAAAAATATTATATATATATATATATATATATATATATATATATATATATATTTTAAATATTTGGTTTTTAAATGAAAAAATTATATAGTTAATTTTATTTGTTTATTTTTAATTTATATAGTTTTACAAATAAATTTTGTTTTTTTTTAAATTTATTTTATAGACATTAATTTTCGATTAATTTTAATTTTATATTGGCAAACTTAAAAAATATATATATTAATTAAGTTATATGTTTTCTCAGTAATTAATATATATATTTATTTTTATCAGGAAGATGGCATCAAAAAATATTTATGTGAATGTTTATGGACCTAGGGTAGCAACTGCCAAATGTAAAGTTGCAGTTGGATGCACTATGGATACTGTTGGACGCAATAAGAATATTGTTGCACACACTATGCATACTGTTGAAGAAAAAAAATTTGAAAGGCATAATAAAAGTCAAGCAAGTGGTCCACCAAATTCATTAAAGCTTTTTTCTGTCTGGAAGAACGCAGAGGAAATAAATAAAATTGATTTTTCATGGTATCTTGAAGACAATGAAACAGATGATGATATACATGTCTATCTGATATGTAGTATGATTGACTTAGATGAATCATATCAGGTGATGGTCAAAGTACGAGACATATGTTTGATGCCGAATACAAACACTATTTATGTTCTTGCAAGAATGACTTATAAATGTGACAAGGTTAGATATCGTCTATCTAAGGTGAAGTATGACACAAATGAAACATCTACAAAATTATCTGCATAAATCGCAAGCAACATTGTAAATAACAAATTAAGTATGCTTATTTATATTTCTGCTATGCATTATTATAAGGATCATTCATTTTTTTTATAAATTATTGATCATTGACATGTTTTATTTTGTTTCATAGGATTTTGTTGCGCTTCTTTTGAAGATGTGGATCATGAAACTGAAAATTATGTTAGAATTAGTGAGAAGGAGATTAGAAATGTTGTGCAAAAGGAGAAAATAAATCAAACACGAAAAATAAAAATGGCCAAAGATGTCTCTCTTTTACCTGATGATGAAGAGCTTGTTTATAAGAAAATTGATATGTTAACCAATAAGAAGAATAAATCAAATCTTGGTCAACCTGTAAAATTCATGAGCAGCAGTGAAGAACAAACTGAAAGCTCTAAAGGAAGAAGGGAAATCATAACACGAGGTGCTGATTTAGAGGATGGCATTATTAAAACAAAATAAATGTCATTCGATCTGAATTGAGGAAGAATAAATTAATTTGTGGTGCCCAAACATTTGAGCTTAATGTCAACTAATTTTATAGGCTAGATGAAGGACAATCTCAATATCAAATTAGAAAGGCACATCACCTACATGTATATAATCTGAAAACATTGTTTAGGTTCAATCCATATGTGCATGTGGTAAATTATGTGGTTCTTGTTGATCCACGTTAGGTTCCCGACAAGCAGGCATTTGAAAAGACAAAACGCTTTGATTATAAATATTATGTAATTGGAGGGAACCATTCAGTAGATGCTAAAAGACAATTGATTGAGGAATATCCCAATAAATATCTTTTTCAAATAGTGAAATGCATCATTTACGTTGACTTAACAAAAACAAAAAAAAAATTATTGGCATGGGATCTTAATGCAAATAATTAGTACAAAATGAAAATAACTTTCATCCAAAGGGTCAAATTTATTCATAATGAATTCATAGAAAACTGTGGTGGGGATAAGGCACATGTTAGTCTAACATTTCAGAAGGAATGTTTAATGGAAACAGGTTATCAAATTGATGAAAAAATCAAATCAAAAGATAGAAAAGTGCATTCAAATATATTCTGAAGCATGTATAACATTTTTCAGTTGGCATTTAGAACTAGGGAGATATGGGAATTGATTGATGAGATTTTTGAGCAGTGGGAGAATATTTCCATAAAAAATCGAAAGGTTAGAAAGATAGATAAATGTCTTTTCAGATTAATCACATCATTAGGATTTGGTCGACGTTTCAAACCAAATAATGCAGTTCATCCTCATGACAAGGTCGACCAAATCCTAATGATGTGATTAATCCTAAAAGACATTTATCTATCTTATGGATCACAAAAGTCTCAAATCTAAGGTTAGAAAGTGTAAACCCATAATATGTACCAACTGTAAGACAAGTCCTGAAATGAAGCAACTTCCAGAAGATATGACTATCACATCTTGGAGAACAATGCAAGGAGTGAAGGATGACAAACTAGTCAAATTAGTACTATCCCGTGTGAAGTCGGGTGAATTATCAATAGATGAAATGTGTGCAAAATTTCAAAAGTAAGTTTCTTGAATTATTTCTACTTTTCCTTTGATTATTATAATTTTATTTTAAATAAAACATAATGTTGTTGGTAGAGTTTTGTATACATGTCACTATATTAACAATTTTAACTTTATTTATTGAGTCAGAAGATTTATATGAAAATACAAGAAATATGGTTCAAATTTTGAATGAAGACAATTGGGATGATGTCGTGCGCAACTACCCAAAATCAAGTTCTACAAAAACACTTAAATATTTTTATATTGCATTCAATAAGGTATGTTGATTTATACATTCATTTTATTCATATGTAAACTATTTTTATTTTATTACTTATACATATATATTTTTTATGTCATCAAAGATGTCGAAGAAGGATGGAAATGCAATACCAGATACTTTCAAAAACTTTATTGAAAAAATTAAGTTGGAAAAGATGATAAAGAAGTGTCTTATGAATGTTGAACTTGATCCTACTCTTAATCATTTAATTTGGAATGGGCTCGACAGTATCCAATATCAAATAATACAAGGTGAATGCCCAATATCAAATAATACATTGCAAAACTAATACCTAAAAGGGAATATGCCCTAGTCATTGCAGATATTCCTCATAATTTCAATTTCCCAAACATTGAATATGATAGTGAACCATATACTTATCAAGATTTTAGTAAAGTGGTTACGGGTTTTCAAGAAGTCACAACATCACCATTTTGGATATTTGTGACATTTCATTCAGACACACAGTTTGCAATGTTACTAACAAGCTTCAAGGGAAAAAAAAACTCAAGGATGCAACTTAAATGGTAAGACATTGTAATTGTATATTCGATTAATCTTAATTTTTTTTAAATTTATGTACAATTTAATTGAACTTTTACAATGTTATGTTACAGGCAGAAGTCAAATCTTTTTTGTTCCGAAGATCAGCCTATTATAAATGATTGTGAGTTCATCCATGTTGAACGTTGGACAAAAGAGGATAGCTATAAAGCGTATTTTTATGAATCAATTAGATGGGAAGAGTCATAGTGAAGTATTGATTCTTGATGTTGTTGTAAGAAAACTAACATATGAGGATAAAGATGCAAACAGAGATATAGTTATCATTTATCAGAAACCACAAGCATTGATTAACTATCTTATAGATCTATGTTCAAATGAAAGAGATTTGGTTTTGGATTTATTCTGAGGTTCAGGTAAGTTTTATTATACAAATTTGAAATTAAATATTTTATTTTTTACTTTTTTTTTGTTTATAATAATTTGCTTATTTATTTCTTTTGTGCTTGATGACTAGGTACAACACTAACATGTTGCCTACAAAAAGGAATAACTTGCATTTCCATTGAGAAAGACTCGGTGAAATGCAAATTTATTCAACAAAGAATTAATGTTCTTCAATTTATTCCATATGCAAAGCAAGAAGTTGGTTTGAGGAAATGGGATTTTAATGAATCATGTGTGGCAAAAAAAGCAAGGGAACCTCAACCATCATTATATGGAATGATTGGAAAAGAACACTTTGAAAGATTTGCAGACATGAAAGATCCATTTGAAGATGACAATGACCAAAATGAAGCAGAAAATGTTGCGGAAGAAGACATTAATGATGTTCTAGAAGATGTTGAACATGGATTAGTTGATATTGTTGATGATCTTTAAGTTATGCTTGCAAATAAAGCTCAATTTTGAGAGTTATTAATTAATTTTACTTGTAATGTTTAGACTTTGATATTTTATGAGAAGAATCATTTTTTGCAAAAAAATTGTCATTCCTATTATTTTTTGACATAAAATTGATAAAAAATGCTATTTTCTTAAGTTTTTTTGTTAATATTTTCCCAAAAAACTTGTTTATTTAACATGTATTTTTTAACAAAAAGTCTCTAAAAGTGTTTTTTTTTTTTTTTCCATTGTATTTATATTGAAAATGTGTATTTTTTTTCATATGGTTCAAAATATTGGTTTTTTAGCTTTACTTGATGTGCATTGAAATATTAATTAACAATACATAAACATATAGAAAATATAAACTTTGAAATATTGACTATTTTTAAAAAAAAATTATCTATGTGAAAAAATGAAGATTTCATTACAAATTTTATTTAATTTAATTTTTTGTTAAACACAAGTACATTAATGCACTTAAAAATAAACATACGAGGGAAGAATAAGACATTAGAAAATGTATACTGTCAAAATCAACCCTCTAAAAAAAAGTAGGTGATTCTGCACCACCAGTATTCAAAATTGACATGAAAATCATCACATAAAAATAATTAAAAAAAATAAATTTAAAGTGCCAAAAACATGCTCTGAAAGAAAAGAGGGTGATTCTGCATCACCACTTTTCAAAATCGGGTGTTTTTTTTTCTACCTCAAAAAAGTAGGTACCAATTCAGTTACCTATTTGATCGGTAACTATGTTTTTCATGAATTTGTTGAATTGCATAATCTTGTTGTTCTCTCAATGCTTGTCGTATTTTTATCATCCTTTCTTTAGCTATTTCTTTCACTTCCTCTATTATTTGCACTTTATCTCCTTTTCGAGATCACAATTTCCAATTTCCCATGTTTGTTATGAATTTTTGTGTAATTTCAACATTCTGTTATGTTTCTATGAATTAATGTTTGTTGTTAATTTTCTATGCATGCAAATTTCAAATTTGTAATATTTCATTTTATTTGGGTGACAGCAGGAGCTTGATCTAGCTCCTAAGTCTGCAGCTCCCTCATAAATGTTATTAATATAGTTGATGGTCGGTAGGTTGGGAATTCTGTTTGTAAGGAATCAATCTAGCTACAAGCTCGATCGAGCCACCGATTAACAACATAAATGAATTGAACGAGGGGTTCTTAAACCCTCAATCAAGCTAGTTATATTATATATTTCTAGCGCTCGATCAAGCTCTTGAGGTTCTTAAAAAAATAGATTTAGCACATTTTCTGCAAATTTCTCTACAACACCATTTTGTACCCTCACGAACTTAAGGTAGAATTTGTCCTTAAGTGGCAGAGTTTATCATGTTGGATTCGTGAAGAAATTCTCTATTAGATGGAATATGAGTTTTACATTTTTGAATTCAGATGATAGTTTTCATCTAATTTCTTTTAAACATAATGCTTGAAATTTTTTTGGGCAGTTTCAAAGGGGATGAATGTACAAAATCAATAACATAAAGTATACAAAACAAAAAAAATCAAAAAATACTAGCCTCTTCATTTACGAGTCCTCTTCAAAAGGGTACACTTGGTTTTGGAATTTGTTTAAATAGTAGAAAAAATCTTACGTGAACACATGTGTCTAAAAAATGCAATTGAAATATTAATTCGCCAACTTCGAAAAAAAAAATATATATAATTGCATAGGAAAATAAAGTTTTAATATGCATACCCTATTTCTCTCAGTGTAGACCATGCTCATATATATGTCTTTTAAATTACATATTCTAGACTAAATTATGCTACGTGAACACACACATACCTGTTAAGATGTGCGAAAATTTGCAAAGGAAAGCATTTCATTTATTGGAAAATCGACAAATTACTATACGACAATAATTTTTTTTGCAAAAAAAAAAATCAAGAAAATAACATATTTCTCCACAAATTGTATTTTTACTTCGATTCAAAATTCACAATGCTTAAATGAAGTTTGAGGGCTTCAATTCGATAAAAGAGTAAAATTTTGAAATTTCATTGCAACATTTGGCCTCCATCTTTATGCATTCAACATTAATTTCAAGGCTATATATATATATATATATATATATATATATATATATATATATATATATATATATATATATATATATAGACACACAATGTGTTCAATACAAGTGGAAAAATACATTTTATGGAATAAATTTAATTGGTACCCAAGACATGTACTATTTATTTTTGTAAATTTAAGGGTTTTATATTAATATAAGAACTCAGAAGTTGCATAGATAAACTGACCAGGTCCCAAATAAGGACTTTATTTACTCATGAATATATTGGGTATTTGAATTTTTATGTTATATCTAGCTTACATGATACAAACTTTGTTCTCTAGTTGGTCATCCAAAAGTATAGGCCAAACTTGCTGGTGAACTATTACAAAACATAACATAAAACCATATAAAAAAATTGTCTCCTAACTAAACATCCAATACTAAAAGTCATACTTTCTAATGAAAATTTACAAAACATAACATAAAACCAGTCATAGCTATTAGAAATATACACCATTAGGAATCAAATGAAGAGATGGGAGTAGGATCCTTGGCACTCGATCTAGGAGGAATACTGATGTTTAACTCGCAAAGGAGGTGTCCCTCAACATGATCTAGTCTTGAGTCAAGTTTATCCATAGTGAATCCTTCTTTCTGCAACATCCTCTTAATGTATTCCAATGAGGAAAACACATTGTATCGTTCTACTTGCTTATATTTTAAAATCAGGCCCATCAAAGTCTTCATTTTCCAGTGAAGGGAAACATAGTTTAGATATTATTTTTTCCATCCCCTTGTATGACCAAGGTCATGAACCCAACAAGAAAAATCCTCTATGATCTCAAAATTGGAGAAATATTGTCTCTCCACTCTTACTTGAGTTTCTAGCTTCCTAAAATCTCCTAGTCTCCGAAGGGACTGTATTGAAGTGTAGCAACTATGTCCCAAGCGAAGAGTCGAGCCCTTCATTGACTTGGTGCTTAGCTGATAGGAAGGGGTAACACTTATAATAAAAACTAAAGTGATAAAAACCAGGGAAATGACAAGACAAACCCATCCCAACCCCAAAATGGAGGTGTAACCAACAAAATACCCACGTCATCACAAGACATATAACAGAAAAAACTAAATTTAGAAGCCCTATGTGTATACCCACTGGGATTGCTTCTACACTGTGAGTGACTTGCAGTTGTCAGGGTTAAAATACAAACAACCAAACCCCAACCCCACAAAATGTAAACCCTTTTGTATTGCACCAACTTTCATCAATTCTAGAGGGCATGTGAAATTCAACCCCCTGCCACCGACTCAACATCATATTTTCCTTACCCACAATAATTCTAGACACAAAATATCTCTCCAAGCTATACCAAGCCCAAGACAAATCAAAAGCAGATACACCATGAAAGAGAAAGGAAAGACACCGACTGTACTAACATAACCATACAATTTGTTGAGAAATGCAAAGTAAAAAGGAGAGGATGATACCAGCGTACCAGTAACTAAGAGCACAATTCGAGGCTAGCACCAACCTCCCCAATCGAAATTAGAAGCCACCAACTGGTTTTATTCGCTACACTTGAAGTTCTTCACCCTCCTCCAATTTCCCAAAGCCCACTGCCAAGAGTTCCCCCCACCCCCCACTTCTATCTAGTTTGTAAAATTTGTAGCTCTCCTACTGCACCAAAGCTCGGTCAACTAGAACCCAACATCTGTGACCAAATTTCTTTCTTACCTCTAGAGAAACCCACCACCCTCCACTTCGTCGAATCCAAATGAGTAACCCACTCACAAAAAACAGGCTAGGAGCGAAGCTAGACAAAAATACCTCCACATCATAGTCAATCGAAGGGGATCATAGCAAGGAGGTCAGCTCCTCGACCTCACGCCTACACCAACCCTCTACCTTCACCGCCAGAATGAAAATGCAGAACGTCAACCCACCATTGTTATTTAATTCCAAACTTGTGGTTGCATACGGTCGCATGTCCGGGACACCTCCCTCCTTCAATCACGTTAAGGTGGGCAGGTTGGTGGGCTCATTCTCCCAAGCCCTCCCTTGGATCGTGTGTCCCTTGGATCGTGTGCACACCCCCTTCTAGGAACCCAAGACATGTACTCTCTCTCTCTCTCTATATATATATATATATATATATTCTATGAAAAATCAAAATCTCATTATTTAGAAAGTTCAATTTTCATATACTCTTATAAACACCTGAAAATATTTATTAAAAAAAAAAAAAAAAAAACCCTATGAATAACTACAAATAAAAAAGAATATCATCAGGTTTATTTTGGGTGGTTGGGAGGAATGTTTGGGATCCTCTCCACCCAACTTCAATTCCCACAAGTGACATGATGAACTACTATGAACATAATTAGTTATAAAAGGGCACGTGTCAAAACACAATGACTCCTAATGGAACGACACCTTCTTAGGTGCATAAACAACCCTCATTTGTAACCACAACACATCATATCACTTGTACATCCAAACATTTATTTAAATACGTTATTTTTCCTATTATGAATATTACCATATTCCATATATTTTGTTTAATAGGGAGACTAACCACAACAAATCATATCATTTTTACATTCAAACATTTACATAAATATATTATTTGTCCTATTGTGGATATCATCATATTCGAAATATTTTGAAGATTAAATTGAAGTTAATTAAATATAATAAATATATAATTTTTTTTATTAAATTTAATTTTACATAAATAACAATGAATTACATTTATCTATGTAATTAAGTAGGTTTATATGGGGTTTAGTCTTCATAAAATTTCATCTTTAAATATTATAGAGATGGATAATGGATGAAAATTGATTATGAAGTTCCATGGTTCCAAAAGATCTGGAAACTTAAATATCATAAAAACACAATAAATCACATTCATTGAAAAAATCATTAAATGTTTTTGAAAATGGTCATTATAGATGACATCAACACTTTATACACACCATAAATTGGAAAGATTTCGAAAAAATCACTCTTAAAAACTACTCATATGTTATTATTGCCTTTGAATTTCATATAGAGCTGAGATTATTTTCATACCTACCATTCAAAACCTTCGGGGAGGAATTCCAATACTTGCGTGCCCTTCATGCCACAATGGCTAACCATGTGCTTCGCCACCTCACCGTTATACGATAAGCATCCAACATGCTCGTGTACGTGTTTTGGTGGGTGGGAGCATTTAAAAACTTGGGTTCCTATCCGTCTAGTGTTTAGGAAATGTCATTTTCAAAGGGTTATTCGATGCCCTATGCGTTCTTGTTTGGGCCTGGCATGTGGCCACTGAGACACCCCTACTATTGTTCATCCAACCACATATTCTTGTTCACATGTGCATGCTTGTCTGCACTGATCAAGGGTCATTGTTGTGTGGATAGGTTTGAGCGGGGTTTACCATTGTGCATGTCACTGTTATACCTGGTTTGTGGGTGGTTTATCATTCCACTTGAGGTTTTTTGCTTGGTTCGTGGGGGGTTTTGTTGTTACTGATGTCATTTTTTTTTGTCTGTTTTGAGGGGGGTTTACGCATCCACCTATTGTTGTTTCGCTTAGTTCACCGAGGGTTTACAGTTGGGCCTATTTTCTCAGTCAATTGTGTGGTATATGGACTGCGATGGAGCCTGTGGGAGATTCAGTAATGTATTACTTCCATAGTTTCATGGCTGAAATTGCTGCAAATTTAAGATACCAAGTGCTCCAAAACTAATTTTATGGTTTTTATGTTGCAGGTAGACGCCCTATCTGTTGCAGAAATGTTATGGTGATGTTTGCAGTGGTATTTGGGCATGGCAGCGACTTCTCCAACACTCTGGTAGGATACATTTTCCTACTAGCCACACTTTGTGTGTTTCAACACATTTAATCCACTGCTGGTAATTTTTGCTCATTCTTTGGAAATTTTAGCTCGTTCTTTGGGTATTTTAGCAGGGTTTTACAAAATGTGGTTCTCTGTGTTTTTCAACACATTCAATCCACTGTTTGGTTGATAATTTTAGCTCGTTCTTTGTGTATTTTAGTTTGGTTTTAAATTTTTGGGTCTTTTAGTAGGGTATCTAAAAAAATGTTTAGGGTATTTTAGTAGGGTTTTAGAAAACAAAATGTTATGTTGTGTATTTTTGGTTTTAGGTAGGGTTCCCAAAACCCTAACCAAAAATGTATTCTATGCTCTGTTGTGTTTTAATAGGGTTTTAGAAAAAAAATTATATGCTCTGTGTATTTAGGGTTTTAGTTAGGGTTCTGATTTTTTTCTTTGAAATCAAGTTCTGGGGATCAAGATTCTTCTTTATCATTTTAGTGGTCTCGACATGGGTCTACTCATTTATTTCCTCCTCATGTTACTCGTGTCATGTTGTCGCTTGCTTCATCTTCCTTCCTTGTTTAGATCATGTCCTCACGTGTCTCTGAGATGTCCTACATGGATTTTCTCTAGGCATGTCTAGACCAGAGGGATCAAGTGATTGAACTCATTTATGAATTCTCTCCCAAGATAGCATATGATTGGGCAACTTCCCAATCCTTTGAATATTGAATTATCACAAGTAAGAACTCTAGAATTTTTTTCTCTTTTAGGGCATCTACATGGACAAAAGAATTGCAAGAGTGAGGTTGTTGTTTTCCCCCTTTCCAAGACAAATTTTATTATGGCATAAGATATCTCTTTCGATACCGCTTTCCAATGCCCTTCTATTATTAATTGCAGGTTGGATGAGGACCAAAGAAACACCTTTGACTGGTAGATTCCATAGCAGGAAGTTCAACACCACTGGGTCTAGCAACACCAAAGCTCACAACATTCCTTCCAATCTTGGTTAATAGACCAGTTTCCTAATAAGGCGTGGTTCCTTATAAAAGAGTAGCAATTGTAGCTTGAGATATTGTTCTATCGTCTTAGCCCACATAGCCATTTTATCTTGCAATATCTTCTCCATTTCTATATTTAGAGCTAATGAAAATTTCCAAGGTCAAGTAAGAACTCTAGAAACTTACTTATTATTAACACAGTTATCCCTGTCAAGGTCAGGGTACAAAGAGTTCATATTATAATGAAAATTTTAATTTGCAGGTCATAGATCTCAACATGGGTCTTGACATGCTTCAAAAATAAGTTGTGTAACTATTGTTGTATGACATTATCTTAAATTATTATCATCTTACTAATGTTTATTATTCTTATTCAAGTTTATTTGTAGAATAAGATGTAGCTTCAATTTTATTTGTGATGAAAGTAGATTATTCTTTATCAATTTTATATGTGATGAGAGTAGCTTCGAGCTGTAATTTTTCTTTGATCTGTGATGAAATTGCAGGGATTTTTTTAATTGTTAAATTTGAACCATTCCTTGTCGTTTTGAAGGAAAATAAATCTTTGTTCATGACCATGTAGAATTGACTCTCAGTGACACCATCTTTGAATAAAATTAATATATTAGTGTCGATAAATTTTGTGATGAGAATAGATTATTCTTTATCAAGTTTATCTGTGATGAGAGTAACTTGAATTTGTATTTTTCATATGATCTATGATGAAATTGCAGGTATTTTTGTAATTACAATCTTTTAACCAATAGTTCATTGTTCATGACCATGTAGAATTGACTCTCTGACACCATCTTCGAATAACATTAATATATTAGTGATGATAAATTATTTGATGAGAGTAGCTTATTATTTATTAATTTTATATGTGATGAGAATCATCATTCAAGTTGTATTTTTCTTCGATCTATGACGAAGTTGCAGGGCTTCTTTTAATTACATTCTTTGAACCAATGGTTGTTGATTTGAAGGAAAATAATTCTTTATTCATGACCATGTAGAATTGACTAGAATTGACTCTCACTGAAACCATCTTCGAATAACATTAGTATATTAGTGTCAATGAATTAGACTATGTTACATGAATATGTATATAATTTGCTGCAACTTAAAATAAAATTCATTAAGTTGGGCCTGCTATTGAATACCAATAATAGTGTAGGGTGTAGGTGAAACTTAAATATAATTAAATTTCATCATCCTACATGCCTCTTAGCCTAGAATCATAAACTCAAAACCTAGATAGTGGTAGAATTGGAAAATTCATCTAGAAGTGGAAGATGAGGTGTTCCAAGCTTAGAAACACTCTCATAAAAAACTTTGTATGTTTTTAGATGGGTCTGAAAAAGAAAAACAAGTTGATGGTAGGTGTAGGAGGATCACTTTCAAAGATTTTGTTTTGAATGGGACCAGATAAGGCAACCAATAAACACGCATAGTTGTTGCAGTGGGGTGTTAGTTCTTGGTATTATTAAGACATCCTTTTATTCTTTGAAGTAGAAGAGAAAAACATAGACTATTAGTTACACTATAGTTTCTAGTTTACATAATAAAAATATCGGAAAATTTATTTAAGTTCCATTATTCAAATAAATTATGATAACATGTGTTATGATAACCTGTGCGAAAAATGTAAATAAATAACCTGAATATACTGTTAAATGTTATGTGATGGTTTGTCTCTAGTGTTGGTGAATAGTTTGAATGTTACAAATGCAACTTCTTTTATAGTTTTTTACACATGAACTTGATTGGCAGCAAGGATTGACATGGATTGCAATCAATTAATTTTGAATGTGTCATCTGGATTAATTTGGAAGTGATCCAATGGCTGGGAATTTGTTATGGTTGATCCATGTGCTCTGATCAGATATGTTTTTGTGAGATATATATAATGAGTTGGGTGTCATTTATGAAATTTAATGAGTTTGAGTGGCATTTATTGAACACAGTGGCAGTTATGACTGTCGTAAATCATCTATTTATATGTGCAGGTATGAATGGGCATTCACGATACATAGCTTCAGTTCACTTTAGTGGGATTGAAGTGATGGGTTGAAGGATTTATACTTTTATTTGTTTTGTAGTTTTTTTTTTTTTAACTACTTTTTGTAGTTAAAATATTAATGTGCATCTAGGATACATAGCTTCAGTTCACTTCAATGGCGTTGAAGTGATGAGTTGAAGGATTTATAGTTTTATTTTTTTATAGTTTGGACAAGATATTTTGTACTCTCTGTATTTAAAATGTTATTTATGGATAGTTGTGAACCAAATTTTATTTTGGCAAATTTTAGACATAAATTAAAATATATTTGCATTTAATATTATATATTTTTGTTTAAAAAGTGGTTACACATCTCTCAATTTTCTAGTGGCTTGAAAGACCAATACCATAACAACTATCCACACACAACATTAGACATCTCTCCTTATATCAAAATAACACAATTTTAAAAAAAATTATGATATTTAATAATAAAAAATTAAAAATCAAAATTACACTTGTTAAATATCAAAATTTTAAATGTTTCAGAGTTCTTGAAGTGTTGAATTGAATTGCCCTAAATAAAAATAACACTTAAAAACTAGTGCTGTGTTATTATTGCCTTTGACTTTCATATAGAGTCGAGATTCTTTTCATAGCGGCCGTTCAAAACCTTGTTTTGTCCATATTCCCATTCACATTCTTATTTTTAAGAGCATCATTGAGCAATTATAATTACAAAATCGTACGGATAATAATGAATGGTTGTTTATCCTAATCATCTTTATTTTGATGGTAATTTAAATAAGTAACGATTCTGAAAGAAAGATTTTTTAATATGAAATTTGGTGGAAGTTTTTGAAAATTAAGATTATAGTTGCCAATTTTAGAATTTTTTTTTTCAAAGAAGTGTTGAATTTATTTTCACCATTAAAAAAGTAATTTAAAGCAATTTAAAAAAACCATGATTTTAAAAAGAATAATTCTTAAGTATAAAATTTGGTGAATTTTTTGGAGATCAAAATTATAGTTGTCAAATTTCAGAATTTTAAACACTCGAGTATGTTAAACTTATTTCCACTATTAAAAAAATAATTCACATTCTTAACCTCTAATAATTTCTATATCATTTGTCAAGGCCTGATCCATTATTGTTATTTCCAGAAGTGGAAAATATCCTTATTAATATATTCAATCCAAGCATGAACATGCAAACAAAATAATATTTGGGTCGCTAATCACTTGCCACCCATCCTTGTAGGTGTACCTTTCCATGGCCACTCTGTATTTGTGTTGCCTTGATTTTTGACAACGCTGATATGCTTTGAATACTCACACAATTTGAACAGTAGTTCCAACCTCTGTAATCAAATCTATAAGCCTCTTAAAGAATTCAAGGCCTATATTTTCATTAGTGTTCCATATACTCCTTGTATGAAAAGGAAACCTAAATTGCATGTTCTTGGCTTTTATTTATAGTTAATCAGGATGATCTAATAATATTTAGAATAAAAAAAACTAGTTTCTGTGGTTATTTGGAGAAAATTCAAATCCAAATAGTCTAAGTTTAAGTGAAATTATCAACATAGTTGTTGCAGTGGTTGTGCTAGTTCTTGGTATTATTAAGATATAATTTTATTCTTTGAAGCAAAAGAAAAATGCATAGACCATTAGTTACACTATAGTCTCTAGTTTACATAATTAAAATATTGGAAAATTTATTTAAGTTCCATCATTCAAATAAATTATGATAACATGTGGTATGATAACATGTGCAAAAACTGTAAATAAATAACACCTATTAAATGTTTTGTGATGGTATGTTAAATGTTCTGTGATGGCATGTCTCTAGTACTGGTGAATAGTTTGAATGTTACAAATGCAATTTCTTTTATAGTTTTTTACACATGAATTTGATTGGTAGTAAGGATTGACGTGGATTGCAATAAATTATTTTGAATGTGTGATCTGGATTAATTTGGAAGTGATCCAATGGATGGGAATTTGTTATGGTTGATCCATGTTTGATCACATATGTTTTAATGGAATATATAATGAGTTGGGTGTCATTTATTGAATTTAATGGGTTGAGTGGCATTTATTGAACACAGTGGCAGTTATGACTAACACAAATCATCTATTTATATGTGCAGGTATGAATGTGCATTTAGGATACATAGCTTTAGTTCACTTCAATGGGGTTGAAGTGATGGGTATTTTGTGCTCACTGAGTTTGAAGTGTTGGGTATTTGTGTTGGAATATGTAATTCCTACTTGTCTTCAGTTGTGATTCTCTCTATGTATAGAGTCTATTCCTATTCTATAGGTTAGTTCCTAGTTTAGTGTGAGGTTGAGATATTCCCTCAACCAACTTATTGTGTGTCCAAGATAGCTTCCCTATCTTGAGACTATACCTTATGTGTATATGTAACTTGAGTTGATTAATGAATATAGCTTGTATGTTCAGTTTTTAAGTTGGTATCAGAGTTCGTCTAGACTTGGCCTTGGCCCTTCTTGGGCCGAGGGAAATAAAATAGTATATCTGTATTGTTTTTTAGTTTTTAAGGTTTTTAAGTTTGTCCATTCAACTTGAACGCTGCAAAAACTCCACTGTGATGCAATTGCCGTGAGCGTTTTGGAAGAGTGTGGCTCTGTGTGGTTGCATGGATCTGCAGAAGTGAGTCGTCGGCCGTGGGGAGCAGTGATCTACTTGGAATCCTCCAACGGATCAACGCATCTTGTGCTAGAACGCTGTTGTGAGGAGAGGGCACTTTACTGCGTGTAGGTTTTGACAAGACTCCACAGCAAGCCCCACTGTGAAGAAGAGGTGGCGATCTATTGTCTGCGTCCCGCAAGGGATTTTGTGTGACAGCCTGTGGGAGGAGGAAGAGAGCTGCCTGACATGGCTTGATATGCAACGGCAGGGATCAATTATATACGTTTCCTTTGGTAGCATTGCTGTGAAATCTCAGCAACAACTAGAGCAGTCGGCACAAGGACTAAAAGCGAGCGAACATGTTTTTTTTTGTGGGTTCTCCGGTTGGATATCGTCGAAGGCGAGGTTGCAATTTTTACCTGACGGCTTTGAAGAGAGAACGAAGGGGCGGGCGCTGTTTGTGAGGTGTGTGCCACAGTGGAAAGTACTTGCCCATGCATCAGTGGGATTGTTCCTCACACACAGCGGATGGAACTCTACCTTGGAGGCAATGGGCTTGGGAGTTCCCGTAGTGGGATTCCGATATGTTGCCGATCAGTTCCTCAATAGCAGATTTGCGAAAGAAATATGAAAAATTGGTCTGGCTTTTGAGGATGTGGAAGAAGATGACCAGAAGGTGGTCATGAAGAAGAGGTGGCGATCTATTGTCTGCGGGACTTTTGCAGGATACTGAAGAGTATTCAGGCTTTTGAGCTTGGAGCTGAAACTCGGAGCAGAAACTTGGTGCAAACGCATTGTCGAGAGGAAGTTATGGCATGAGAGGATTAAGGGAAGGAATATCCGATTCAGAGTCCCTGTCGACATAGTGCAAAAAATGGCAGTTGCGGTCTTGATCAGTTGCGGTCAGAGTAAAATCCAAGTGTTAAATCCGTGAATTGGTGCTACGTCTGTACGTGATGTGGATTGGCTGTTGCGTTTTCTGACCTGAAGCGTGGTGGATGAGTGTTGCATATGCAGCATATATTTAATACATTTGCAACACGATGATCAATAGTCTATAGGTTGTGTCATCGATAGTTATCACACTACTACGATTTGATGCTTCTGATCATTGGAGCATCCTGATCTCAGAGAGGGTGAAGATGAGAGTTTGATTTCCTGCATGAAGAGGTCCAATAAGTTGCGTTTGATTGCAGCGTTTGGTGTTGGCTGCTATGTGTAATTTCCTCAGAGGTTTGATGGTATTCGCAATATTTCCTACGGACAAATGCTTGGTGAAACAAGGAGACGTGAGAAGGAATGTAACTGTAACAAGGAGACGTGAGAAGTTGAAAGAAGTGTTGCTGTGTACTTCGGCCCCCCGTCATGTATGCCTTGATGCTGCAGAGATCCGACGTCGGAGAGGAGAAGGAAGTGTTGGTGCATACATCTGTGCCATAAATCGGATATCATACAGCTGAAGACTGCACAAGAGGAGATATGATCGAATTTGAAGGGGATTTGTGAGGATGATTGACTTATTTTCTCATACTGGATCATAGTTGTTTGGTGGTATAATATACAATGTGAGGCAGTCGATGCCACCATTGATGAGGTGAAAATGATTTACATAAGCAAATGTAAAACCATGTGTATTGAAATTTATGCTGGCAACAAAACTCATCTTGTGTAGGAGCAAGTTAGCCGTCAATAAGAAGTGTCAAATATTTTGAAGATGCTCAGTTTCTATCAGGGTTAAGCAGAAGTTGGAAATATTGATGTCGGAAATATCGAACCCGACAGTGCCCTAAAGATTGGAAGGCACTGATAAATCTGGTAGCAACGATGTTGGCAGGTGTTTTATCAGTGAATTTTTCTTCCAATGGATGCACGGAGCCATCAGAGAAACTGCGAGTCCCATAAGATTATAATGCCGCAGAGAAGACTGGAGATCGTATTGAAGAGGCACTGGTGCGTAGATTTTGTGACCAGAAGCAATTGAGACATTTTGTCTGGATATTGTCAATTCGCGGGTCTGTATTATACTCTGCTGCGTGTGATATTGCATGGAAATTTCATAGTATTGCTGGTTGCAAATTGTTTTGGAGTGCCTCTTTGGAGCTTGTTTATATCTGGATATTGGGATGGCTTCCGATTTATGTCGATGGGAGGTTGATCCCTTCTTTGCAGCCGTGGAAGTGTGCTTGTTGGTTCATGTTCATTCGCACAAGAAGAAGTGTGATGTATGAGCAAGTCTTATTTGCACGCTGCACCTGAGTCCTGCGTTTATCATCTTTCACGATGTCAGACATGTTCTGGAGCCACGTTTGAAAGACACGGGATTGAATGATCGTGAAATCCTCATCAAGAATGATAGTTTTTTCCTTTCCGTTTTTCTTTTCTTGTTGATCCCTGGTATCACTGATCCAACTGTACGATTCACGGAAGGTTGAATGCTTTCTGAGTCAGATTCTGACGATTGAGGTCCTTGCGCTTGCTCCCCACCTTGTTGAAATATTATATCTTGTCTGCGGGTAATATTATGCGTTCTTCTTCATCGAACCTGTGAATCTCGTCATGACGTCTATGTTCAAATGTGAAGTCCTCCTGAAGTGTGATATTCTCACGGTCGGCCTGAAACATTGGTATTTCCGGAGACTCATTTTTTGTGTATGCAAAATCATAAAGAAGTCATCCATTAAGATGCAAACAGTAACGTAAATTTGGTTGAAAGAATTGAGTTATTTATTGTGACATGTAGTTTGGCCAACTATTGTCATGAGTTTGAGTCTTTGTTGGAATTGGCCATTCCAACAATAGACAAATTTATTTGCAGGATTGATTTGCTACAAAGAGTAGTGAAAATGAGAATGACAGTGAAAATGGCATCAAAGAGTAGTGGTTGGAGCTACATGATGATCGCGTTTGTGTGTGCCTAGTGTGATCAGGAGAGTAGATTGTGATGGAAAGTAGCGAGCATGAGGAGGCATGCTTGGAAACAGTTATCCTGCCTTGATACTGTGAACAGGGGAAATGGCATTACGCTGCGATTCCAGGGGAATTGGATACTGAAACGAGAACTTTTTTGTGTGTATAAAATTGTTGAATTTTATACATGTTGACAGTGAATTTGTGGACGATGCAGGATTGGACCATGGAGTCCTGGAGTATTGTTTGCCTTCGTCACTGTGGTAAGCCTTTGTGGCTGCGGTGAGCCTTCGTGGTTGTGTTGACCCTTCGTGGCTGTGGTAAGCCTTGGTGGCTGTGATAAGCTTTGGTGGCTGAGTTGAGCCTTGGTGGCTACATTGTAACGCTGAGCGCTTGAGCGGTGGAGGTGAATTACTGCTTGTCGAAATGTGAATTAGCAAGTAGGTGAAAGGGTTTTGCTCGTGCTTGTTCATGAAGCAACGTGGAGTGATCAGTTGGCAGTGATTTGATAGGGATCAGATTGAAGACAACGTGTAGAGTATGATCTTGGATCTGCTCACAACAACAATGTGGGTAGTCTTCTGGTGAACTAAAACTCAGGGCAGTCTGTCCGCAGCAGTGAATGGCATGGCGATGTGTTGAACATTTGTATTATCATTTGCTATTGTTTGTTTGAAAGCATGATTGTTTGTGTATGTTTGGGCAAACGAAATATTTTATGATGGACATATTTTGGAACTAAAATTAATATACATATTGAGATTAGTCACCTCAATATGAAGTTATTTTTGTTAGAAGTGACTACTCTAACAAATGACAGGTTAAGGATGGAGTTCCAAGTTTTAATTTACAAAGACAAAGATGCCCAAGATGTGAACATTTCAAAATATGATGTAAATGAGCAACGACAACATTTAAAGAATAATGGACAACGAAAGTGGACAATCAAGTTTGTGAGAGTTTGTTTTGTGTGAGTTTCTTGGAATAGACTCATGACCATGAGTATGAGTCACAGTTTGTAATTAGAAGCAAATCTACATGTCATTTATTGTTTGTACGTGTTGTAAGACCCAGAGAGGCATGCATACCCCTTTGTTTTAACACCCTGGAAGAGTGTGTCATGTGGGATGGATACACTTGGGTGGGCTGTATTGGTTTTAGACTCTATAAAGTGAAATTTTATATCAAGGGGGAGTTAATCGAGTGGTTGGATGAACCATGTATGTGAAGGACTTCCTAGTAGACTGGCGGTTGCAGCGGTTGGGAACCCATGCATTTCAGTAGATGGTTTTTCCTTTATATGGACATCAACAATAGCATGAACAAGATACAAAGTGTAATTACCAAATAGAACCAGTGTAATTACCAAACATGATCAGTTGTAGATTTTGCAGATGGATATTGAGACAAGTAGTCATTAAGGGGGAGTGTTGGAATATGTAATTCCTACTTGTCTTCAGTTGTGATTCTCTCTATGTATAGAGTCTGTTCCTGTTCTATAGGTTAGTTCCTAGTTTAGTGTGAGGTTGAAATATTCCCTCAACCAACTTATTGTGCGTCCAAAATAACTTCCCTATCTTGAGACTATACCTCATGTATATATGTAACTTGAGTTGATTAATGAATATAGCTTGTATGTTCAGTTCTTAAGTATTTGTTCTTATGGAATAGACCATTTTGGAAGGATTAATAGTTTTATTTGTTTTATAATTTGGACAAATGTTTTGTACTTTTTATATTTAAAATATTATTTATAAATAGTTGTGAGCCCAATCTATATTTTAAAAAATATTGAACATAAATTAAAATATATTTACACTTAATATTATATATTTTTATTTAAAAAATAGTTGCACATCTCTCAATTTCTGATAGCTTAAGAATTCAATTGCCCTAGATAAAAATAACACTTTAAAACCACTGGTATGTTATTATGCCTTTGATTTTCATATAGAGTCGAGATTCTTTTCATACCGGCCGTTCAAAACCTTATTTTGTCCATATTCCCATTGACATCTTATTTTTAAAAGCGTCATTGAGCAATAACAATTACAAAATCGTAATAATAATAATGAATAGTTGTCTATTCTAATCATCTTTATTCTATTAAAATAGTGTAATCTAAATAGGTAATGATTGTGGAAAGAAAGATTTTTTAATATAAAATTTGGTGGAAAATTTGGGAAATTAAGATTATAGTTATCAAATTTCAGAATTTTAAATGTTCCAGGAATCTAGAAGGTTTGGAGTTTTTGGTGCCAGAATTAGGTAGAAAAAATTGGGGTGAAATCTTGATTTGTGTTATTTAAAATGGTTTTTTGATTGTATATATGGATTCAACACTCACAAAAACTTCTAGGGAACTTTGATTATGTAGTGGTTACCCATCAAGCTTATGATTTCAATGAATTCCTACTAGATTTTAGAGAAATTAAAGCGGAAAAATCTACAAGAAAAACTTCCAAAAAGTAGCACTAAAAACAACTCGGTTGATTTTATTTCCACCATTAAAAAAATAATTTAAAGTAATTTAAAGAAAACACGACTTAACTATAAAATTTGGTAAAGTTTGTTTGGAAATTAAATTACAACGGTCAAATTTCATAATTCTAGACACTCCCAGATTCTCCAGGATATTGAACTTATTTCCATTATTAAAAAATAATTCACACTCTCAAACTCTAATAATTTACGGTTTTGTTTTTTTCATAATTTTTTAAAATAAAATTCTTTTTGCGTTTTTTAATAAAACTCGAAGTTTTGACCAGTATAATTTATGATTTTTTTTTGTAATTATTATCATGAAATTCAAGTTATAATTCGAATTTTTAAATATTTTTACATTCTTACTCTTTATCAAAATTGTGTAAGAATTTCAAATTTCTTTGAAGGAAAATATTCCCTAAATAATATTACTAGGGATACCAATAAAAAAACCAAACATTCACAAACAAATCATCAGAGGAAACGAGCAAATCATTTGGAGACAAAACGCCAATTATAGAGAAATATTTAAATTTTCTTTGTTGTCATTCTTGAAATTTTCAATTCAAGATGCCGAAGACAATACCAGGCTTTATCTGGGGATTAAACAAGTGATCCGTTCCTCTCATTCATCCAACTATTTGTTGGTCTCGCATTCCCACTGATAAATTGAACATATGAGGGATTGAAATATTCTCCACACAACCCTCTTCTCTCATGCTCTGTTGTTGCAGAATCGATTGGATGCTGGGTTCTCAGAAATCAAATCAATTTTGATGGTTTGGGTGTTTGAGAAATCTAAGTGTTTGAGAAATCTAATTGATTTTTGGATTGAAATTGATTTCGTTCCAATTTTGAGAATAAATATTCTCAAAATCTGCAGTTCTTGATAATTTATTTCGGTTTAGTACCGAAATATGGGCAGAGGCCATGTATATTTGGGAATAATGGCCATGGTTCTGCTAAGCATCTGTGGCCCTGCGAAAGGGCAAAGTTCAAGCCCTAATACATCGTGCTTAGCCGGAATCACGGCCTGTGAGACTTCCCTGACGAACCCAGGGACACCCTCCAGTTCATGCTGCAGTGCGCTGAAGATTGAGATGCATACTGAGGAGGAGTGCCTGTGTAACCTGTTGAATACGACGTTCCTCGATCAATTCAATATCAATATCACTCAGGTCAAGCAACTCCCTGTCAAATGTGGTCTCAATGTCACCGCCAGCTCTTGCCCTAATCGTATAACTCTTAACCTTGCACACCCTTTTCTTTTTAGCATTGTTTACTTTTGATTCTGTTGGTAGAGTAGTTTATTAGAGTTTATCAGTTTATCTGGAAAATAGTGGAAATTTAGGTATGATTTTTGTTAAAATCTTGTAAAATTTTTGGGAAATTTAAATTACAGCTGTCAAACGTCAGGATCTTGAGTACCCAAAGGCATCGGTAAACAAGGCTTTTTTATTTCATTGAGCGGAATCTTGACTATATTTTCCAATACCGTACTCTAACCAGAGTGCTTTTTTGCCCTGAAAATCATGGAAATTCTTGTAAGATTTTAAGAAAATCTATCTGGGATTTAAAAAAAATCCATGTTATAGCTATCAAACTTCAATATTTTGGGTGCCTTAAAGGTTTTTGATGGTTTTGAATCCATTTCCACCATAAAAAATATGATTCAAACACTGCTACCATTTCCACCATAAAAAATACAATTCAAACACTGCTGCCACTGCAAAATTTCATAAATTTATTTTGCCCAGAATCCAGCCACTTTTGGTGTCCTTCGCTCTTATTTTTGGCAAAATTTTGAAATTCCCGTGTTGTTGAAATTGTATAATGTAGATATACTAAATTTTTTTATAACACCTTTTTTTGGCAACTTAGTCTAAACATGCAAATTTTTTTCATTTTCTTTTTCCTTACTACATTTTTCAACTTTCAAACAGTTTTTTCAGAATCTAATTTTAAATCTAGATAAAGTGTTGAAATTGCTTAGTTATCTAAACTATATAATTTGGACAAACCAACAAAAAAATACACTGAATATATCTATATATTCAAAACATTAATTGGAGTTATTTCTGGTAGTTGAGCAGAATGATTGTTGTGTCGCTCATTAAGATTCAATTCCCTGCTAATAACATGATAATGAGAAATATGGTTGTAATAGCTATGTACTTATAAATATTATTATAATAACTATATACCTATAAATATTATTGTAATGACCTTTACTCTCATTCTAATTTTATAAGAAAATGATTTTTCTAAATAAAAAATTATATAAACATTAATAATATAAGAGAAAATATTTTTCCCAAAATACATTTATTTAATTTCATACTTTTATTTTCTACAACTACCATTTATTCTATGAAACCTTATGATTTTTATGTGGTTTCGACAGTGAGTGGAAACGCCACAGCACCTTCAGGTTTAATCTCTCGTACCCTTTCCATTTATAGATTTTATGTATATTATTTGAATTTATCAATGTAATAAAAAAATCCCCATAAACACCATTTTTTTTTACAACTTATTTCGTGAGACTTTATTGCCTTTCCTTTTGTTATTTTGACACTAAATGTAAACAATACCACACCTTTCATTTATGGAATTTATGTATGTTATTAGAATTTATTAATATAATAAAAAATTGGATAAAACATAACTACTAGATCAATTGGTACAAAGACATCTAATTCTGGATCTGTGGGCATGCAGGATCTCCTCCTCCCCCTTCTGCTGGATATCCTCCTCCCCCTTCTGCTGGATCTGCTCCTCCCCCTTCTAGCGAGGGTAACAGTAACAGTGCAACATCAACTTTGCCTTTATTAGCTCTCCTTTTGTTTGGAGTGGTTGCCCACTTTCAGACTATAATTTCTTCCATTTGAAAGGGCTGTGTTCTACTTGGCTTCTGTGAGGATCAGAGCTGCAGTCATTTTCTTAGATCTTTAATTTGAGCAATAAAATATGAGTCATCTCTTCATTTTAACAAGCTCATAGATATGTTGTTTCGAAATTGAATTATTGTGCTCTGCACCTTGTATTCTCACATTTGGTTTTCCAATTTCAATAAATATAAAAGAATTTGTTTGGGTTCATTTGTTTGGGTTTGATTTGATTGTACAGACACTTGATTAGGTCCTATATTTATATTTATGGTCTTATATCTATAACAGAGTTGTATGTATCATCTGATTAGTATCAGAAATGTTAGTATAATAAGTGTTATGTAGATTTTTAATGTTTTAAATTTTATGTTGGTTTTTAAAAATAATTTTGAATAAAAAGTTTCTGGTTTCAGTACAGAGGTTTATTTTTAATATTATCTAAAATTGTTTTTGTATGTTAAGCTAAATATATATATTATTGTTTCATTTTGTATTCAGATTTTAATGTCAAACTTCTTCTTTATTGAATAAGTCTATTAAACACTTTATACATTACAAAGGTTTCATGGCTATTTAACTTCGAGACTTCCATCCCTTATTTTTTACTAAAAAAACAATGACAAAGACTTCTCTTTCATATCTGCACAAGAAAACTTCTTCTTACATTCTATAGTGTTGAATTGTACATTTCATTTATGCTTTGTCATTGTACTCTTTTGTAGAGCAGTTTAAAGACTTGCTCAAATATGATCATAGGAGTCAACCCATTAAGCAAAATGTTCACTAAAACTACTAAGAACATAGCTAATCACTAGTTAATTTAATATTCGATGTTCATAATGCATAACTAATTCTCTCCGAGCCAAGTTCAACGTTGGTCACTTAAAGTTGATATGACTTCCACTCTGTGTTACTATGGTCAATTACTAACAAAACTTTTAGGTGGAGAGAACTTGTAGCTTAGAAAAGTGGATTTGGAGAGCTTATGTTGAATAGAGGTATGTCTATTAAAGCAAGTAGTAAAGTAGTGAATCAAATATGAAATATAGCTACCATTTTTTATAAGTTTTGGTGGTTGGTAACAGAGAGCATTATTTATTTCCAAAAATATCTATGTTGATGAAATGGACAAGCCATAGGCTTGCCATTTATGAAGCATTAGGTATCAAAGCAGGCGCTACCATGGACAAAGCTTTGAAGAAGGAGAAGCTAGAAGAATTGAGAGACTTCAATCGGTAAGAGGAAAGTTGATATTGGAGCCAAAAAGAAGTTGAGCTAGAAAAAGAACTTGTCAAATGCTAGGACTCCTTCACCACCATGAGAGCCTGATTAGACAGGAGTATATTGCAGCTCTTGTAACTAGAGGAGAAATTCACTCACATGGATAATTGGTAAAAGGAGAGGTTCACCCAAGTCACTGCTTAGTTTTACCAAGATTTGGCATCAAAGGAAAAGGCTTTGAAGAACCTACAAGAATTTGTCCAAAAGACCAAGCAAACCCCTTTTGTCACTACTACGGGAATCCAACTGCATGATCAAGTTAAACATGGTAAATTGACCTTCTAACATCCTTCTTCCCAAGCTTTTATATATATATATATATATATATATATATATTTAATTATTTAAATAATTCATTTAATTATTAATTAAATCATTAAATAATTAATTAATTAATTATTAATAATTAATAATAAAATAACTAATTCATCAATTATTAAAATAATAATTAACTCATTAATTATTAAAATAATAATTAACTCATTAATTATTAAAATAATAATTATTAATAAAATAAGTAATTTATAATAAAATTATTTATTAATATGATTATTTTGTTTATTTGTTTATTAATATAAGTATTTATTTATTTATTTATTTTAATTTATATTAATTATTATTAAAGAGTAATATTAAAAATCTCATGAATAACATTATACCCTATGAACATGAATTCTTAGATTAATAAACCCAAGGGATTGATATTATAAACCCATCGAAATAATAAAACCAAGGGATTTATATTAAAAACCCAAGGCATTATAATCCAAGGAAATAATATTAAACCCAAGAGATCGATATAATAAACTCAAGGTATATAAACCCTAAGATAAATATTATAAACCCTAAAACATTCATGGTTGACCATAGTTTATTTTCATATTGAGACAATATTTGTCATAATGTGACGTAGGATCATGGTTGCCGATGGTTGACCATGATTGAGACAATATAATGTTGGAACATGGTTGATTTTCATATTGAGAAAATATGTGTACCAATGTGACGTTGGACCATGGTTCACCATGATTATAAACCCAAAGATTAATATTAAACCTAAAGATGAGTATTATAAACCCTAAAATAAACATGGTTGATTTTCATATATAGATGATCTTTGTCACAATACGACATTTGACCATGGTTGACCATGGTTGATTTTCATATTGAGACAATATTTATCACAATGTGACATTATACCATGGTTGCGAATGGTTGACCATGATTATAAACTAAAGGGATTTATATTAAACCCTAAGATTAATATTATAAACCTTATGGATAATATTATACCCTAGAAATATGAACCCTTAGACTGATACATAAACCCAAGAGATGAATGTTATAAACCCAAGATATATAAACTCTAAGATAAATATTATATACCCAAGGAAATAATAAATCCAACGGATTAATGCTAAAAACCCAAGGGAATAATATTAAACCCAAGGGATAAATATTATAAACCCAAACATAAATATTATAAGTCGTAAAATAAACATGCTTGACCACGGTTGATTTTCATATTGACACAATATTTGTCACAATGCGACATTGGATGATGGTTGACCATGATTGATTTTCATATTGAGACAACCTTCAGCATAATGTGACATTGGAAAATGGTTGGCCATTTTTTACCATGGTTGACTTTCATATTGAGACAAACTTTGTCATAATGTGACTTTGGACCATGGTTGACTATGGACAACCATGGTTGTCAGAATGTGACGTTGAACAAAGGGATTGATAAACTGAATGGATATGAACCCTTTGATTGATAAACCCAAGAGATTGATATTATAAACCCAAGGGATTAATTCTAAAATGTTGGGGTATTATAATCCCAAGGGATTAATTCTAAAACTCCAAGGTATTATAAACCTAAGGGATTAATATTATAAATCCAATGTATATAAAACCTAATATAAATAATATAAACCCAAGGGATAAAGATAGAATAATGTTGTTGCTCTGAGCCCGCGCCCCTGCGCCCGTGACTGTGCCCCCTTCGGCCTTGATCCTTGGGCTCTCCAGCCCCTACTGGTAGCCCTGCACTGTTCTGCATGGCCACTCCAGAGTCCTCCCCGGAGATGGCCGCCTCCCAGATCCAGGCTTACAAGAAGTTGTTCTCCCTCCCTCTCTCCCTCATATGGATGCTCTTTCCTTGTCAGAGAAGGGATTAATAGGTCAGTTTATCGGGCTCTGGCCCTCCCTGAAGACGGTTCAGAGATGGATTGAACAAAACTGGGCAGACAAGATCAATGGAAAAATCTCCATCAGATTCTGCGGAAGGGGATATTTCACCTTCCACTTTGAAATAAAAGAAGACAAAGACTTGATCTTCAGAAACAGACCCTATTTCATGGATACCAGAGGCCTGCACCTCAATAAATGGACGCCTGATTTCGACCCTGAACTTGATGTGTCGAATGCTATCCCTGTTTGGGCGCGCCTCCTGCATCTCCCTCTGCATTGTTGGGGGGACGATTTAGTTAGAGCCATTGGAAACACGATTGGGAAATTCATTGACCAAAGTGAACCAAAGGATAACATGCATGCCCGCGCCAGGATCTGTGTTGAAGTGGATTTGGGCAAAGGTCTCCCTGAAGCAATCAAATTAAAAGTCGACGAATGGATGCACATTCAACATATTGACTATGAGAAGATCCCACTCAAATGTAAGGTATGTCATGAATATGGACACTTTGCTAATCACTGTTCAAAAATTATTGATGTTGAAAATCTGGAAACTGACCAGCAATGGGAAACAGTTAAGAAAAAAAAACTAACACAAACCCCAATATCACTTCTCAAGTTGTCCCCCCGCCTAAGCCCAACCCCTTGCAGTCCGCTTCCCCCAAGATTCCAGATCCAACCAACCTTCCCTCTGCCTCCTCCTCTCCCCTCAACAATTCGCTGGACCTTTCCAATCCTTTCACAGCCATCTCCCCCCCTGATGATGAGACCCTTCTTCCACCTCCCATCTTCCATTAGGACTCCCCTCATATCTCTCCTTCCATCCTCGATCTTTCAACCTCTTCCCAAGAACCTTCCACTATTAGAATCACCAGAAACTCGTCTAATGAACATGGAGCAAGTCTTGAATCTCAAAAAAAGCAGGGACCTGGAAGAAGAACAATAAAGCAACAACGTGATGAAATTGCACAAAAGGACATAGCACTGGGAACTTAGAACCCCATTGAAAATTACATATTGGGACAGAACAATAAAGACACAGGGCAAAAGGAGCAGGGAGGGAAAGCAACTCTCCAAACAACCTTTATGCAATGATGAAAGTTCTCTCATGGAATAGTAGGGGATTAGGGCACCCCTCCAAAATAGAAGCCCTAAGAGATCTTATAAATCAAGAGAAACCTGAAAGTATTCTATTGCAGGAAACAAAATAGGGAAACTCAGAAATGAAGACAATAATAAGCAAAGAAAATAATTATGATGGCACGCTGACTGAGTCAAGGGGAGCTTCTAGTGGATTAGCTACCCTTTGGGACCACAGCATATGGAAACAAAAAGGTATCACGGAAAATCTGAAATGGATCAAAGTTATCCTAGAAAACAACAGAGATCAAAAAAATATCATTGTATATAATGTATATAGTCCAAACCATTATAGGGACAAAGAGTTATGCTGGAGCTCCATAAAGGAAGACATGAACAATGAGGAAAAAAACAACATTGTAATGGGAGGAGACTTCAATCTAATCCTTCATGCAAATGAGAAAATAGGAGGTTGCTTCAATCATGATCCTTTTAGTCTTCAACTTGAAGACATTATGCAGGACCATGAGTTGGTGGACATAATGCCAAAGAATCGTAGGTACACTTGGAGCAATAGAAGAATAGGCAGAGACAATATTATGGAAAGGCTCGACAGAATCTTGATTGCAGTCACTCTCCTTTTTCATTATTCCACAATTGCTGCTAGTGTGCTCACCTTTTCAGCCTCAGACCATTATCCCATTACTCTTACCTTTGGCGACCATCGCTCTGTTGGGGCCATTCCCTTCAAATACAACCCTCTTTGGAATGACATGCTAGAATAAAATCAGTTGGTGCGGGGTGTGTGGATGCAACATGTTGAAGGCTCACCAATCTATATATGGGAGACCAAACTGAAAAAAACAAAACTAGCTTTAAATGAATGGGCTAAAACTCATTATAAAGAACCTGATAAGGTCAAAAATGAAATTAAATCCAAACTGGATAAAGTTCATGACAATATTGAAATTCAAGGCCTCAACCAAGACATCCTCAACCAGGAAAAGGATCTCTATTGGCAGCTCTATTGTGCCAACATAAAAAAGGAGGAGAAATGGCATATTAAATCAAGGAATTTATGGCTCCAAGCTGGCGAGAAGAACACAACTTTTTTTCATAAGAAAACCACAGTCCGCAATACTAAAAACGGCATCGCTTCCATCATTGACGAAGCTGGACATCTTCAAACAGACCAAGAGGCAATTAAAAGTGCTGCTACAACGCATTTTAAAGAGCTCCTCTCTGAGAATAGAATGCCAGAAGATTACTCGGACTTGCTACAACACCTCCCATCATTGATCACCGAAGAGATAAACCAATCACTCAACAGAGAAATTAGAGAAGAAGAGGTCCAAATCGCAATCTGGACTCTGCATCCAGATAAAGCACTAGGACCATATGGTTTTTCGATTTCCTTCTATAGAACCTATTGGGATCTTATAAAAAAAGATCTGATGAAAATGATACTGTGGACCCATCAGAAAAAGAAAATTGGAGGGTACATCAACTCTACATTTCTTGCCCTCATTCCCAAAGAAAATTTCCCTTCCTCCTTTACTAGATTTAGGCCCATCTCCCTTTGTAACTCCTCCTACAAGCTCCTCACAAAAATCATGGCCACTCGACTTAAGCCCCATCTTCACAACCTCATCTCGGAAAATCAAGGAGGGTTTATATCCCAAAGACAAATCACTGATTCTATCCTACTTGTACAAGAAGCCATCCATTCCAGCATATCGTGCAACGAAAAAGGCTTTATTCTTAAGCTTGATCTTGCCAATGCATTTGATAGGGTTAGACACTCTTTTCTCCTTGCTGTGCTTCAAAAAATGGGTTTTGATCAAACTTTCCTTGCCTTAATCAAATCTTGCATCTCTGGACCCTGGATATCTCCTCTTATTAATGGAAGATTAGCTCCTTATTTTCAATCCACTAGAGGATTATGACAGGGGTGCCCTCTCTCCCCCTACCTCTTCATTCTTATGGCGGAATCCTTCAGTAGAGCTTTGGATCATATGAAACGGGTGGGTCTCATTACCAGTATCAATTATGGAAATGGAGTTAAAAATATGAATCATTCCCAATTCATACTCTGCTAATGGGAGGAGCATCCAACATTATCGCTCAGCGATTCAAAAATATCTTGGAAAAATTCATGCTCTACTCTGGCGGCCTGATCAACAATCATA
Organism: Pinus albicaulis; assembly: GCA_034641835.2. NCBI lineage: Eukaryota > Viridiplantae > Streptophyta > Pinopsida > Pinales > Pinaceae > Pinus > Pinus albicaulis. The sequence goes on from CM076578.1 coordinate 836,732,488, forward strand.
AAAGTTGCGCCTATAGCTGGAATGCGTCCGATCAAACCTTGCACAGTATTGCTAAAATCCTTGGTGTTTCTTGAAAATTAAAATGGGATCGTTTCACTTATTTAGGCATGCCTGTAAGTATCAGCTCTTTGAAGGTTGAAGTATGGAATGTTACTATTGATAAAATGAAGAGGAAAGTTAATCAATGGGGATCAACATGGCTCAACCCTGTAGGTCGTCTCATCCTTCTCAAATATGGGTTATCCTCCCTTTATCTATATCACTTTACTCTCCTTCAAGCTCCAACTAGCATTCATATCAAAATAGAAGCTATCATCAGGCATTTCCTATGGCAAGGAGGAAAGAATGACAAAAGGAAATACAATCTCGTCAATTGGAGGCAAGTAATTCAAGATCAGGAGCATGGAGGTATTGGTGTTCGCTCACCCAAACTCCTGAATATATCCTTTAGAGGGAAGATCGTTTGGCGTCTTATTAATGGGGTCCAGGCTTGGTGGAAAAAAGTCCCGGAAGTAAAGTATCTAAACTCCACTTGGCAGTAGCTCCTTTATCACGATATTCCTAATAGGCCTTGCTCAAAAAGCTGGTCCTTATGCAAAAAATCCATCCCCTTCCTTAATGAAAACCTATCCAAATATCCCATGGGAGGCAACACCATCAACATAGGAACTGGCCGGATTATGGGACAAATCCCCATTATGGATAGGCCTGGTGCGTAGCGCATTCTCCTCTTCTTTAGCAACATGGGCCTTAACCTCCTGAGCCATTTTTCCAAATGGGATACTCAAACCCAAATATGGACCGGATGGAACTTCCCTAAAGTCCCTTCTCACCTTGAAGATGACCTTAAAAATTTCCAATTCTACCTTCATGGCACTGCACCTATAAAAAAAAGGTAGCATTGATGGTTTTCGTTGGGACCCCTCTGGTACTGGTTTTACCATTAAATCAACCTATCAGCATCTCTATAGTATCCAATGCCAATCTAGCCATTATGGAAGACTGTTTGGAAGTCAAAAGCTATTCCAAAGATCAATTTTTTTATTTGGATTCTCCTAAAAAACAAAATTTTAACCTCAGAAAATCACAAAAAAGAGGTGTTATAGGACCGTCTATATGTCCAAACTGTCAAAATGAAGAAGATACGATCCCTCATCTCTTCATCTGGTGCCCCTTCGTGTCTCGTTCCTGGACTGAACTCACCTCCTTTTTTCAACCCTGCTGGATACAATATTGCACGGTTGCTGAGGTTCTTAAATCTTGGAAAAACAAATTTCCATGGGGGAGAAAGAAGAATAAAATCTCGCAGCGGGTATGAGATACCCTTCCTGATGTAGTGCTGTGGAATATTTCTCTATCCAGGAATAATAAAATCTTCAGAGACAAAGAGCCATCCTTTAGGAAAGTGTGCAGTAAGTCTTGGAGCCTCACCCTTGAAGAAATCTTTGCCAAAGGCAATGTTCCTTGGAGATTTACTGAACAGAAAAATTAATAGAAATCACTCTACAAAACAACACTACAGATCTGAAGCAAGCTGGAAAATCTGATTTAAAGAGAATGACATTGCTGATTGGATAAAGAGCAGTTTCAGACCCTCTCTTTTCTTTGACGGGGCTTCGAAATCCAACCCGGGTGTAACAGGAGTGAGTGGTATCATAGGAAGTGGAAATGGAAGCACCCTTACCACTTTTGAATGGGGAAATGGCACCCTATCAAACAACAGAGCAGAGGCTTTAGCACTTTTCCAAGGTTTACATCAACTGAAAAAGCTCAAAATAAAAAATGCCATGGTTTTTGGAGACTCAACTATCATCATAAATATAATGGTCCACGATTTTTTCGTTCCTAACATAGATCTTCAACAAATCATTAGCAGATGTCGTAATATTTTGCAAGATATGAAAGAGTTATCCTTCTTCCACATCCTTCGAAATCACAATAAGTAAGCAAATCTTTATGTTAACAGAGCCTGCGCTCGTATCCCAAGACAAATTTTGTGCAATGATGCCTTAGATCTTATCCCTCTGCCATAATTATGACTCTGATATCCCTCAGATTTTATTTGATCCTCCTCTCTTACCTATCGTAATTCATGTGCATCCTTGGTACCTTTATTCCCTCCTCGCCCGTGACCCCTTCTCCTTGGTTTTAACCTTGATGCTCTCCGCTCTTTGTGTTCATCTATTTATTTCTCCGTTCTGCCTTCTTTGGTTCATCCCCCTCTCTTCTCCCTATGTTATGCTTTCATATTTCCTTTGCAGAGCTTTGCGCATTCGGTATCTTTTCCCGTTGATCCTTTGTTAAAGCATAGGTGACTTCTTTGCACGGTTCTACCTCCTCTGCCCTCCTCAGCAATTTCTGGTGGCATTTCTTCAGCCTCTTTGTGCAGCTCGGTGCAGGTTCTTGGCTTTGTTGTAGATTCTATTCTTTCATCAATACCATGTCTCGCAGTGAAGACTGTCTCCACTGTGTGAATCTACAGTCAGAGCTTGAGCAAATCAGAGCTCATCAAAAGATCCTTGATACAAAGCTAAAAAATGAGGTTAAAATCTTGGATGACAAGCATGAAGCAGATGTAAAGGTATTTCTTGCAAGGATCTCCTCTCTCCAATCTCAGTTCGACAAACTCTCAAACCAATGCACACACGCTGAAGAATCAGTGCAAATTCTGAAATACATGCTAGAGAAGCTCTCAGATTCTAGTTCGAGCTCCAACAACTTAAGGAATGCAGGAAATAATGAAAACCCCGAGGATTCCATAGCGTGCCACATCAGCCACATCAATATCGACAAACCTGCTCCCATTTTCAGCATGTCTTTCAAATATGTTATGCTTCTTTTTCAGTTTGTCCGAATATATGCACCTTCAGCATTCAGTTCTATTCGAATACTAGAGTCAAAGGAAATGAAATTTTTAGTTGCAGTCATTTCCTCTACTAATCCACAGCAATTTAGCATGTAATCATGGAGTCTCAGCTCCTCTTTCTTTTTGGAATACAAAATAGCAAGCAATTGTGTTAAAAAAAAAAAAACCCAAGGGATAAATATTATAAACCCAAGGTATATAACCCCTAAGATAAATATTATAAACCCTAAAATAAACATGGTTAACCATGGTTGATCACGTTTGATTTCTATATTGACATAATCTTTGTCACAATTCAAGGTTGGACTATAGTTGACCATGATTAATTTTCATATTGAGACAACTTTGAAAAAAGGCAATGTTGAATAGTGGTTGGCCATGGGTGACCATGGTTGATGATCGAAATCTGAATTGGGGGCAAAAATTTGCTAAAAATTTCAAAGTGCTCAGAATCGCTCCAAACCAGAACGGCCAGATAGGTTTCGTTTCCAGGAATCCAATGCACTTCGTTTCACTCAAAACATAGTCTGTATGAGGAAGATAGAGCCTGTTGTTCGTTTGCCTAAATAACTAAAAAAATTGCAGAAAATGACAGAAAGGTGACATGGCAGCCTAGTCAGCAAAAAGGAATATTCTATGAATATTCCTTCATTTCGCCCAATGACACTATGCCAAGTGTCAATTCGTGGTTGTTGGTTAAGTGGGTGATTTGTCACATTTTTATTTGATTTGGGGAGGATCTAATGAGAAGAGGACACGTGGCAAGCCCAGAGGCTGCCACGTGCCCCCCCTCCAAGGCCGAAATGTGGTTAATAATGGTCAAATTTTATTAATATATGAATTGGAAAAATTATTGTTGGTGGAAGGGAGGAGTCGAACCCGCGACCTCCCCCACACTAACCACAAGCACTACCAACTATGATATACGTTGGATCTTAATAATATATGCAACCAACACATATTTGAAGTTTAAAAAAGGTTTGGGTGGAGTCATATGGGGGCCAGCCCCAACACACAAAACCGTGGCCCATGACCTATGGCAGAGGGAATTTACTAATGGTGGAGTTTAAGTTTGAAACATGGTTTAATTAACCACAAACCCCACTTATTAGCGACAATCCTATTTTCGAATGTGGATTTGTTGTAAAACGCGCTTAGCGCATTTAATCCACATTTAAATCCTATTTAAGTTAATTAATACTGAGATTAATATGGTGGCTAGTTTGCCGAAGTGCCATTTTCAGTGGAGCTCCATTTTTATCGGACTTAACTGGAGTTTTTCTAGATTTGGAGGAGTTTTCCTAAGGAAAACTAAAGAAGCCATAACTTTGGCATATTTCGACCATGATTTGGCTAAAAAAGAGTCAATCCTAGATGACTTGGATTCTCTGAGCATGATGGTGTAGGTTATATAGGAAGAGGAGCACTTTTGTAGTAGTTAAAAAACGTGAATTTTCCTTATAAGCATTATTTTGTTCAGTGACCAATGACTAGATAATTTCTGAGGTATCTTATAATGCGACCAACTTTTAGTCGTTTTTAGCTTAGTCATTAATTAGTTGTCTCAATTTGATCATCTAGTAGTATATTTAGTCATAAATTTGGTCATTAATTTAGTAATTAATTGTCACAATTAATGACCAAATATACAACAAAATATATTACTATATGATCACCCGAAAATACCAATTAATGACCAAATAAATATGAGCAAAATGTTGGTCGTGTTATAAGATACTATAAATTAGCTACTAATAGTCATATATATGCAAATTTTAGTCATTGTTTGAAACCAATGAATGACCAAAGAAATATGAATAAATTTTGGTCGTGTTATAAGATAATGTAAATTAGCTACTAATAGTCGTATATATGAAAAATTTAGTCATCATTTGTAATCAGAAATTTATTAGCAGTGGCCATATTTGTTTTTGGTAGTTTCATACTCATTATATAAATGACTAATTTAGTAGTTTATATTTGTTTCATTACTTTCATTAATAAGCATTATAAATGACTAATTTAGTCGTATACTCATTTTATTTATGTCATCATTAATCAATACAAAATACTAATTTAGTAGTTTTAGATTGATTTTATGTGTTCATTATTAATCATCATAAATTAATTAGTGTGCTTTTGCAACTAAATTTAAAAAATGTCATACAATGTGTATCTTCATCTAATATGAAAACGCAAAGTTGCATATGTTAATTACAATACTAAACAATATCAAGTGCAACTATAAATAATTTCAACCATATAAATTATATTATATGAAATGTTAAAGTATTACAGTATGAGTTTCCAACTTAATATTGGTTGGACTACAATTTACACCTGAAATGATGTTTCAATCACTTCAAAACATTATCATTGTGTTTCCAAGGCATTGTGGGTGAATTCACCGACTCTGAATACTTGACCATCAGTCTCTATGTGTGTGTCTTATGCGGGATATTGGCTCTAAGAGTATCAATAGACTGGTTCTCTTCTCTCTCCCTTTTTGCATTTGTAGCTCTAGTGTTATTGTTCTCCTCTTTCTTCAATTCCTGCTTCTTACCATTAATATTGAGTTCCTTTTCTGAAAACAAAAGAAGATACAATGCCGAGTGTAAGACATGAAATAAAATGAAAACTAGAATATAAAATGAAGTAGACTATAAAGAATTTATACAGCATATACCTCAACATCAGCAATGTCAAAGCCATTTTTCCCCATACAAGTAAGAAACTCGAAAAATTTTCTTTAGTTGAGAGATAGTGGCCACTATGTGACCAAATGACCTGTATAAACAAAGCAAATAAAATTTCACTATAGAAAATAATACCTTAGTAACTTAGTATTCAACCTTCAGGGAAAGCTTAAACACAATCATGCCAAATTATAACTTACATACTAAAAAGCTCAAGATGTAGATAACTTGTGAAAACAAATAATCTAAGGTGTGACGTTTAATCCTTGTCATCTTATTCGACAACAAAATTTCATTTTCTAACACATGAACTTGGTCAAGTATATAAACAACATGTACTCAAATAACAACATGAAACTAAACTTTTCTGATAGTCATGAAAATATTTTAACACAAAATAGTTATAAGGATTCCAATCAATATCGTGTAATACTAATTTCATCCTCAAGATTTGGTTGTTTTTTAAATGGACATGATACTAAGTATTTTCAATTTCATAGTTAAAAGACAAAACAAAATCAAAAGAAACGTTCAAAATACAATTAAACAATAAAAAGAGGATACCATGGAATGGAAATTGCAATTATAAAAATCACTTTACATGTCCAGTGATGTCTTGTTTGACATTCTTAAAAAAATTTCTTGCCCAAAATAACCATGGCGTGAAAGAATCACAACATTAAAAACCATAGGAATCCCTACTAGAAACATTTTGAAATTCGATGGCTCAGGTGCCTGAAGGATCTCTAATAGCAAATTAAACATATCCAAGACATGCTCTGCATTGTCTACCCATCCTTTTTCCAATCACATTTCCTGTAACCTGACCACATCAGAGTCAAATAACAATCAAACGAAGGCATTGACATTTGTTTTTATCTTTTATATCTATAAAATTTGAATTTGATTTGTTTTAGGAACATATTAATTCATATTTAAAGCCTTTTTGACATATGAGAACGTATCAATCAAGTAGGAGATCAGAAAAAATCAACCTCAAAAAGGTCCTCAAACAATTTCTACAATATCAATATTTTTCTTGCTGTGATATCTTGGGTAGAAAAAAGAACATACCTACGAAAGAAAAATCCATATATTACTTATGTTCAAACTATGTATATGGTGTATTTTTAGGCAACTTTTTAAGATGTTCCTCTGCCTTTACCAAAGAAAACTGTAGCTTGGTTAAAATCTGTATCCTTTCATTCAACATCAATTTCTGCAAGATAAATGTCACACGTTATTCTTTTCCATTTCTCAACATGCTACATATGATAAATTGAAAGTCACATAAAACCAAGAGCAAACCATTTTTCTAACCAAAATAAACAAAAAAAATGCCTATAATAAAACTTCATTCTAACATCAGTAGATGAAAAGATACTAGTGGACCATTTTTGTTGATGCTTGACTTTGCCTATTTTTGTTATGAAAGTTCTCAAGCTTTAGGAACCAAAAAATGTGATGGAAGTTGTAAATGTGAAAAAAGCTATGTTGACCTACTTCTTCAAAATTATGTGAATGATGCCATTTTCGGATGTGGTAAATCTCATAATAAGAAATGTCCATATTGGATGCAGAGATTAAATATAAAAACTTGTGTACATGGCATGTATTCTAATAAATTTCATTCCAATGACTACCATGGGCCTCCACGAGTTACATATCCTCAGTATGTTAGTCTTGACGATGAAAGAAATATGGAAACGATAAGTATGAGTGGTCCTATTTTGTATGGTGGCTATCTTCAAACCAAGGTCATCATCTTAATGAACCTAGGTTCTGACATGGTAAACTTGGATCTGGTCCTCACCCAATTTCATTCCATCATACTTTGTCAAGACTCTAGAGGACATAATGGGCCTTAAACTTATAATAGGGTTGTTTTTGAGGTTATAGACAAAGCTTATCCAAAGCAAATGGATTTTTGTGCTCCAAGAGATATGGATAATTTAAATGATAACAATCATGTTTTTTTCCCCAAGATTCAAATGTAGGGATACATTTTGTGGATTTTACTAATAGATATAATGAGAGAAATAATCCATGAGGAACATCTACTGGCCATTATGATTAGGGAAATACTCGAAAATAATAAGACTATTTAGGTTCAAATCAAAGATGGTGTTGATTCTTGTAGCTCCTCAATTGAAATAATATGTGACTGAGGAAAGATGTTTATCTTGCAAACATCGTAATGTCCCCATTGTAAAGTATAAAAAAGAGATCAATTATGATCACCTTGAATATTTTCTTTAACATTTTACTATGCCATTTTTCGAACTTTTTGTAATTTTCTATGTAATAAATTTTCAAACTTTTGGTCCTTCTGTAATTTAAAATTTCACACACAGAGATACTATGGATTAAATATTCCTCAAAAGAAAATGCATGTTTAATTCTTTAATTTGGAAAAGTTTAGATTTACTCAAGCATCAATATCTTAATGCATGTTATGTAGCATACTAGTATACTATATGAAAGTAAACATTCAGTTTCTTCAAGACATTAAAAATGTAATCTCGAAAAAATAAGTTATGTTTCTCTACTAGAACATATTCATAAAATATATCTGAACAGACAACTTGCATTATCGATCAAAAGGTACAAAAAACATACATGTTTTCCTAGAGGGGGGACTTTGTCGACTGTTGGTTGTGTAGTCAAAGTTGTCGATACAGCAGCTCTTGACACACGTGGCACAAAGGCGGCTATAGGTTGGATATATGAAGTAGCACTCACTCTAGATGCAGCCACACCATTATTGTACTGAGCAAACTTGGCAGGTTGAGAAACTTGTTGTGCCAAAGAGCTTACTCCAAGCCATGTTGGTACGCTTTGTATGGGTGTCATAGGAGGAATATTACCTGCAACATAAAAAAGACCCTGAAACACTGGAGATGCTACTGGTATAGGTGTAGAGAAACATGGGGTATAGCTGTTTACATTTGGATTAAGCTTTAATTCCTTAAAAACAAGGCCGATAATTTCACATCACAAATGACAGGAATCCATGACTTGGGTTTTCTTTACCAATGTTCCAGAAAGCTAGATAAAAAATGCATCTTATATAAATAAAAATCATAATCACAACCCATTTTCTTACCTTTGAATTGGGATTTAGTGTTGACTTCCTTGGATAAGATAATTTAGATGAGTCTGTAGATGACAACAATACAGATGATGATGCAGAACAAGAGGTTGGCAACTCAAAAGCTAGGGAGCTTGACTTTCCTGTCCTACTTGTCAATGTTAATTGTTCTTGTGGGGAAACAACTTGAGTAGATAATGCACCTTTGCTATAGGAGGCCGGCCTTGATGATTCAACAACAACAGTTGGCTCACATGAAAATGCACTTAAAGCACTCACAGAAGTGGCGAGTAAAGGTGATGTATGAGCAACAAGTGCAGAATGCCGAAAAGAAAATGAGATGAGAGAATGAGCCATTTTTTATAAAGGAATTGTATTCTTTCCATCATTGACAACACCTGTGACATGACCACTCTGCCTTCAAATTAATCTTGATCTATCTATAGAAGGAAATTTCCCACAATTAGTAGCATTGATATAAAAATTTATCAAAGATTTTGGGAAAAAAAAATAATGATTATTTTTTTTAATGGAAGAAATAAATACTACTAAACATGTTTTCTTAAAAGAAAATCTAGGATTTAGATTTCTTCCAAGGATCAAAGACAACCTATTTAGTATTGGCCTAAAACCCTGCGAAAAATGTTGACGGAAAACACTTAGACCATAAGAAGCACACATTAGCGATTTATGACATATGAGAATGTATCTAATCAAGTAGGAGATTGAATCACTTGTAGAAAAAATCTATCCTTTGTGATGATTTTCTAATTAGCCATTTCTAACATATGAGAAGGTATCAATCAAGTAGGAGATCAGAAAAAATCGACCTCAAAAATGTCCTGAAACAATTTCTACAATATCAATATTTTTCTTGCTGTGATATCTTGGGTAGAAAAAATAACATACCTACGAAAGAAAATTCCACATATTACTTATGTTCAAACTATGTATATGGTGTATTCTTAGGCAACTTTTTAAGATGTTCCTCCGCCTTTACCAAATTGAACTGTAGCTTGGTTAAACTCTTTATCCTTTCATTCAACATCAATTTCTGCAAGATAAATGTCACACATTATTCTTTTCCATTTCTCAACATGCTACATATGATAAATTGAAAGTCACGTAAAACCAAGAGCAAACATTTTTTCTAACCAAAATAAACAAATAATGTCTCTAATAAAACGTCATTCTAATATCAACAGATGAAAAGAGACTAGTGGACCATTTTTGTTGGTGCTTGACTTTGCCTATTTTTGTTATGAAAGTGCTCGAGCTTCAAGAACCAAAAAATGTGATGGAAGTTGTAAATGTGAAACAAAATATGTTGACCTTTGTAGACTTCTTCAAAATTATGTGAATGATGCCATTTCGGATGTGGTACATCTCATAATATGAAATGGCCACATTGGATGCAGATATTAAATATAAAAACTTGTGGACATGACATGTATTCTAATAAATTGCATTGCAATGACTACCATGGGCCTCAAAGGGTTACAGATCCTCAGTATTTTAGTCTTGATGATGAAAGAGATATGGCAACAATAAGTATGAGTGGTCCTAGTTTGTATGGTGGCTATCTTCAAACCAAGGTCATCATCTTAATGAACCTAGGTTCTGACATGGTAAATCTGGATCTGGTCCTCACCTAGTTTAATTCCATCATACTTTGTCAAGACTAAAAGGGAATAATGGGCCTTAAACTTATAATAGGGTTGTTTTTTAGGTTATAGATAAAGCTTATCCAAAGAAATGGATTTTTGGGCTCCAAGAGATATGGATAATTTAAATGATAATAATTGTATGTTTTTTTCCCCAAGATTCAAATGTAGGGATACATTTTGCAGATTTTACTAATATATATAATGAGAGAAATAATCCATGAGGAACATCTACTGGCCATTGTGATTAGGGAAATGCTCGGAAATAATAAGACTATTTAGGTCCAAATCATAGATGGTGTTGAGTAGCTCCTCAATTGAAATAATATGTGACTGAGGAAAGATGTTTATCTTTCAAAAATCATAATATCCTTATTGTAAACTATCAAAAAGAAATCAATTATGATCACCTTGGATATTTTCTTTAACATTTTACTATGCCATTTTTCAAACTTTTTGTAATTTTATGCGTAATAAATTTTCAAACTTTTGGTCCTTCTGTAACTTAAAATTTCACACATAGAGATACTATGGATTAAATATTCCTCAAAAGAAAATGCATGTTTAATTCTTTAATTTGGAAAATTTCAGATTTATTCAAGCATCTGTATCTTAATTCATGTTATGTAGCATAATAGTATACTATATGAAAGTAAACATTCAGTTTCTTCAAGACAGTAAAAACGCAATCTCCATAAAATAAGTTATGTTTCTATACTAGAGAATATTCATAAAATATATCTCAATAGACAACTTGCATTCTCTATCAAATGGTACAAAAAACATACCTATTGTCCTAGAGGGGGGATTTTGTCGACTATTGGTTCTGTAGTCAAAGTTGTCGATACAACAACTCTTGACACACGTGGCACAAAGGTGGCTACTAGTTGGATATACGAAGTAGCACTCAATCTAGATGCAACCACACCATTATTGTACTGAGCAAACTCGGCAGGTTGAGAAACTTGTTGTGCCAAATAGCTTACTCCAAGCCCTATTGGTACGCTTTGTATGGGTGTCATAGGAGGAATATTGTCTGCAACATAAAAAAGACCCTGAACCACTGGAGAGGCTATTGGTTTAGGTGTAGAGAAACATGGGGTATAGCTCTTACATTTGGATTAAGCTTTAATTCCTGAAAAACAAGGCCAATAATTTCACATCACAAATGACAGGAATCCATGACTTGGGTTTTCTTTACCAATGTTCCAAAAAGATAGATAACAAATGCATCTTATATAAATAAAAACATAATCACAACCCATTTTATTACCTTTGTATTGGGATTTAGTGTCGACTTCCTTGGAGAATATAATTTAGGTGAGTCTGTGGATGACAATAATATAGATGATGATGCATAACAAGAGGCTAGAAACTCAAAATCTAGGGAGCCCGAATTTCCTGTCCTACTTGTCAATGTTAATTGTTCTTGTGGGGAAACAACTTGAGTAGATAATGCACCTTTGCTGGAGGAGGCAGGACTTGATGATTCAACAACATCATCTGGCTCACATGAAAATGAACTTAAAGCACTCATAGAAGTGGCAGGTAAAGGTGACGTATGAGCAGCAACTACAGAATGCAGAAAATAAAATGAGATGAGAGAATGAGCCATTTTTTATAAAAGCATTGTATTATTTTCATCATTGACAACACCTGTGACCTAACCACTCTGCCTTCAAAGTAATCCTGATCTATCTATAGACGGAAATTTCCCAAGCATTGATATAAAAATTTATCAAAGATTTAGGGAAAAAAAAATAGTGATGATTTGTTTTAATGGAAGACATAAATACTACTAAACAAGTCTAGGATTTATATTTCTTCCAAGGATCAAAGATGACCTATTTAGTATTGGCCTAAAACCCTGCCAAAAATGTTGACGGAAAACACTCATACCATAAGAAGCAGTTTCTCATACGCACTTGATACATCTGAAGGGAAAATTTCGGGTTCCTTCTGAAAATAAAAAATATTATTACAACATGTTTGAAGCTGAAGATAGATCAAATAAGATAATTTTATTAACATTCAAAAGTACAAACTCAATTAATTCAGAACTCTATGCAGCTGAACCTAAACTAATCCTACATATATTATTAACTACGTAATTAATCTAGGTATGATTGACCTCAATGGCACTACATAGTAATAAAATAACAAGGGTCCCACATAGTACATGCATTCACATATAAACAAATGACTTATATTAGCATGAAAAAAACATTATTCATTTAGATCTTGTCAATCCAAAGAGAATGACAACATTAACAGATCAAGTACTATGAAGCAAGATGGAAAATTATCATTGTACCCATCACAACACTTCCTTCATGCTTATGTATTATTAATGGCAGTACTAGGAATTTATGATCATGTAATAGCTGTGTTATCACAAAATTGGACCTGATAGGCTGCTTATCAAATCAATCTCATGTAATTTCTTCAAACCAATCTTTTGATTGAGGCTTAGCCTCCTCAACCTGAGAGGGCTCTCTCAAAGGGTTAATTATTTTTGATAAAAATATAGATGGTTAACTCTATGTGGGGTAATAAGCAGGTAAATGATAGATATTAGTTGTAAATCACATCAGCAAGTGCACATTGGGTTTATGTAGTCAAAATAGTTTCAGTAAAACCAATCAATATACTTAGCATGGAAATTGAGGCATATCAAAGTTTTAGTCAAGAGATACACATATGAAACTGTAAAAAACACAGTCAGTTTGTTTATATAGGAAGTCAAAGCAGCAAAGATGAATTTTGAGTAACATAGACAGACACCACCGCAATAGGATAGTGAAAAGATGCAAGTAGAACAAGAACACACTAGAACTCTTTCTGAATCTCAAGTTGGCTAAGTAGAAATTTCTGTATTTAGCTGAAAACCAGTCACTTACAATAAACAAAATCTTTTGTAAAAATTGTCCAACCCCTGCATATTCGACTTCTTGATCATTTATAGATAACCTTATCTGATGCTATATACATCGAATTCTTGACTCTTGACACCTTGCCTAACCATATGACATGGTATTTATTACAACAAGATAGCTAATCTACTAAACAATCCTATTACAAATAGGATTCAAACTCTTAATCACCTATCTATAACAACCTTATCTTAATTAAATTACATCATTTTCCAAGTGTACTAACACATGGTCGAATCTAGATGATAGGCTTCAGATCTTTATGACCATAATGCTGACCTCCATTAAAGTAGGAAACAATCCCCTATTTTCTAGGCATAGGGTCCTTTGCACTCTTGAGACACTCTGACCATCATGAACTCATCATTTCAAAGTCTTTTGCTGTTAGAAATTGAAATAACATCTAACCAAAATCCTTCCTAACTCCAGCTGTCCAAAACCATCATCAAGCTATTCAAATAAGCTGAAATAGACCCGCGCTACGAAAACAACACAGTTTTGTAGCGCTTTTCGTAGCGCAGCTCTTTTATCCTTTTTCCTTCAAAATTTTGATTTATTTACTCTAGGATTATCTTCATTATCATTCAATACATCCTCACTAACAATTTCATGTCATAATTCATACTTTTTCCCTTCAAAAATTTATGAGAAAGAGTGAAAACAAATGCTACAACAGTTTCATAGCGCTTTTCACTCTTTTTACACTGTTTGCGCTACGAAACTGCTGAGTGAGAAGTTTTGTCCAAATTTTTTCAAAGTGAAAACTATAAATGTGCCAAAACTCAAAATAAAATTGATTTCATCAAATAAAAAAACCATATGAACTGAAAAACACAGTTTTCATGAGGTTCCTTCTTAATTTTCACTTGATTTAGCTTTTGAATTTTTAATGATTGTCATTTTGCACCTTTGTTCTTTAACTCATCCTGAATCACTTTCAGCTGCTACTCCAAGTATTCCACTTGACCTTTAAGTTTCCTATTACTAGCTCTCTAGTGAGTATTTATTACTCTAACAAATTTGGCTTCCTTTATTGCTGGGACAGTCCATGTGAAAAACTGCTCTGCACTGCTTGGGGTTTCAGACATAGAACCAGTTTTACCTTCCCATAGTGCCTTCATTATTTTTAACTATGCTTTCTCAATACTATGCTTTCTAGCCCTCTTTCTCATCACAACAATTTCTTGGTTTTCCAACCTCAATTTCTCCTCAAGATGTTTAAACTCTGTTTTCTTTGTCACTTCTTCTTTTCCCTCTTTTGTTCTACTGGCTGTATGCTTCTCTGCAGGTGTTGAGAGATCAACCACTTCTTCAGGAGCTTTAGATGTTTCAATAGTTTCTTGAACTTCCTTGCTACCTTCCTTAAGTTTCTTAGCATGCCTAGTTAAAGGCTTTCTAGCTTGAAAGATAAAAGCTGCATTTTCACCCTCAAACTCAAGATTTTTTACAGACTTAGCATTTTTTTGTTTGTGCTCATCTTCTCCAATGAATTTAGCTTGCACAATGGGTGTCTCCTCTATGTCAATTACATGCAAGATGTCATCTAAGTTTCCCTTTATCACTGGGTTGTCCTCTGTATCTGCAGCAACCGTTTTTCCCTTTAATGCCACTGCTTGGATTCTTGTTACTCTTTTGATTTCTTGCCTGCTGACATCTTGTTTCTGTTTTGCCTCTTTGACGATATTTGACCTCTGTTTTACAGGTGATGAAGTTGGAGTATCAAGAACTTGTGTTTTCTCTGTCCTTTTCTCAACTTGTTTCCTTGGCTTCAACTTCACAAATTCCTTTGGTTTTTCAACCACAGGTTGACTAGACTCTGTTACTGGTGGTGATGGAGTTATTTTAGTTTTAGGGTTTCTAGCAAGATTTAATTTTTCCAACTCAAAACCATTTATAAACAAAAAGGATGACCAATCCCTGCCTATCTTCTGAAGCTCATTCAAAATCAATAACTTCATCAAACCATGATAAAACAAAGATGTTTCACAACCTTTAGATTTGGTTTGTACTTTATCAGCCATTTTAGCAAGACTCCTATGTAGGTAAAAGGGAAAAGCAAGTGAAATTTTACCTGTGAAATGCATAAGCAGCTTGAAATGATATCTGTAGACCTTATGATATCTACCTTCACATGTAAAATATCTCTGGATGTTGAGCAACAACTTTTCATAAGTGTTTTGATGCAACTTCTAGGGATAGCATTATTGAGGCCCATATCTGCATGCTCAAGTTTCATGAATTCTTTGCATGGCTCCATATCAAATTTGAAAATTTTGAACCAAGTTTCTTGACCCCTTGGTATTTCTATCACAACAACAATAATCTCTGGTGTAATTGGCACACTTAGCATCCCTACCTTGGTAGTTGTTCCATTGAAGTGCAAGGAAAATTCTTTAGACACCTGTGTGTGGCAACCCTGCAGCTTTTCACAAAAACGAAGACAACCTACTCTGCTGAATGCCTCCATGACTGCTGGGTCTTCAACTATGGCCTTCATATTTTTAGTCTCATATCTTAAGTAGTGTCCCCCTCTGTGGACTTTCTTTTCCTCTGCCATGCTTCACATAAAAATTGTCAGCCTCGCTTGAAAAATTAAATCAGCCTCGCTTGAATATGTGAAATAGCCTCGCTTGATTATATGAAACAACCTCACTTGATTAGGATGAATAAAAACTTTGTATTAAACAACCACAAGTTTGGCTTGACACTTCATAGCTTAGACATTCTAATGGAGGCAAGAGAAATGTGTATGACCAATTAAACAAAATTTTGAATTTGAAATGTCATCTCATAACTGAATTATACCTCATTCATGCCCTATCATGACAATGATGATTGCAGCATGGGTAAGTACATCGAATCTCATCATTAACTGACCTATCAAACCACTAACCTACCATTTCCCAATGAATTTTGACAATTTCCAGCTCAAATGACAAGACGGTTAAGAAACCGCTCTTTCGTAGCGCCCGTAGTATATTTTTCCCAGTTTGCGCTACGAAGTATTAGCACTTTCGTAGTGCAAATCAACTTTTTTGAACTAGTGGCACTACGAAAACATGGATTCTTGGCTAATTGCACAGTTTTGATCCAAAACTTTATGGAATGACTCCCAAATGGAAATTATGGATATTTTGACAATGAATGGACCTTTAAAATACTTTTTTTGAACTTAATGATGACCTTTGAAGTTATAAAAATCTAACTTACCCTTAGCCAAATCCTAAATTGACTTCTAAACCTAATTTGAACCATGACCAAAAACAAACATGACACAATGATGTTTTGAAAATTTTTGGGTGATAACAAGCTGCACACACTTAGACATAAATATTATTTCTATCATTCTATATTGCCCAAAGTTCAGAGACAATAAGCGAAAGCAGGGGATGAGGATCTTAACACAAAAAATTAACAATACAAGCAATATATTTAAAAAAATAAAATAGTATAGAGGGATTTGAAACAATAAGATCAAGATGCAAACAATAAGCACGCAATTATAACACATGTACTATAATGGGTGAATCGAAAATTTTTCATTAGAAGGGAACCCAAAAAAATTTAGGTCATTTTGGATAGAACTATATAGTTTTGTGATGAGAATTGAACTAAGGTGTATGCATTAACATTTGATCTACCTAGCCAGTGAGTTTTGAACCAACCTATTAGTAACCTATTAGGGTTTTGAATTGGTAATATTGCAGGGGAAAACCAAGGATTTTCCCTAATTAGTGCTACAACTATGGTTAGGTTTGGTTTTGGATAAGGAGTTAAAAATATCTACAATGAAGTATGTAAAGGTCATAGGCACGAATTTTCTCCTTTGTTATTATATGGCCCTTGGTTAACTGTTGGCTATTCCTTTGGCTCAAATGCCATGACCAAGAAGTATCTATTTTGTAAATTTCACATAAGGATTGAACCCAAAATCACTCATTGAGATACTCTACATCCTTAGGCCATCCATGTCACTTGGATTTCTATTGACCATGGATACAGAAGTTAACTCTGTGGGAAACATTAGTGTGACAACATGTCTTATGGGTTTTGAACCAAGGTTTGAGCACATAAAGTTCTTTAATCACTTGAACACGTGCTCAATAAATTATTATTTGTTTGGTATTGAATATAGAAATTTGTAGTCCACTATTTCAAGGTTTTAAAAGTGAGAAGTAATTAAAATTTGAAAGAATCCTGCATTTTTTTAGATTCATCATATATTACTTCAAGGGGAAATGAAATCATTGAGAAAAGAGAGGTACAACAATATAATGACAAGAATACAAGTTAATTACCATCCTCATTAAGCCATAAATGCTAGCATATGAGTCTGTGCACCTATAGGAAGGGACTGGAATGGAAAAAGTTGAATTTGTCTTGAACAAGTAAAACTAGTTTTTTTTTTTAAAGCATCAATTCTTGAGAGCTAAGAGGGGACGGTTCTTCGTGAAAAGTATCCTTACGCTGATATTGGAATATTCCAAAATCTACCATCGACCATAAGAATGACAAAAATCTACCATTGATTTAAGAATGGCCTAATATTTCAAGTGTTTTTGTGAAATATTTCAAGGTGTTTCTAGCTTTTATCATTAGATATGAGATTTCAACCTCATGCCATGAATTTCACTTGTGCATATGTTAATTGCATATTTTGGAATATTCCATAAATGAAATGAACATGATTTTGGAATATTCCATAAATAAAATGCATATGAGTGAAGTCAACCATTTGACTATCTATTTTTGAAATACCAATCCACTTGAGCAACCTCAACACATGACTCAGCCTCAAACACTTCTTAGCTTCGAAATTATTCTTGACAGTTTACATTAATTTTAAAGTGTTGCAATGTTTGACAATTATATAGGTTTCATCCTATGGCTCAACCTAACTTTTATTATGGATGAAATTTTAAACTTACAAGAATGTTTATCATCCTCGTACAAGTTGCTTTTAACACTACATACTTCACCTTTAAATTGAATAATCTCTGATAATCCCTTCATGTCAACGAAAGAGCCGCCTTAGCATGTGGTCAATGCTCTATATGTTGAAGACTAAAGATATTTAAAGCAATTCTAACAGAGCATGTGGTCAATGTGTTTTAGGACTTCATATTGGAATTATTGTGATATCTTCCAAGTGTTCTTTAGAGTCTACATCGTTCTTGATATTTTCATCCATTTCAATTTTATTTATAAGTTACGTCCATTTCAATTATGTTTTGAGGCTTCATCATTCTTGATATTTGCATCCATTTCAAGTTGTTTAAAGATTCATTATTTTTGAAAATTTACATCCATTTCAAGGTGTTTGAGGTTTAGGAGGTTTGAGATTTCAAGGTGTTTGAGGTTTTTCCATTGTTTACTAAATATTTGCATCTAGTTCAGGGTGTTTCAAGCTTTCACCATTCTTTGCTAGATTTTTCATCTATTACAAGGTGTTTGACAGTTGTATCGTTAGATACTACAGAGCAACTTCATCCCATGGCTCAAACTCTAATGAGGGATGCAAACATAAAATTCCAACAATGCTTATCATCCTCATAGAAGATTGTTTTAGCAGTACATCTTCCATAATCTCCAATAATTCCTTCTTGTCAATTAGAAAATCACTTTCAACAACACATATACATAAGTTGTTAAATTTTAAGTTTTTTAGAGCGTTAAACACCAAAAATTCATCAAAAAATTTAAATCTTAACTATCAAGAGCATTAAAATCCAACAAGAATTCCGCATGGGATTTAATAATTGAATTTGCATTATAAAAGTCATGTAGATAGTAGAATTACATAGGTGGCACTCAATTACACTCACTATTTGCGTTCACTTTTTGCACCTAAATTGATCCTGATGCACAGGATTAAGAAACAATTATGAAAAATAAAAAGAAACACTCCCCTGTTTCTCACACAGCAACAGGTTATTTCTTCTTCAAGGGTAGATTGTCAGATGTCTTCCCAGAAGTTATTCCTTCTTTCTTTCAAGATATTTCTCCTCGTCAATCTCCTCACAACCAAATGATATTTCTCAATTTCTCAGGAATTCTGCTACACTACCTAGTAGTATACCTCAACTGCGTCAATGATCTTTTTTGCCGAGACTCCTCAATTGTTGCCCTAGAAGATACCCCCTTGTCCTCCAGAGAGTCCACTCCTTCTCTTATATCATTTTCATAAAGAAAATCTTGTGTTATTTTTGCTCTCTCTTATAATTCTTCTTCATCGATCTCCTCCATTGAAATGAATTTCGGTTCCATTTTAGTCTGTATCAAATATACTGTGCAATATAAACGACAAAGGCATGTCTGGGATCTTAATAATTTCTCCCACTCCATCGAAAAACCTCATAGCCTCCACCATTCGAGGTTTGAATGCCACCATAACATGAGAGCAAGATATACCCACCAAAACAAATCTCTATGTCATGCTCATCGCCCCGCTCTACCGAATTTCCTTATCGATGATTTCATTGGTCCTTCCATTTTTCACCAACCACCATGCCCAATCAGTGATGAGATAATGGGAGACCAACTTCCCATAGGCGTCTAGCGCATTTCTTCCGCCGATGATCTCCAACAACAAAACCCCAAAGCTATATGCATCACTCTTATATGTGAGTTGACCATAGAGAAAATATTCAGGGGCCAAGTAGCCATATGTTCCTGCTACTTTATTTGTGATATGGGATTCTCCGCCTTTAGTCATCATCATCGCTAGACCAAAATCGGCCACACAAGTATTCATTTCTTCATCCAACTGAATGTTAGTGCCTTTAATGTCTCTATGATAGATCGTGGCCTAGACATTGTTGTGCAGATAAGCCAGCCCTTTTGGATTGTCGAGATGATGTTATTATGCTCAGTCCATATGTGGTATTGGGTAAGACAAAATTGGGAAGAAGTAATGAGGTTACATTGTTGATATTCTCTTGAGGATGACGAATCTCAATAGTGTCACTAAGAACAACCTCACAATAAAATGGCTATCAGCATAATTAAATTGGTTAATGAATAAATTTATTATAATCGTAATTTGAATGTTTTCACATTTAGTATGCCATTGTTATTCATAATATTTTATTTAATGGTTATAGATTGATATTTTAATATTGACGGCTACGCGGAGAGGTGAGGTGGCATTTTCTTTTTAAAGATATTAAATATATTTGTAAAAGGTCAATGTTTAATTGGTTAATGAATATATTTATTCTAATCATTTTATCGGGTATAGAAATGTATATATATACATTAAATAAATATGAAAATGTTGTTTAAAAATATTAATGATAAGATTAAAAAATAATTTATCTTTTTTAATTGTAATTAAATATATGTTGAATGTATATAAAGGTATGTGTTTTTTACTTATTGTTAAATATTTACCATGTATAAAAAATTTATAGGAAGTTTTGATTTTATGTGACATTCTATCTAGATGTGAAACACCTAACTACATGAATATACACTATTCTACACAAAGAATGCATATAAGAATTTTATTTTAAATGGCATATATGTGAAAGCCTTTAGTTGTGTGTGTGTGTGTGTGTGGATTTAGTTTTATAGTTGAAAATTGGCCAATGATCTACTACTTTCTAACGAATACGAAGATTGGATCATAAAGAAAACATAAATTGACTATATCTTAAAAAAGGATTTAAGAAAGAACAAAAATATAGAGATTAGTAACCTTTAAGGATTACCATGATTGTCACAAATTAAAATAAAATGTGGAATTCCATAGCTTGTCTTTAAAGGCCGCTCATGAATATTATCAAATAAAATACAAATTAAAGGTGGAACTCCATTTTGGACCTCGAAGAATTCATATAGATCAAAAATTATTGAGAACAACAAGATTTCCACCTTTGAAAACTCTTCTGCATTTTGACTCAATTGTTTGTATATATGTTTAAAGGAATACAACTAAAAAAGTCACAAAGAGGAAAGAATGTCCCAAATAAATAGGCCAAGATTTACATTTTCCACCACAATATGCGTACAAACCTATTTTATAATTGTTTTTTAGTCATCCATCATTTCGATCTTTGATATGTCTAGCACATAGTGAATGTGAAAGTAATGATTTTGATTAGAAAATAGAACCACTCCAACAATACACCTAGGTGGGTTAGCTTGGCTTGTGGCATTAAAGAGCCCCCAAGGGATATCAAAATCAGTAAGATGCATTTCAAGAGCCCTCTACTTCTTTTCCTTGTGCTTCATATGGTTCTTTGGTTAGCTTATCAATCAAAACTATTGGCATTGCCACAATGGTTTAAATTCCTATAAAATACCAACATTCTAAGCCCACCAAATCAAATAAACCATGAAACTTGGAAGTGAGCCATACTTCTGAATTTTTCCATGTTGTTGTCAGTGATGCATACATTCTTCTAGATAAAATTTTTCCGAGGCTACTTTTCGAGAAATGATCGCATATCAAATCCCACACTTGAGTTTCATAATGGAAAGAAAAAAATAAATGATAACTTGACCCTATATCAATTTTACAAAGGGTACATCTATTTGGGCATAACCATCCTCTCTTAACACCATTTTCTAAGGTAAAAAGTTTATTATCAAAGGCAAGTGAAAGGATTGTTTTACATTTAAATGCCCCCAAAATTTTCTATAGAATATTCCAACACTACGTTTTTTTCTACCACAAATTGAAGTTCTATAAAATCATTATAATCAAGATTTATTATAAAAATTGTCTAATTTAGAATTTTAAGACCAAAAAAGTGAGTCTTCCTCCTCTTATAATATTTTGATGAAGTTGGAGCAGAGATTTCTTGCAAAGTTGTGTCAGTCAACTCTTTCAAGACATGTAAGACCATGATCTAATTCAAATTTCCACCCCCTCTTGTCTAGCTCCCAAGGGTATTGGGCTTTTGCATTAATCAAAGAATAGAAACTTACTCCATAGAGAGATTGAAAAATATTATCAGAAAGGTAGTAGGATTTACCTACCCAACCATGGATCTTCACCAATTTTTACTTTAATTGTAATTCCCCACTTTCCAAAATTTCCAAGAAATAATAAGAGGAAAAGAGGATACCAATGCCTTCCAAACTACAGATCAATTTTTTTAGGACTTACGAGGAGCTTAGTATGAGTCATATATCAAGATATTATTTAGATATTTTCAACACATTACACTACTCCATAGCGAAAAAGTGTGGGCAAGACTTCATAAGAGTTTTACTGCTAGGAGATATTCAGAGTGAGTAGTGGGGGGAGGATGGAAAACAAGAGTTTTAGGATTAGGGTTTTTGAGGGAAAATTCTATTGTTTGCAGGTGGATTTGGCATGGTTGGTAGCTCTTTGGGATGGAGAAGGAGTCGATAAAGGTGATGGAGGAAGTATTTGGAGAGCTGGTGGATTTTTGCGATGATGTACTATCAGAAACTGAAATTTTTGTCTTCGGAACTTGTCAGAGACGACCAAGAATTTAGGGCCACTAGCCTGAAGGAATCCGTGTGAATACTAGTACACTGGTCCTGTCACATACAATGAAGATTGTGGTTGAATAAATAAAGTTTGTGACTGGAAATAAGGGAGATGTTACATCATTTGATGCGTTTTTTATTCTTATTGCTTGTTCTAATACCTTAGGTGTTGAGGATTCCTTAAGTCCTCTTCCCTGTGAAGGGATGAACATCATGAAAGTATCCACGAAGATATTGGTCCAAAACCAAAAGAAGTGTAGGGATCTTAGGGGTTTTGGCCAAAACCAAACAAACAAAATTTGAAGTTCTATATTATGTCATGCCGACAAAATACAAGAAGTTGTGGGGAAAGACATTACACTCGAGTAGTTTATGGGTTTATAAGGTATTAATCTCATGGGGTATTTTAGTGGTGGATATGTTTTGAAAGGACATTGGGCGAGTGGTTGGATAACCAGTGGAAGTTATTGTTAATGTGTGTGCCTCACTTCCACTTTTTTGAGCAAAAGAGGCTAGGTTTTATTTTCAATAAGTTTTAGGATGAAAATAGATATCGAGAAAGAAATGGTTGATGGAATAATGTCTTATAATAATAGGTTGGTGGACACCCCTCTCTTATCCTAGTATTAAAAGGATTTCATAGAATCCAGGGTTGGTTAATTTGTCTGTATTTCCATTGGAGTGGTGGACCATGGAATTCCTGTGAGATATCATGAATTGTCTGGTTGGATGAAAGCAATGGGTGAGGACTTCAAAATCACTTCCAAAATATCGGTGGCAAAATTTTTAGTTAACCTTAGGGTTAAAGGTGACCTATATGAATTTATTTATCTATTATGTGGGAATACTCGTTTTTCACAACCCATTGACTATGTGAATTTTCCCTTAGATGTTTGTGATGTCAAAGTGATGGGAATATATTTGAAGGCTATTCAATGAAGTATAAAAAATATTGGATTCCTAAATAATTCAAGCATGACTCTGAAGTAAGGATTGGTGGTCACAAGTTGGGGGGATGGTCTAACTGATATTCCAAATAGAGTGAACCCTAGTTTTGATGGAGGGTTGGGAATGATTCACCTCAATCGTTCAAGGTCTCCAAATGAAGAGAAAAACATGGTTGGTAAAGGAGAGTCTGGTTCCATTGACCCTATTCTAAGTGCTCCAGTTCAATTTGAAACCATGAGGACACAATAGTTTCAGGATGGTTTATATTTTGGTACAATGTGTGAAATTATTGTATTGGAGTCTCACCTTCAAATTTTAGCTCCTTCTCTCAGTATACATGGTAAGATCACTCCTCTTATTAAATAATATGTTCTTAATAAGTCCTCACATGCACAAATTACTTTGGAGTATAAAATTCATCTAGTTTTTAATGTAATAATATTCATCATTCATACATGTGTTTTATTGAGGTTTTTCAAACTAATAGGGTCCCCTTAAGTGAAATGGGGAAGCCCTATCCTAATCTTGAATACAACATAAATCCTACTGATGGTTATGATAACCTAATGAGCCATGGGAACAATGAGGACATATTTGTTTCTCATGAGGGAAAGGGACTGACTGATAATTCCTTGAAGGAGAAAATTTCATATGAAAAACTAAATCTAAAACTTGTAAAGAACCCCTCCTCTACAAAGCATGAAATATGTAATAATCCTTCTTAGGAATTTCTGCACTATGGAGAGTAAAAACATTGTTTTCAGAAAATTATGTTACAGAATTGAAAAATAGGACTTGAATCCTTTAGATTATGCTTTATGACCCTTACATGCAGAATAGGAGAAAAAAAAAATCACTCTAGCTATGTTAAACAGATCTCCCCATGCCAATACTCCTCAAAAACACCCAAACGCCATGACTTCACCAAACAGAAATTATGAAGCATGTAACAACATTATTCTAAGAGGGTTTCTATATAAAAATATGAGTCATAACAGATCTGGAGATTTCATTAATCCAAGAGCCAAGAACAATGGAGGTCTAGCCTCTTTTACACAAAATGGAGACAACCTGGTAAGGGTTTCATGAGAGCACAAGTACAAAATGATTTCTCTACATAAAATCACTCAGTTTACTTTAACTCTATATATGATATGGTTGAATAATACATGAGAGCACATAAAAATGGCTTAAGATCCTCCCTACTAGCCTTCCAGGAGAGAAAGAGCCCCCTTCTCCAAGAAACTAGCACAAAATCAAGGGATTTAACCCTACCATAGCATCACCTTCAGAAATGACGCAGTTTCTGCAAGATAATGCACTGTAGGAGTTGGTGACTACTTGATCCCAAGTCAAATAGTGGAAATGTAGCCCAGAATTCTCCTCTTAGATCCCTTCAACAAGCTGAACCAAGAAAGAGAGTGGAACTGCCACATGAGAATCCATTGCACTAAACAGTGCTGCAAACCCAGCTAAACAACTGAAGCATGCAAGAAGTCATAAGACTCAAACATAGACAAGATTATAAATTACTCTCATGGCCGCCCTCCCTTCCCTTTTATTCTTGGTGAGCCTTCTTACCCTGGACCCCACACATTCATGAAGTTACTTCATTGCAAAGAGTCCTCCATCAAAACTGCGTTGTTCCCATTGGTTTTCCTTCTCTTTTAGAAACGTTGTTGACCTGGTCAAAAAGGTTCTAGTCCTCATGTATTGCCCCCTTTTCACACCAAGGGTGGCTTTATTTTTCCTTCCTACACAAACCCCTTTCACATTGGGAGTGTTTTATTTCTAATAAAGAGATTTAAGGGTCTCTCTACCCCATTTATTCTTCTAACCTGCAAAATAGAGCAACATATAATATTCCAACTAGAAAAAGCTAATTGGGAATATTACAGTCCTCCCCTCTCAAAATTTGCTTGTCCTCAAGAAACATCAAAGAAGGATGCTGTAAGATCTTCTCTCCTTCCCAAGTGGCATCCTCATCAAGAAGATTCCTCCATGGAAACATATATTCTTTGATTACCCTACTCCTTAGCTGCCTCTCCCGTGTATCCAGAATTTCCTCAAGTTGCAAAACTAGATGGCCCTCATCATCAATAGCTGGGAGGTCCATGTTGGCAACTATATTATTTCCAATGGCCTTCTTGAGGCATGAGACATGAAAGATATTGTGGATCTTGCTCCCCTTGGGAAGCTCCAACTCATATGAAACTTCCCGGACACGACGGATCACCTTATATGGCCCATAGAAACGTGGTTTGAGCTTTTCAGCCCCTTTCTCCTTGAGTGTAGTTTGTCTATAAGGCTGAAGGCGAATATAGACTAGATCATATACCTCAAACTGTCTCTCTATCCAACCACGGTCTGCATATACCTTTTGCTGATTTTGGGCAGTAGAAATGTTGTCTTTAAGGGCCCGAAGTATTTCTTGAATCTCCTGAATCCATTCCTTTTCTCTAGGAGCCTTGCTTTCTCCAAACATGACATCAAGAAATGAGAGTGCATCATTCCCATAAGGAGCTCGAAATGGGGTCAAAGCAATGGACATATGGTAAGTGGTTTTGTAACATTACTCCCCCAAATGGAGCCAATGAAGCCATGCCTTCTGCTCCCC
Source organism: Pinus albicaulis (assembly GCA_034641835.2). Taxonomy (NCBI): domain Eukaryota; kingdom Viridiplantae; phylum Streptophyta; class Pinopsida; order Pinales; family Pinaceae; genus Pinus; species Pinus albicaulis. Next base: position 836,758,768 of record CM076578.1, read on the forward strand.
CGAAACATAGTTTCTCAAGTAGCGTTCCAGCCACTTGTTCACTATTTCAGTCTATCCATCGGTCTGTGGATGGTAACTGGTACTTGGTGTCAATTCAGTCCCCACTAACTGGAAGAGTTCTTGCCAAAAGCCACCCATGAAGCAGTTTTCCTGATCACTCACTATGGTCTTTGGGAGACCATGGAATCTAAACACATCTTTGAAGAAGAGCTCAACTACCTATGAAGCAGTATAATGTGCAGAAATGGAAAAGCAGTGTGAATACTTTGTTAGTCTATCAAAAACTACAAAGATACAATTCTTACCCTAAATAGTAGGTAGACCGGTGATGAAGTCCATGGAGATGCTTTCCCATTTTCCATCCGGAATGGGTAGTGGCTACAATAATCCGGCAGGATGAGTGTGTTCTCCCTTGTTTTGCTGACAAAATATGCACTCCTTGATATGTTGGAGCACATCCTCCTTGAGACCCTTCCATGAGAATCTCTCCCTTATGGCCCAGTAAGTCTTTGTGAATCCTCGATGCCCTGAAAGTGGGGAATCATGTGATGCTTGCAAGATCTTCTCTTTCAGCTTAGAATTATTAGCCAAAAATACTTGGACCCAATAATAGATGATTTCATCCATCACTCTATACCTCTCATCAGCTATCACCCCATCAAGTATCTCACATGCAAAGTTATCCTTGGAGTACTCAACCAACAATTGAGCCTTCCAATATGCATCCATGCCCCTCAAGGATAACATTGTTGGTTTTCTGGATAGAGCATCGGCCACTATATTGCTCTTCCCCTTGACATACTCTATGTCAAATTCATAAGCTTGGATCTTGCTTACCCGTTTTTTTTGTCTTTCTTGGAGCTACTTTTGTTCAAGAAAGAATCTAAGACTGTTTGATCAGTTTTCACCCTGAATTTATTCCCCACCAAGTATTGCTGGAATTTGGCTAAGGCATGCATAATAGCCAACATTTCTTTATCATAGATGGGTTATAACCTTTCATGTGGTAGCAGCCTCCTGCTCTTAAAGGCTATAGGATGCCCTCCTTGCATCAAGACTGCTCCAATTCCTTCACCTGATGCATCACATTCTAACACAAAAGATTGAGAGAAATCAGGTAAAACTAATACTGGACAACTACTCATTACCTATTTGAGCTTATCAAAAGCCCTCTGTGCTTCAGGTGTGTTGAGTCTCAAATCTGCATCTTTTCCATACACTTTTCTATACCTTTTTCATCCACCTGAACCTTCCAAGTTGTCAATATGATTGTATATTAATTGCAAAAGAGCATCTAACATGGTTTTTAATTATATTTTTGTGTATGCTGTTTGATTTAGATTTTGTTCATTTAGCTGCGGAATCTTGCCACTTTCCGCAGCTGCTGCAACTTTCCGCAGCCATTTTGTGGAACTCTATGTTACAGGTGTCTTCAGGAGAAATGAGCCACATGGGCAAGTCTGAAATGATGTGGACATGGATCGTGTCCTATTGGGTTGAGCAAATCCATCTAAAGAGGCCGCGGTCAAAGGTGTCCAAATGGAAGTCAACCGTAGAGTCCCACGGTGACAGGACTCTGTTTCGTGTCACGTGAAGGTTCATATGGCCGTTTCTGAATCGCGGAGGACAAATCAACATCTGTACATGGCTCCATAGCCGAATTCAAACATCCACTCCTCATAGATTTACTTTTCAATACAGCCATGATCCTAGATCTGTGGACGTAATAGTCTACGTGTTCTCCACCAGCATAAACATTAGGAATCAGTTATATTTCCTCTGTTATAAATAACGCGTTTGTATACGCATATAGATTAGTCTCTATTAGTCTGTGTTAGTTTTTATTAGTCTGCTCTGTAATGTAATTACGCTGCACTTGTGCCGTAACATCACCTTTATGTTATGACTGCAGTTTAATATAAGAAGACTCTGTTTCCAACCGTAATTCGTATTTGAAGATCGTTGCCAAGGATGGTGTAGAGGGCCCCTGCACTTGCCAAGGTTCTGTGCATTATTGTATAGTCTTGTTTTATTTCTTTAAAGCTCATTGTGCCATAATCCATTCACATGTTTATACATTGCATCTTTCATGGTATATATGCTTCATTTCTGTTTATAATCTTTCATACTTTCCATTTTACTTCTGTCTTTCATGTTTTATGTTATTGTTAACTGATCAGTGTTCTTGTTTCAGGTTATAAATAGGCAGCTCGGTCATTTGCATAACTTTTTGACTAATGACATGGAATTAATATTGTTTTGCTGCTAATTTTCTTTTCTTAGTTTCTGTTTAATTTCAGTACTTCTTTGTTTATTTCAGTTTTGCTCATTTGCTTCAGTAGTTAGATTTAGATATATTAAATTGCTCATAACATCTTCAGTTGCCTCCGAAAGCCACAGCTGGACTGATGGTGAGGGATTGAATTATGGATGTGTAGTTTGATATTAGTTTCCTTTCTGCAAATTAGATATATTAAATTGCTCATAACATCTTCAGTTGCCTCCGAAAGCCACAGCTGGACTGATGGTGAGGGATTGAATTATGGATGTGTAGTTTGATATTAGTTTCCTTTCCGCAAGTTAGATATATTAAATTGCTCATAACATCTTCAGTTGCCTCCGAAAGCCACAACTGGATTGATGGTGAGGGATTGAATTATGGATGTGTAGTTTGATATTAGTTTCCTTTCTGCAAGTTAGAAATATTAAATTGTGCATGACATCTTCAGTTACCTCCGAAAGCCACAGCTGGACTGATGGTGAGGGATTGAATTATGAATTTGTGGTTTGATATTAGTTTACTTTCTGCAAGTTAGATATCAGTTACTCAAGTTGTTTATGGTTACCTCCGAAAATCATAGCTGGACTAATGATGAGGGATCAGAAGATAAGTTGATGTAATTTGATTTAGATTTACTTTGTTGCAACTTTTGGATTTCTTTCAGCATAATTTCTTTTGTGTTTAGACAGCAGCAAGGATAGTTTGGTTTTCATGCTCAATAGTTCATTGTTTTGATTCATTAGACTAGCAGCACATTTTCATTTCAGCCGCGCATTTTCATTTCCTTTCAAGTTTTGTCATTGTATGTTTCAAATTCCTTTTTAAGTTTTAAAGTTGGTAAATCATTATAGAGGATATCATTTCCTTGAACAATCATAACCATACTTGTTTTTATTTTAGAATTTCCATCTTACATTAGAAAACCAAAAATGACAAAAAGTTAAGAAATAGGTTATCTTGCACATATAGTGCGCCGCACTTCATCAGCTTACGAATCCCGGATTGACAAATTAAATGCAACAATTTAGGACACACTAAATTGACCAAACATTTTGGCACCGTTGCCGGGGAAGTGTAAATAGGTAGCCAATTTCTTAAAAAAAAAAACAAAATAATAAAAGAAGGGAAAACTTGATAACTTCTTGAAGTATGCTCTCCTCTTGCACCTAGTGTGATCTGGAGGATCAGAAAAGAGAGTTATTGGTTTAGTAATTTCTTAAGTATGCTCTCTTCTTGCACCTAGTGTGACCTGGAAGATCAGAAAGAGGATTATTAGCCCAACTAAAAAAAAAATAAAAAAATAAAAAATAAAAATAAAATAAAAATAATAATAATAATAATAATAAAAATAATAATAATAATAATAATAATTAAAATTTACATGCATAGAGCAAGAGATTCTAGGGGAAGGTTTATAGCCAAAGCCAAGAGTTCGATTTTCACAACTCCATCTTATTCAAGGCATAGACAAGATTCACCACCATCTACCCCTAGCCTTAAGATTTTTGGAATACAAGGAACAACTGAATTAGAGGATTCTCCTATACCACCTACTAAATCTCATTTAGAAAAGGAAGAGACTCTCTCTCATCCTCCCTTGATAGAAGAATCAGAGGACTTTAAGGACTCTAAAGAAACTATCATGGAAGAGGAAATAATAGATGGATTTGGAGGTAGAGGTAGAAGAGGAGGAAACAATGGAGACAACAATGGTGAAGGAAATAATGAAAGAAATAGGGAAGGAGACAACTTGTTTGGATTCCCTATAGTTGATGAGGAAACTCATACAACGATGAAAAATATCTCACCATATGTCCTCCCTAACTTTTATGGATTGCGAAGTGAGGATCCTGAAACATTTCTGTTTGAGTTTGAAGTCGTGTGCCGAACCTATGATTATATGGAAGACTCTCAAAAACTCAAATTGTTTCCCTCAACATTGAAGGGAGCTGCTTTGAAATGGTTCATGGGATTAGCCACTCAATCTATTAGGACTTGGAATGATATGAAACAAACATTTTTGGATATATACTTGGACTATTGTATGCCCACCAATCACAAGGATGAGGTATTCAAAATGATGCAAAAAGAAGATGAAAATTTGGAAGACTTACTTGAAAGATTTCAACACAACTTGAAAAGAGCAAAGATGAGCAACTTAGATGATGAAACCTTGAAAGCCCTCATATTAAAATCCATTAGAGATGAATGGATAGATATTTTAAACATGATGGGAAAAGGAGACATTTCTCAACTTCCACTTCGTGATATAACAGAACTATGTGTCCATCTCTCAAGAGGAAAATCTAAAACAGGAAAAGGGCCTAGGGATCCTTCTCTTATTAGGGCTAACAAATATGAAACTGGATCAGTAAGTAGGGCAGAGATTGGTAATATTCTTGATGAGTTCAAAACTGATATCTTAGGGAGCCTTAGTGAACAAATAGACACCCTTAAAATCCAAAACAAGCAGAAAGCAGAAATAGATGCTTTAGCCATCTTTTGTCCGAAATGTAGGAAGAAACATGCTTTAAGGGAATGTCCCTTGGATGCAAAAGTTGTAGAAACATGTATGATTTGCTCAGAGAATCATGAGATCAAGGATTTTCCTTCAATTCCTGGACTCAAAGCTATTTTTCAAGAAGACCCAAATTCAATAGAATCTCTCTGTTTTGTTGCAAGAAGACCTTGGCAGGGACAACAAACTCAAGGGTTTAACAACCCTATGAATTTCCAAACCCCACCAAATTGGAATCCTTGGCAACAACCTTGGCCCCAACATCAAAATTCATATCAGCCATGGGTACAAGGGATGCAAAATCCTTATGGGAGATTTGCTCAATTTTATCAATATCCTCCATCTTTTCAAAATCAACAAGCTCCACAACTTCCAAAACCAAATCCACAACTTTCATTGCCATTTCCACAACAACAACCTTCTCAACAAAATCCAAATCCTCAACTCATGCTCCCATACCAACAAAAGACAAATCAACTTCCAGCTCAGCCATTGCCAAATCCTAACAATAAGAATCCTCAGAATACCTACATGGTAGAAGGACAACAATTTCCTACCTATATGATTGTTCCTCTCAATGATGTACAACTCAGATCTGGTAGAGTTTTAGAAAAACCTTCTATAGATATTCAAGAGCAAGATACCTCCGAGGAGGATTCTCTTGAAGTCAATAAAGGTTCTGAGGAAGAATCTCTTCAAAATCCAAGCATGCAAAAAGAAAAATAAAAGTTAACACCCACAACTCCTATAGTTGAGCAACCTGCATCTTCATCTACACCTCCTTTTCCTGAAAGACTACAAATTGACAAGGGGTGGAAAAACAAATCTTGTTGCCTAACTATGATTTTCTAGATGAATTGAAGAATGTTTGTATCAAGATTCCCTTGCTACAAGCCATTCGAGAGATTCCTATTCTAGCAAAAACCATAAAGGAGTTGAGTTTCAAAAGACTAGGAAGGAAACTAAAGGACACAAGAAGAATCCACCTGGTAGGAAAGATTGCAGATATTATGATGGGAAAAATTACCATGCAGAAGTATGTAGATCCAGGAAGTCCAATTGTCAAGACACATATAAATGGGATAGAAATTCCAAACACATTGATTGACTTAGGGGCTGCTATCAACATTATGAGTAGACAGACTATGGACCATCTAAAACTTCCTAACCTTCTTTTTACACCTACTTTACTGCAACTTGCAGATTGATCAATTATTAAACCAGATGGTGTATTAGAAGATATTTCAGTCTCCTTAGATTCTTGGGAATATCCAGTAGATTTTATGATTTTGTCTCCCAAGAGTAATCTAGGAGGGCACCCACTTATCTTAGGAAGACCTTGGCTAGCCACAACTGATGCTTTTATTAGTTGTAGATCTGGGGACATGTACATTTCTAATGGTAATTCGACAAATAAATTCAATTTGTATCCTCCAGCAAGAGCAATCACAGAAGTAGGAGACAATGAATGGGTTGATGATGAGGATATTATACAACCTGCCTTTACCATTTCTGAAATCAGTGAGGATAGTCAAATTCTGAACACATTAGAAAATTTTGAGATATCTTCAGAATATGACCCCACACAATTTCAGGTGGAATCTGACATAGAATATTTATCATCAAGACAAATGTCTCTTTACTCTATGGAAGAGTTTGGTAATTCTACTATTGAGATTTTTCCAGGAAAAACATTAAATATCAACAAACATTTGGAAAAGTCACAACAAGAAGAACTAACCAAAATCTTGCAAAAACATTCTACTGCATTTGCATGGGAGTATACTGACATGAAAGGTATTGATCCTAAGACTTGCATCCATCATATCTATATTGAGGAAAACAGTAGACCAATCAGATAACCTCAAAGAAGGATGAATCCAAATCTTAGGGAGATAGTGAAAGAAGAGTTCCAAAAACTTCTCAATGTAAACTTCATTTATCCAATTTCAGATAGCCGATGGGTTTCTCCTTTGGTTATAGTACCTAAAAAGAATGGTAAATGGAGGGTATGCATTGATTACAGGAATTGAACAAAGAAACTTTGAAGGATCACTTTCCTTTGCCTTTTATTGATCAGGTATTAGATACATTAGCAGGTAAAAAGTACTTTTCATTTTTGGATGGTTTTAGTGGCTATAATCAAATTCGGGTAGCACCTGAAGATCAAGATAAGACCACATTTACTTGTCCATGGGGAACTTTTGCCTACCGAGTGCTTCCTTTTGGGTTATGTAATGCACCAGCAACATTCCAAAGAGCAGTACTAGGAATTTTTTTCTGATCTAATCCATGATTGTGTAGAGGTTTATATGGATGATTTTACAGTTTATGGTAATTCATTTGAAGAAGCATTAGAAAATTTGGAAAAAGTTCTTATAAGATGTAAAGAAACAAACCTTTCATTAAGCCATGAAAAATGCTTTATGATGTTTACCGAAGGGATTGTTTTAGGACATCATATTTCAGGAGATGGGATTAAGGTTGATAGATCAAAAGTTGAAGTCATCTCCAAGTTGCCTATTCCAAATTGTCAAAGAGATGTTAGAAGTTTTGTAGGATTTACTGGTTACTATAGAAGATTTATAGAAAACTTCACTAAAATAGCATCTCCACTCTTCAAATTGCTTACAAAAGACTGTGAATTTAAATGGGATCCTGATTGTCAATCAGCTTTTGAAACTTTGAAAACAAGAATATTTGAAGCACCTATCTTAAGAGGACCAAATTGGAAACTCCCTTTCCATATTTCTACGGATGCTTCAGATACAGCTCTAGGAGCTGTGTTGGGTCAAAAAGATTTAGTTCCTTATGCCATTTATTATACTAGTAAAAATTTGACTCCCACAGAGTTGAATTATACTGTGACTGAAAAAGAGTTTTTAACTGTTGTTCATGCAATTAATAAGTTTAGACATTACATAATAGGCTATGAAACTTTTATTCATACTGACCATTCTGCAATTAGATATTTAATGAATAAACCTGTTACTAATGGCAGAGTGACAAGATGGCTTTTACTTTTGCAAGAATTCAATATTACTGTGTTGGATAGACCAGGAAAACAAAATACAGTAGCTGATTTCTTGTCTAGGATTCAGAATACTAAAGAAGATTCTCCCGTAGAGGATAAGTTTCCTGATGAATACTTGTTTGCAGTAACTATTAAGACTCCTTGGTATGCAGATATTGCTAACTATTTGGTTACAGGGAAACTACCTTCACATTTATTTCCAAGTGAAAAACGAAAAATTATTCAGGAGAGTTCAAAATATTCATGGATTTCTAACGAATTGTTTAAAACATGGCCAGATCTTGTGATCAGAAGATGTGTCAGGGAAGATGAAATGTATGATATTCTTAAGGCATGTCATGATGAACCATGCGGCGGACACTTTGCAGACAAAAGGACGGCCTATAAAATCCTCTCTTTAGGATATTATTGGCCTTCTCTCTTCAAAGATGCAAAACAGTATGTCAGAAGGTGTGACAGCTGCCAAAGAGTAGGGAAACCTACCCTTTCAAATGAAATGCCATTGCAACCACAGGTACTCATTGAACCCTTTGAAAAATGGGCTTTAGATTTCATTGGACCTATTAATCCACCATCTAAGCAAAATAAGTATATATTGGTTTGTACTGATTATGTTACTAAATGGGTAGAAGCTAAAGCATTAGTATCTGCTACTGAAAATTCAGTTGTTCATTTTCTTTATGAGGATATTTTTACTCGCTTTGGTGTTCCAAGAGAATTTGTGACAGATCAAGGAAGCCAATTCACATCCAACTTGGTGGAGAAATTGATGGAAGAATACAAAATCAAGCACAGAAGATCTACTCCTTACCATCTGCAAGCAAATGGTCAAGTGGAGTCTACAAACAAAGTTCTTGAAAGTATCATCACCAAAACTGTTCATCTACATAGAAGAGATTGGGCAGAAAGGCTTCCTGAAGCCTTGTGGGCCTACAGAACTACATGGAGAAATACAACAGGACATTCTCCCTATGAACTTGTTTATGGGAAAGAAGTCCCGCTCCCCATTGAGTTCCAAGTCAAGACCTTCAAGATAGCAGTTCAGTTGGGGATGGACTTATCAGAAGCCCAAAAGCATAGAATGGAGCAGTTGAATGAGCTAGATGAGATCATACAAGAAGCAATTTTAAGAACTGATCTAGTTCAATATCAAAGAGCTAAATGGCATGACAAGTACATCAAAGAGAAGAAGTTTCAAGAAGGAGATTGGGCATTGTTATTTGATTCCAAGTTTTTTGATTTTCAAGGAAAATTTCAAACTCATTGGCTTGGGCCATATGAGATTGAAAAGATCTTTAGAAATGGAGCGGTAAGAATCAAGACCATTGATGAGTTTCAAACTCCTCTTATTGTGAATGGCCACAAATTGAAATTTTATCATAAGCCACTCTCAAAAGAGGAATTTGTCAAAATGTTTCAAGAGAATTCTGCAATCAGGCTGGTACAGAAGAATTCTCCTTCTCCACCAGCCTAGCTTTTGTTCTTTTCAGTTAAAAAAAAAAAGAAGAAAAAAAATAAAATAATAAATAAATAAATAAATAAAAAAAAATAATAATTGTATAAGCCTGAAAACCAATCACTGATTGGCAGTCTTATACATAAAATATAGGGTGAAAATCAGGAACACCTGACACTCTATATTTTCCAAAAAAAAATAAAAATTTCTCTTTCATTTCACAAAGTTTTGTGACCACCCACTCCATTCCATTCCACTTCATTCCATTTCATTTCACTTCATTTCACTCCATTCCACTTCATTTTATCCATTTCATTCCATTTCATCAATAAAATTCTTTTTCATGACCATTTCCATCTAGTCATTTGTCATCCGTTCATGTTCATTCATCCAAATAATAGCTGTGTTAGTTTCCGTAGCTGACTCCAGTTTCCGCAGCCAGAAGCAGATTCCGCAGCTACAAATCTGTTTTCAAAAGAATGTACAGCCATATGTTATTTCCATAATCATGAAATTAAAATGCAGGTGTGAGGACCAATTTTGAAGACATGGAGCATTCAAGAAGAGCAACTAATTGAAGATCAAGGAAAAAGGTAAAGATTCCAAAGGTATGAATAAAATTTATTTCAAATAGCATTTAAAACACATTTTTATATAGTTATGAACCATAAGCTCCATCCATTATGTGCAATGATTATATTAATAATTCTGTAACCCTTTCACGATCTCCATATTATCCTCTCGCATTCATTATCAAACGGTTCCATAATTAAACCCCCGATCTTCACTCATGCTCCAATATTCCACCGGTGACAATGAGACGTAGTTGATTTGACCACGGACTCTTACAGCCGCATAAATCCATAGCCGTTGTTGAAACGTGTTCACATTTATTTTGCAGCCACCAAATTTCAAAACACTGCCGGATGTGTTATACTCTGTTAATCTCTCAGCCGTATCTCTATTGTGCTCACGAAACCCCTTTCTGTTCTGTCTCACTCCATTTCGTTCTCTATTACGCTATAGTCTGTATACCCACTCTCTGATATCTACCCACAATCATTGTGCTCATTCCCGTGTATTCAGCCGTTCTACTTCCATTAAACCCTCCTCCACGCAGGCAAGTCTTTGAAGAGCAGAAAGAAGAATGGGTAAATTGCTAAGAGCAGAACCGGAAGGACCTAAGTTCATGGAGGGATATCCGCAAATAAGGAATATATTGAAGAAAGCAAAGTGGCTGCGGTTTATCCAAAAGTTCAGAGGTTATCATAAAGAAGTGACAAAAGAATTTGCAAGGTCGTTCAATGGCCTAGAAGTAGAGATTGGAGATCTTAAGTTTGCAGTGAACGAGGCATCTATAGCGTCTGCCACAGAGCTTCTTCAAGAGGGTGAGCGTTGGTTTAAAAATAAAAGCATTAGTGATGAAGCCTGGAGAACAATCTTACGAAACCAAGGTATGGACATAACCATTTTTAAAAGGGGAATTCCTATTCATGCATTGAAAGAGGAATGGGCTACTTTTCTGCTAGTTGTTCAAAAATTCATTACCTGTGAAGGCCGTTTCGGGTCCATGTATATGTACCATACCAGGTTGCTGATGAATTTTCTAGATAATCAAACTCTCAATCTCCCATATTTTCTATTAAATAGCTTGAAAAAGATGTATGTGACTGTTCAGAAACATTTAGGAGATGTAGAACCACATCTATATCACCACGGTCTTGTAAAAATTTTGATTGAAAAAGAGTTAAAGGAGAAGAAAGACACATGGGAACAATTTCTGATCAGAAATTTCTTTGAGGAACCTCAGGAAATTCCTGAAGGTAGCACAACAAGAAGGAGTAGGAGAAAAATAATAAATGATGAAACTCAAATTACTCCTACTCAAGAAATTCCTGAAGGTAGCACATCAAAGAGGAGTAGGAGAAAGAAAACAAATGATGAAATTCAAAATACTCCTACTACTACAATTGAAAGAACTGATAGAGAAGAGAGACTTTCAAAGAGGAAGAAGAAAGAAACTAAGGGTAAAAAGCCAATAACACCAAAAGAGAGAAAAAATATTGAAGCTATACATCAAACTCCTTCTTCCGAAGAAGATCATCAAGTGTTATCTGAAAGACTGATTCACCTTCAAGCACAGTCATCTATGGATAAGAAGAAAGAGAAAGGAAAACAAAAGCAAAAAGATAGTGGACCACAGCGTGTGAGAAGAAGCAGCAGACTTAAGGGGAAATTGAGGAAAACGCAAATAAAAGGACCTCATTTCATCGACTTGGGAGAAGAAACATCTGAACAATCCCCAGCTGACCATAGTCTATCTCACTCTCAGTCAGTTAGTGAACTTGGTTCATTTCATTCTCAGTCAGAAATTGAACATAGTCCATCCCATTCACAGCCAGATGTTGATGTGAGCCCTTCTCAGCCAGATTTTGAGGACAACTCTCCTTCACGGCATTTTGGGGATAGCCCAATAAAAATGACACCTGAAATAGACCCCAAGCAGCAAGAAGTATATGATTATATAGAATCTTTGGAAAAAGCAGCTACAGGTCCCAGTACTTCGTCCATTCAGCCTCACACAGTACAGGATGATTTAGTCCAATCACTGAAACAGGAAGTCTTTGAACTAGAGCTTTTAAATAGACACATCAAAAATGAAAATGAGACATTGAAGGAACAAAGTAAATTGGAAAAAATCATTCATGATAATACCATGCTACATCTGGGAATATGGCAGAAGAAGAACAAGAAATTAAAAAGGAAATGCCAGAAGTTAAGCAAAGCATTGGTTAATATCAAATTTAGGTGCTTAATGAAGAAGCCCAGAATGTTGGCAGCACCAAGGAAGAAGAGGAGAGGGTTGGATGTACTGGCTGAAGTGTCAAGGCACATGAACTGAAGAAGGATTATCAAAATTTTGGTTGCATGAGGACATGCAACACCTTCACAGTGGGGTTATGTTGAGTCTCAAATCTGCATCTTTTCCATACACTTTTCTATACCTTTTTCATCCACCTGAACCTTCCAAGTTGTCAATATCATTGTATATTAATTGCAAAAGAGCATCTAACATGGTTTTTAATTATATTTTTGTGTCTGCTGTTTGATTTAGATTTTGCTCATTTAGCTGCAGAATCTTGCCACTTTCCGCAGCTGCTGCAACTTTCCGCAGCCATTTTGTGAAACTCTATGTTACAGGTGTCTTCAGGAGAAACGAGCCACATGGGCAAGTCTGAAATGATGTGGACATGGATCGTGTCCTATTGGCTTGAGAAAATCCATCTAAAGAGGCTGCGGTCAAAGGTGTCCAAATGGAAGTCAACCGTAGAGTCCCACGGTGACAGGACTCTGTTTCGTGTCACGTGAAGGTTCATATGGTCGTTTCTGAATTGCGGAGGACAAATCAACATCTGTACATGGCTCCATAGCCGAATTCAAACATCCACTCCTCATAGATTTACTTTTCAATATGGCCATGATCCTAGATCTGTGGACGTAATGGTCTACGTGTTCTCCACCAGCATAAACATTAGGAATCAGTTATATTTCCTCTGTTATAAATAACGCATTTGTATACGCATATATATTAGTCTCTATTAGTCTGTGTTAGTTTTTATTAGTCTGCTCTGTAATGTAATTACGCTGCACTTGTGCCGTAACATCACCTTTATGTTATGACTGCATTTTAATATAAGAAGACTCTGTTTCCAACTGTAATTCGTATTTGAAGATCGTTGCCAAGGCTGGTGTAGAGGGCCCCTGCACTTGCCAAGGTTCTGTGCATTATTGTATAGTTCTTGTTTTATTTCTTTAAAGCTAATTGTGCCATAATCCATTCACATGTTTATACATTGCATCTTTCATGGTATATATGCTTCATTTCTGTTTATAATCTTTCATACTTTCCATTTTACTTCTGTCTTTCATGTTTTATGTTATTAATCACTGATCAGTATTCTTGTTTCAGGTTATAGATAGGCAGCCCGGGAATTTGCATAACTTTTTAACTAATGACATGGAATTAACATTATTCTGCTGGCAATTTGCTTTTCTTAGTTTCTGTTTAACTTCAGTACTGCTTTGTTCATTTCAGTTTTGCTCATTTGCTTCAGTAGTTAAATTTAGATATATTAAACTACTCATAACATCTTCAGTTTCCTCCGAAAGCCACAGCTGGACTGATGGTGAGGGATTGTATTATGAAATGTGTAGTTTGATATTATTTTCCTTTCTGCAAATTAGATATATTAAAATACTCATAACATCTTCAGTTGCCTCCGAAAGCCACAGCTGGACTGATGGCGAGGGATTGAATTATGGATGTGTAGTTTGATATTAGTTTCCTTTCTGCAAATTAGATATATTAAATTGCTCATAGCATCTTCAGTTGCCTCCGAAAGCCACAGCTGGACTGATGGTGAGGGATTGAATTATGGATGTTTAGTTTGATATTAGTTTCCTTTCTGCAAATTAGATATATTAAATTGCTCATAGCATCTTCAGTTGCCTCCGAAAGCCACAACTGGACTGATGGTGAGGGATTGAATTATGAATGTGTGGTTTGATATTAGTTTACTTTCTGCAAGTTAGATATCAGTTACTCAAGTTGTTTATGGTTACCTCCGAAAATCATAGTTGGACTAATGATGAGGGATCAAAAGATAAGTTGATGTAATTTGATTTAGATTTACTTTGTTGCAACTTTTGGATTTCTTTCAGCATAATTTCTTTTGTGTTTAGACAGCAGCAAGGATAGTTTGGTTTTCATGCTCAATAGTTCACTGTTTTGATTCATTAGACTAGCAGCACATTTTCATTTCAGCAGCGCATTTTCATTTCCTTTCAAGTTTTGTCATTGTATGTTTCAAATTCCTTTTTAAGTTTTAAAGTTGGTAGATCATTATAGAGGATATCATTTCCTTGAACAATCATAACCATACTTGTTTTTATTTTAGAATTTCCATCTTACATTAGAAAACCAAAAACGACAAAAAGTTAAGAAATAGGTTATCTTGCACATATAGTGCGCCGCACTTCATCAGCTTACGAATCTCGGATTGACAAATTAAATGCAGCAACTTAGGACACACTAAATTGACCAAACAAGGTGTCCAACTGAAAGCTCCCTTATTTTTCAAGTCTGTAAGTGGTGCTGCAAGTTGAGAGAACCCTTTGAAAAAATTCTGGTAATATGTGCATATGCCTACAAATCCCCGGAGTTCTGTAACATTCCTTGGCTCGGGCCAATCCTTGATTGCTCAGATATTTTCTTCATGCACTCTTACTCCATCCACTCCAATTATGTGGCCCAAATAAAGCATCTCTGTGAGGCCAAACTCACATTTAGAGAGTTTAGCATAGAACTGTTTCTCCTTGAGAATATGCAACAATGTCTCAATATGTTGCAAATGTTCCTCCCATGTGCGACTGTAAATAAGAATATCATCAAAGAATACCAATACAAACTTTCTTAGATGACCACGAAAAATGTGGTTCATGCAAGATTGGAATGTTGTTGGGGCATTGGTCAAACCAAATGGCATTACCAAGAACTCAAAATGTCCATAGTGACACCTGAATGTTGTTTTGGGAATGTCTTGATCCCTCACCCTGATTTGGTGATATCCTGATCTCAAGTCAATTTTGGAGAAATACTTGGATCCTCTTAGCTCATTCATCAGCTCATCGATCCTAGGAATTGGGTATCTATTCTTCATGTTCTTTTTTTTTAGGGCTCTATAGTCAATGCACATCCTTCTTCTTAAACAAGACCACTGAAGATGCAAAATGGCTAGTGCTAGGCCAGATATGACCTAGAGCTAGTAGTTCTTGAATAGCCCTTTCAATTTCATCCCTATAACCTTTGGGATGCCTATAAGGGGTGGTAATCACAGCTTGAATCCCTTGCTCCAACTCAATAGTGTGCTCAAATCCTCTATCAGGAGTTCTCCCTGGTGGAATATCCCCAAATACTACAGAATACCGGTCTAAGAGAGATTGCACATCAGGATGCACTGGGGAATCCTTGACTCCAGCTTCAGATAAATGCAGTTCTACTGCCCATTCTATGTCTCCTTTGCATAAGTATGCCTCCATCTTGTGGGTTGAAACAATCTGAGGAAAAAATATGAGGGGGGTAAGTGTGCATACCTTTGATTTCTTGATGCTTACCATCCTCCTTCCCTATCCATTCCATCTCTAGAGTCTCCCAATCAGTGGTGACTCTCCCAAGAGTGATTAGCCATTGGACACCCAATATAACATTGGTGTCAGGAATATCAACCACAAATAAGTGGTCTGTCAGAGTGTAGGTTCCCATAGTGATAGACAATTCTGGAACATACTTGACACACTGCAAAGTTCTGGCTCCGGGAACCAAGACTAAAAACCCTTCAAAGTCTTCCATATTGATGTTCCTCTTCTTTACTAGTTGTGAATCAATGAAGTTATGAGTAGCTCCACTGTCTACTAGCACTGATACTCTCTGACCCATAATAATAACTCTAACCCTTAAAGTTAGATATTTAGGGACTCCTCTTAACGCTGCAAGAGCTCCTCTGCTTGGAGCAAAAGTTTTTACTGCATCTTCTGTAGGTAGTACAACACTGGTCCTCTCTTCTTCATCAGAAAATATCTCAATATAATGAGCTTTCCCTACAATACATTCATGGTTTGGCACCCATGGCTTATGACAAGTAAGGCAAAGTTTCTCCTTCCTTAATCTCCTCTGATTATTGTCAAGAGGTGTCTTCTTTGGCCATGAGGATTTCTCCTACTGTAGTAATGCATTTTCCTTGGGCAAGGCATGTTGTAAATCTCTAGCCTTCTACACAGCCTCTAGGAGTGTAGTTGGTTTAGTGGATCTTACCAACCCATGCAATGGTTCAGCAATCCCATCAATAAACATACATACCCTTCTGTTAATAGTGAGGTTGGACACCATTACTGAAAGCTTCAAATACAACAATATAATCTTCTAGATCTCCCTTTTGTTTCAGCTTGGTTAGCTCAACAAAGTGGGCCTTTGGATCCCTTGGATCAAATCTCTCTACTAATCTCTTGGTGAAGACTGAGTATGAAGTGATATGAGCATGTACAAGTGTAGTTAGCCCATGGAACCACCATTCATGAGCCTCCCCTTCCAAGTGCAACACAACTATTTTGATAGCCTCTATTTCAGAAACTCTATTGAGCTGAAAGTAAGTATCCAGCTTCTCCACCCAAGCCTTGGTTGTGCACTGTTGGCAAGAGAACAAGTCTCACAAAGAAGACCTGGGTTCAGGTTTAACGGGCCAACAAGGTTTTTCTCCGTAGTCTAGTTTCATGTCTGCATTTGCACTCTACTTTGAAGGGCAGAGAGTCTCACCCGAGGTGTGCCGCGACCTTACTGTGATAGGGAGTCGATCGGTGTCATCCCAACAACATCAATACAATTGAATCAAAACTAAGCTAAAAGTCTAAACAACCATAACACAACATTCCATAACATATACCTCTCGTGAAAAGCATTTAGACTTACAGTAAATAAAATTTTAAAAGGTGATTGAAAGATCATTCATTCAAAACCATAACAGATACTCGGAACAACACTCCTGAATATATTAATCATCGCCCATCAGTGGCGAACTATTACAATGCTCAGCCGCATGAGCATAAACAAAGCAGAATAAAATACGTCCTATTGGACAGAGAGAAAATGCAGAAACACAGAAGAATGGAGAATGGTGCAACACAGACAGAGCTCTCCTACAGCTCCCTCTTGCCTATTCTCGTCTGTGCCAACCTCCCTATCCACTGGCTCGCTGCCTATTTGTTCTGCTACCAGCGCGACTGATAGTTCCTCCTTTCTTCTCTCTCAGCTGTCTTTTGTTTCTTTCTGTTCATCGGGATTTCACTACTCGTTTCCTTCCACGCTCTTCCGCCATCTATGCTTTCTCCCGCAATAGTCGTGACACCTGTCCTTTGCTCCTTTGCAACCTTGACACCTTTCTTCCTACTGATATTGCGTTCCGCCATGTACTCGCCGCAACTCAAAATCTATTGAATTTCAAAACAAGGGCCCCAACAGGCCTCGACCACATCCTATTAACTTTCCCCGAGTCAATTGTCCTACATTGTCTCTACTTCCATGGGTCCGCTCGGCCCTGCGCCCTGTTCTGTCTACCTACCTCCTCCTGGTTGTCCAAACTAGGGCCCCAAATTTGGGACCTTGGTTAGAGGTAATGCCTTGAGCTCTTGGAAGGTTGCCATGGCCTGTTGCCACCTTTGCATTAGTTCTTCAGTTTCGACCGTGACTTTTGTGACAACTTCTTCCCCTACATTCGGCGGCAGGGCACCAAACACAATGTTGATTTGAGTGTTGGCCTCAGAGGCCAGTTGCTGCATCGTTTGTGCGCTGAATTTTATGGGCTGCCGAAGCTCCCGAATGGCCTTTTTGGCCGCCGTTGAAGTCTCCTCTATTTGCTGTATTTGGACCTCTAACACATCTGCCTGGGCGTAGAGTTGGTCCAGTCCAGTTGGGTTCGTTTCTTCCTGGATTTCCTTGGAGATTTGTTGTAGTTGTAACGAGATCGGTTGTGCCTTCATGGTAAGGGTTGTTGAGCATTCTTGCAGACCCTTCAGCAGGTCATATGCTTCTCTTGCTGCAGTACTCATAACTTCCTGCATTTTCTTTATTTGGACCTGTCTCTCTGATATTTGTGTTGAGTACACAACTGCTGGGTCGGGAAATGCAGGTCGGGCTTCCATTGCTGCCTTGAGTTCCACATTCTCATGCTGAAGTTTTGAATATGCCACCCTGAGGTGGATTGCCTGATCGACTACATTAGTCTCCTGCATCTCTTCTGGTAGTTGGCTATTGCTAGCCGTTACTGTAGGCCACACTTCCCTGAATACTCTGGTTACTGTCTCTAGCTGTTCCTGTAACTGATCCCTTTTCATCATCAGCTGCTCACGCTGTTCAGTAAGCGTGATTATCTGTTGTTGTTGTTGCTCTCATTTCTGCTGGAGCTTCGAGTGGAGCCTCTCGGCTTGCTGTGCTTCTCTCTAAATGAAATGGTAAAGTTAAGCTGTCCCCCAGGTCTCCATGCCTTCAGCACCTGAGGTACCCTGTTTTGGCACTCGTGCACAGAGTGTTTGTCCACTGGAAACAGATCACACTGACTGGTCCTAAGGTGATTGTGGGGGTGTTTGTTACTGTAGCCAGTTGCTGGAGTATGCCATCTGTAGATCCTGTTTCCCTTGTGGCCCTGCTAGGTCAGCTGTGTGGAGCGGAGTCTGCTCGGGGAGTGACCCAGCTGCTTCTTCTATCGATTTCTCTAACTGCATAATGAGGTTGGTAAAATTAGTTTGTGGGGTCATGGTTGGGTTAACTGGGGGTACCACTTCTATAACCAAGTTAACTTCCATTCCTTGGTCCCCATTGTTTATTCTTCTAACGATTGGATCAGACACGGTGGCTGATGAAGTGGATGGTGAAGAGTTGTGGGGTTCTCAGGAGATGGATGAGGTGGTGGGTGGTAGTTGGTGGGTGCGAGGTGGAAATATGCAGATGTTTAAAAAATCAAGGGGGGATATGGGATTAAGGGGTGGTACTCCTTTGGCCGCTTCGGGCTCAACTGTCATCTCTTCTCAGATTGATACCCCTGTACTCAACTGTTGAGGTGGATCCTCCTCTGTGAGGTCGACCACCAGGCTAGATTCTACAACCTTGGCCCTTTTTTCCTTTGGTGCCACTGCGGGTTTTGCAGCTTTACTCTTTCCCACCAACATTGTAGTCACTGAGAGAGGGGAATTAAACAAAACATTGGGTATGGGTGTAAATACCGAGGCCGTGTTGAACGATGGATTAGACTAGGATGCTTGAAATTCTGAAAATGTTGGGAATGTAGTAGCATCACTTGCTAGGACTTGAACTACTCTATTAAAGATGTTGACCTTGGTGTTCAACTGCTGAATAATCAGGAAGAGTTGTAGGTTTTATATCCTGGTTGTTGCTTCCTCCGAAGTTTCTCCTGGTAGCATGTTTGGTAGCATCCCGTCAAAGAAGTATGTGTACACTCCCTCCCTGATATCCATCGCCACTCCTGGCCATGAACAAAACTCCGTGTGGAAGGCTGCTTCGTCAATCTGGAATTTCAAAGGCCTCATCTGGAGCATTTTTTCTGGTACACATGTCGGCCTGAGAAAAGTATGTTTATGTGTGACTCCAAACCAGACCTGCTCACTATATCCATCTAGTAAATTTCTTGGGATCCTTTGTTGACTCATTACGACGTCAACCATTTGACCATACCAAATTCTGAAGGCTTCTGCATTCACTTCCTTTGTGCTTGCATCTCCAGACACTTTCCACGGCACAAACTTCATCACCAAAGGTTGGTCTTCTGCTATCTCCACTGGTATCCTGATGCCGGGGAAGGTCCACTTCCACATGGCCAGCGCCATGATCAAATATCCATAGATAAACCCGGTCGCTCTCTTGTAATTGTCCTCGCAAGCTTCGAACAATTCTTCCAGCAAGAAGGAGCACCAATTCAGCCTTGTCCCCTGGACACAGTGCTCCGTAGCTGAAATTGTGTCTAATGTGCACTCCTCTTTTGTATAATGCCTCATCGTCTTGCTAGCAATGAGATAGCAAGTGAACCTGATCTCTAGCCTATTAATTAACTCAATATTTTCTCCCTTTCCTCCTCTTCGAGTGCCATTCTTGGCATAGTAGTCTGTGTCTCCTAACTTCTTTGCCCTCTTAGATATAGTTTGGAATGCTGAAGATACGTCCCTTCCCTCCTGCGACAATCCTGTCAACCTATGAATGTCTTCGACATGAATTGGGATTTCCTTTCCCAGCCACAGAGAGCCATTCTGAATCCTGCTTAACATAAATTTTGTGCACTACATTGCAGTGCCTATAATCCCAAACACTGGTAGGTTCCTTAAATTCATTATCGTGGATTGTTGGATACCCCTGAACTCAGGCAGGACTCTTGCTGTTGCTCGTCCTACTTCTGTTGCATAATTCTCGATATACACCTGCCTTTTTAGTGCAGGAAACTCAAAGGAATCCATGAGGTCTGCATCGATCAGGGTCATACTGTCATATTTTCCCACAAGGGACTCCATTTTCTGAATTCTGCTATCCATCTCTTGTTCCACGACCGCTGGGCTTACTCTTGTCATTCTTGCTCGTCGCTGGTATACCTGAAGAACACTTCTCCCTCTTTTCTCTTGAATTTCTTCTTCTGGACGCCTTCTTTGTTCTGGTTCTGGTTCAGCTTCCCTTGCTCTTTTGGAAGTTTCTAACTCTAACTCGGATTTTTCCGGCATTCTCGCTCTTCTTTGCATGCGGGTTATGTAAGTAACCGACACGAGTGAGGTTGATGAGACCCCATAACTAATTAATTTTTCCCTGGCTTCTCCCGCGACTACAATCGTGTGATTAGTTAGCTGCTAAGGTGGGTTCTGACATTGCTAACTGTGGTTTTGGGATTTGGGCAAACATGACGGCTGGTGGTTATGTCTAATTATAGAAAATTTATTATAGTATGGGTGATGCTAATTATGGCAATTATTTCCAAATCTTGGTAATCCTACGAACTGAAACTGGTACTATTCTTAATGATGCTGGGTTGATGTTTGACACGCTTTTCTATCTGACGTGGATGACACGCTGGACACTACCCCTCCTCTACCACTATTGGTTGCGTTTTGGTCTCCGCAACTCAACTGCAATTTATTTTATCATGCTGAATCCTATTTATGCTCATCTCGGGTGCGAGAGAGTTATTGACCCTAAGCTACCCTACTAACTCCTCTCGGTTGCAAGAGTTATTGGAATTGAAATGGTAAACTTACTCATGGTAGGGCTTTAGGCATGTGCCATTGACCCATCCTTGTAGAACTTGGCCGTTCAATTGTGCCAACCGAATTTCTCCTGTCTCTTTAATGTCTATGACATGAAATGGTCCTAGCCAATGCATCTGCAGCTTCCATAAACTTCTGGTATTTACTGTCATAGAGTAGAACTTTCTCCCCGACCTGAAAATTCTTGTGCTTAATATGACGATCGTGCCAAGCTTTCTGTCTCTCCTTCTGTACCATCTAATGAAATTCTGCAAGAAATATTTCTTCTTCAAGTTCTTGCAGCTCTTGCAATCACTTTTCCAGGGATTATTCTTTAGATAGCTGCAGGGTTGTTGCGATTAGAAGGCTTGGTACGATGAATTCTGCTGGGACTACCGCTTCTCTCCCATAAACTAGTTGGAATGGCATCTGGTTGTTTAATCATTTTACCGTGGTTCGGTATGCCCACAGTGTTGCTGGTATCCATTCATCCCAGTCATCGCGTCGCGCATTGCATATCTTCGTCAAGCCCTTCTCTAGTATCTTGTTGAATGCTTCCACTATGCCATTTGCTTGTGGATGATATGGACTGCTTTTATGGTGTTATATCATGAAGCTCTCCAGGAGGGACTTAATGGTATCATTTATGAAGTGGGTACCTTGGTCGCTGGTTAGGATTTTTGGGCATCCAAATCAGCTGATTATATTTTCAAATATAAACCTAGCAGCAGTCTCTTCCATGCAATTTATCACCGACGATGCTTCTGCCCAGCGCGTCAGGTATTTGGTCGTCATTATTATGTACCTTGCCTTTGAGTACCTTGAAGCCGGTGCAATTGGTCCTACAAAATCTGCTGCCCACTTTTCGAATGGCTGCAGTACTTTTATCGGATGAAGTGGAAGCTCATCTCTGTGAGATGGTCGTCCTATACGCTGACAGACGTCACATTTTTGAACAAACACTTTGCTGTCCTTGTGAAATGTTGGCCACCATAAGCTTGCTTGTAGTACCTTGCGTGTTATTGTTTTAGCTCCCACATGCCCTCCCGCAACACTACTGTGGCTTTCCCATAGTACAGCTTCCCTTTCGTGGTCCAAGACACATCTTCGAAGAATGTGGTCTAGCCCCATCTTGTATAGGTGTCTCGCTATCAGCTAATACTCCGCAGCTCGAATTACTAGGTGCCTCTTATGTGTCGTAGTGTACTCCTGCAGACATTGCCTTA
The DNA here is from genome assembly GCA_034641835.2 of Pinus albicaulis. Lineage (NCBI taxonomy): Eukaryota > Viridiplantae > Streptophyta > Pinopsida > Pinales > Pinaceae > Pinus > Pinus albicaulis. Next base: position 836,781,127 of record CM076578.1, read on the forward strand.
TGGTCAGATAGGCTGCTATCTCATTCAGGTAGTCTGGGATGGCTTCTACTCTGAAAAGATCAGCATCTGGCAACTGATCATCTAGAGATCCTTCATTTTATCCATTCTCTAGTCGGGATAGGTGATCAAGCCCTACGTTGAGTCTTCCAGGCTTTAAAATTACTTAAAAGGTGAACTCCTAGAAAAGTAGGAGCCATCTGCAGATTTTTCCTTCTAAGACTGGCTTGTTGACTAAGTATTTCAAGGCTAAGTGATTGTTTGGGCTTCAAAATGTCATACAAATATCACTCATTACCATACATTTTTCACCTATGCTTCCATTATATCACTCATTATACACCACCATGTCACTTCATTTTCCCTATTGTTCACCATTAATGGGTCTAATTTATATCTTCCAAATATGATTTATTTTTAAGCATTTTTAAGAGAAATTCTTGATTAAATATTAGAAAATAATATATTTTACTTCATATATGGAAAGTGGATTGTTTTTGTGACATGTGTAGGTTACAAGGAAGCTTCCAAGACACCTTTATGTGGCCTTGAATGATCAAATTCGAATTTTATAAGATAAGAGATCATGATCTCATGGAGAAGATCAAGGACAAAAGAGGGTTATGTGTCTAGATGGTCAAGAGATGTATGGAACTAAAAGAGAGATTAGTGGATCATCATTATGAGTTTGTTATCTCATCCCATCGTATAAATAGGAGTACAATCTCCTCCATTTGTAATCTTAGTCCATTTGTAATCTTGGAATTTAAGAGAGTTGTAATCTTAGAGCTGTAAGCTTAGAGTTGTTTTTGTACATCATGATGAAGATTTTGGAATAAAGAATCATACTCTGATTTTTTTGCTTCTACATTTGAGTCTCCTTTGAAGTGGTGTGTTTGTGGAGTTATGGAGGGCCCCCATGGCCTCACTTGCATGCTTATTTTAGGTATAATTTAATTTATGTTTTTATTTCATTTTAGCTTTCAAGTTTTTGTTAAATGTTCTAATATTGGAAGAGATCCTAAAATTCAAGTATTCTTGTAAGAGAGCCTTAGGATCTTGGCGAATGTTAGATCTAGGTTTATTTCATTTCAGCTTTTAAGTTCTTATTAGATGTTCTAATGTTGGAAGAGATCTTGTAGAATATGTTCTTGTAAGAGAACCGTAGATCTCGAACAATTATTAGATCTAGGTTTGGAAGAGATCTTGATGAATATGTTCTTGTAAGAGAACCATAGATCTTGGACAAATTAGGAATATTTCTAGATCTATATATTTTAGATAAGCACTTCTAAGTTTACCTTCCTAGGTTGACATTAAAATGAACTCTAATTGACATCATCAATTGGAACCACATAGTGATCTGTGAAAAATTTGAACTTACCTCCCAATAGGTAGTGGCGGAATTTCTGAAGAGAGTACACCATTGCTTATGCCTCTCGCTCTATTGTCGTATAGTTCCGTTCTGCTGTTGACAACTTGTGACTGGAAAAATATACCGGATGATCGACAGAAGTGTCTTCAGGTTGAGCCAAGACCGCTCCGAGCGCAATGTCGGACACATCAATGTGTACATGGAACTGTTTGTCCCAGTCCGGGTGGACTAGTATTGGTGCACTCGCCAGCTTTTCCTTTAGGGTGTCCAGGGTTGTTTTGTAGCTGTTTTTCCATTGGAATGGTTCTGATTTCTTCAATGGTTTTTCTAAGGGTGCTGTTATCTTGGCGTAGTTGCGAATGAAACGCTGGTAGTAACCTATGTGGCCCAGCAGTGACCTTAGTTGTTTTACTGTTTTCGACGCCTCCATACTGAAAATTACTGCTACTTTGGTCAGGTCTACGTAGACACCCTGATTACATACCACGTGCCCTAGCATTGTTCCAAACGGAATGAAAAATATACACTTCTTCAGGTTCAACAAGATCTGCAGTTGTCGACACCTATCAAACATTACTCTCAACAGGCTCGCATGATCCTTCAGTATGCTATAAACAGTCCAGTCGTCCATATAGACTTCTAAGAACTTGTGGATGTATTCCTGGAATGCAGCTATTACAATGCGAAAGAAGACTGCAGGTGCATTATTTAGTCCGAAAGGCATCACATTGTATGCGAAAGAGCCCCATTCGGTGGTGAATGTTGTATTTCTCTTGTCTTCCTCTGCTATTCTTACCTGATGGTAACCTGAGAAGCCATCGGTGAATGAGTATACCTCGTTCCCCGCAACGTTGTCGAGGAATTCGTCACATAATGGTGTAGGGAATGGATCATGGATACAAGCATTGTTTAAGCTTCTGTAATCTACACAGACTCGTATCTCTAATTTATCCTTTTTTCTCTGTATAACTATGGGACTTACCCATTCTTCTTCCTCTACTGGGAATATTAATTCGGCTTTCAACATTTTTTCGATCTCTGCTTTCACCTTTTCCTTTACTCTTGGGTTCAGACGATATGGTCTATGTTTGACATGCCTTGCATCAGGATTTAGTATTATCCAAATTTCCCCCATCTCTCCTTTTATGCCCTTTAGATCCAATATTGATGAAGGAAACAAGTCCTCATATTCCTTGAGTAGACTAAATATTTCCTTAGTTGTTTGTTCATCCCAGTAGTCTCCAATTGTCGCCAGTTTAGGTTTGTCTTCTGTTCCAATATTTACTTTCTTGGTTTTGAGAGGTAACAGATGGATAACTTCTGTCATTGGTTCTTCTTTGATGTCTCTCTCCCCTTCTGTTTCTTCAAAATACAGGTTCCTGAGATCCTCTAGATTGTCATCATCTATTTCACTATTAATTTTTTGACATGCCACCTTTTGTTGGATACCCTGGTATTGAAACGACGACTTGTCCATCTGTTGGATATCTGGGAAGAACAGTACCTTCTTGATTTCCCGTAACGCCTATGTAACCGGCTCTGTCTTTCCTTCAAACAAGAAACACTGTGTGAATTTGTCCGCAACTTCCTGCCATTTGTGGGTCCCTCTCCTTTTTTCCTCCGTCAAGTACCAGGCTTTTGGAATTATGTCTAGGGAGTGGATAAACCGGTGGACCCACAGTTCTTCGGGATATCCATCAGTCCTCCATTGGGCTTTAAATTTCTCCAGATGGTTTCTGGGGTATGAATCCCCTTGGTACTTGTTCTTACTTCCGGGTCCTTCCTCTTCCTTAAATCTGGCTTTTAATGTTGCCGCAACTTCGTCCCATCGCGTCAATGAGTTGCGATGGTTACTCCACCATCTTGCGGATGTGGATTGTAATGCCATGTTCATCAATGGTACTCTGTGACTTTTTGGTACCGTGGTTTCTATCCTGGCTATGAAAATACTTACAACCTTCATATCTGATAAGATTGGGTATTCCTGAATCTCGGCCCTGATCCAATTAACTCTTGCAATATTGGCACATCTCCTTGTATTTGTTTCGTAGCCTCCTTGCTGCCAATCGTCCCAAGCTATTTTTGATCCTAACTCTGAGCTTTGGATGCTTCTCCAGCTTACAGAGCCTTCTACTATCGGGTTGATGTAATCTTCTCTTCTTCCTGCGGTCATTTGGTAGAGATGGTCCAGGAGCTGAACATATTCCCTATTATCCACAGTCTCTGTATATCTCGGTCCTTGGTAGGGGTCGAGTGGCTGGGTGACTCTGATTTCCCCTTCCTTGAAGATCATCAGTTCTTTTTTCAGATCGATTACTGCGTAATTTTCAAAGGCCCAATCAATTCCCAATAGTGCAGGGTACAGATCCTTATCCCCCATCATGTCAATGACTTCAAAGTCCATAAATGCCTTTACTCCCGCAATGTCAACTTCAACCTCCTCCAGTCGGCCGATGGGAACAATGCAATACTTGTTCGCCATCCAAAGTTGAATCGGGGAATATGTCAATCTTGGTTTCCCCAATGCCTCCCAAGTTTTCCTTGGTAAGATGTTGACATCAGATCCCAAATCAAGCATGGTATCTTTAATCTGGAATCCCACAACTTGTGTGTTCACTTGGAATTCTTTTCCCATCCTTTGTTTTTTTCTCTTGATTCTCTGTACATACTTCTGGTCCGATTCTGTTGATTCTTTTGCTCTGGTGTTCTTCTTCAGCACCCCTTCTAGGTTCTGCTTTAGCCGTTCTAGCATTGGTGCATTGTTAAAAATCTGCAGGAATAGATGGAACCACTCTTGGATCAAAGCTTCAGAAGTATTCTGGGTTTCATTGTCTTCCTGAGTTTTCTGTAACTCAATTCCTTTGTTTCCCCCAATTGGGAAAACGTTTCTGCTGCTTCTTAGAAAAATTGTTTCTGTCATTTTGGTTTGATCAGGAGCTTTGGGGATACTGGCCTGATCAATTTTATTGGGTCCATAGCATGCACATCCTCCCTTGTTCTTTTACCACCTCTTGTCACTATGGCCACGTTTTGCATTGTCTGAGTTCCCATTAGCCTGGGTTTTGCATTTACTAGATTCGCCCCCTCTGTCTAGCTCTTTCCTCCCATCTTTTGATAAGCTCTGGGCAATCTTCTATTGCGTGTGTGTTAACCCGGAACTAAGAACACCAGGGTATTCTAGGGAGTGGAAATTCTCTAGCTACATGTCCTTCCTGGTCATAGTTATAGCATCTTACTAGACCTCTACCTCCTGCTCAACCTCCTCTCATGGCTCCTCCTCTTCCTCAGGGAGCTTCGTTTACTTTGTATGAAGGCTGGTCCAGCCACTCTTCCAGTGCATCCAGTGCTCGGCACTGCTCTATGCCATGTATTGTTGAGGCACAGAATTCACAATATATATTATTTGGAACATTGGAATATTTCTGTAAGATCAGACACAGGCGAGGTTGATGGCCCATACTTTTTCATATTTCACAATACTCATTGGTGGCTGGACTTTGTTGTGCAGGGAACCCTGTGTATTGCTGTTGCGGTGGATATATCCCTTGGGTGTTTATTTGCGTGACCCCTCCTAGTGGTGGAGCCCCTTGTGCCCCTGCGGCCGATGTCCCCACATTTTGGCCTCGCAACCGGGGACATTCGGTTGCCACATGTCCCTCCATGAGACAATGCCTGCACCATACATTTGGTCTCGTTGGTCGCATTGGTTGCATTTCCTTGAGTTTTCTATCAGACTGGATATTAGATGCTGTAGACCCATTATGGAGGGGTCCTGTACCGCTGCTCCTCCTTTAAACTCTTGCGGGTAACCCGCCATAGCTTCTATCTTCATTGCCTGCTCTAGTGCGTCCTGCAATGTGTCGATCCTTTGTTGAGTCAATGGAGTTCGGGTCAACGGTAGTAGAGCTTTAATGAACCAATCTCTCTGGTGGTTTGGATCAATTGGATAGCTGAGTTTTTCGATTGCATCCTTGAATCTCCGCATCAAATCCCAAGTAGTTTCCCCTTCTCGCTACTTGATTTCCCACATCTCTGACAAGCCCTGTTGGTCTGTCTAAGGTAGTTTAATTCCTTAATGAAATCCATCTTTATATCTATCATCGCTGGATTCAGGTGAGCTTCCGACCATTTCATAAACCAGCGTAGGGCTCTCTCCTTAAGGGTGGTATGAAATTCTATCAACTTCCCAACATCTGGTGTCTATCGTGCCCTCCATATGGCCTTGCAAAGGTACCAGTGTTGTTCGACGTCATCGTTCCCCTTCCTAGATAATTCTGGGTACCGGGTGAGTGATACCGCCATGTTCACTTGAATAGGTGTTACCAAAATGAAGCCGTTTGATCCTGGTTGTGAGATATTGCCACTAGCAATCCTTCTACTAGTTTGTGTTCTAGTTGGAGACTAAATACTGTGCAATCTACTTAATTCACGTAACTTAACAAAAATTTCACTTATGGGCTCATAGAGCACCAGGGGAAGGTTAGGACTAGAGCTACTTGAACTGTGGGGACTAGGAATACCTTGAGATATGGATGCCAACATTTCTTGAAATAGTTACTCCATTGCAACGTGCATCTCCACATCAGACACCTCCTCTAGGCGCGCGTCTGTACCTTCTCTGTCAAACTTATTTCCTTTCTCCATCTGGGCTGGACTCCTATACACCTGCTGCACTTCTTTCACAACCCCTCCTATATCATGGGGACCCACCTGATCTTCCATTTCATTTTTCATCTGAGGCACCTCCTCTTTGTTCTTTCGACTGCTTTCATATCTTTTCAACTCCTTCATCACCCTCTCTCGCCACTTTTCTACAATCTGCACCCTCCGATGTGCTCGTCGCTCCTTGAGCTTGTTGGTGGTCTCGACATCCATACTCCTACTCCCCCTTCTCACGGTTCTTGTAACATCTCTCCCTTAGTCCCTTCCCCCAGCATTAGAGGGTTTAGTCTTCCATCTCTGCTTTTTGGAATCCCATCAGTCCTTCGTCTACCATCAATGCCTTGATCCAGAAAGTAATCTCCTTCAGCAGCTTCCCCCTTAACCCGGATCTGAAGGTATCTTCTGCTCTTGAGAAAGAATGGTAGCACTCGGCTACAAACTCCACTATATATCCGTCCAAGGTAGATTCCACCCAAAAATCTACAGCTCGGGTTAAATCGGTGTTTAACCAATGAAGGGCCACCAGATCCTCATGCGCCCACTTGTGATTGATCTTTCACGACTTTTCCTTGACGGTCTTGGTCTGAAGCCTCCACAACCAATTGTAGATTTCTTCTGGGAACTTTCCCCAAAATATTTTGTAGGTATCACTAGTAGAGTCAGAGAATAGAACTAGGTTTTTAATCGTTTTCTCCTTCTGTCGTCTCAGCTCAGCCTGCTGAGCTATGAACTGATCTAGGTGGTTATCCCACCAGCTTCGTATTTCTCTTTAGAAGATCTGAGATACCATGATCTAGCTCCCAAATGTATTTTCAGGTCCCGAAAATAAAACCATTTGTTGGAGAGAGAACAGGTCTCGCAAAGAAGACTCGGGTTCAGGTTTAGCGGGCCAACAAGGTTTTCCGCCATAGTCTAGTTTCACGCAGGCATTTGCACTCTGCTCCGAAGGGCAGAGAGTCTCACCCTACGCATGCTGTGACCTTACTGTGATAAGGAGTCAATCGGTATCATCCCAACAACATCAATACAGTTGAATCAAAGCTAAGCTAAAAGTCTAAACAGCCATAACACAACGTTCCATAACATATACCTCTCGGGAAAGCGTTCAGACTTATAGTAAATAAAATTTTAAAAGGTGCTTGAAAAATCATTCATTAAAAACCATAACAGATACTCAGAACAACACTCCTGATTATATTAATCATCAGTCATCAGTGGCGAACTATTACAAGGCTTAGCTGCGTGAGCATAAACAGAGCAGAATACAATACATCCTATTGGACAGAGAGAAAATGCAGAAACACAGAGGAATGGAGAATGGTGCAACACAGACAGTGCTCTCCTACGGCTCCCTCTTGCCTATTCCCATCTGTGCCAACCTCCCTATCCACTGGCTGGTTGCCTATTTGTTCTGCTGCCAGTGCGACTGACAGTTCCTCCTTTCTTCTCACTCGATTGTCTTATGTTTCCTTCTGTTCATCGGGAGTTCACTACTCATTTCCTTCTGCACTCTTCTGCCATCTATGCTTGCTCCCACAACAGCCGCGACACCTGTCCTTTGCTCCTTCGCAACCTTGACACCTTTCTCCCTACTAAGATTGCGTTCCGCCATGTACTCGCCGCAACTCAAAATCTGTTGAATTTCAAAACAAGGGCCCCAACAAGAACTTAGGTGATCCATCATATATAGGCAAGAAGAATCTCCCCATACTACATTGTAGATCTGATTCCATCCTCTGCTCTTATGGTGATAGCAATTTCTCCTCCCTTCCTTGATCCAACAGAATTCCTGAAAGCTCAAGTGTTCTTTGAACCTTCGGGATTGGGACTCTCCACAAAATAGTCACCAAGGGTTTCTTCCTCCCTTTATTCATATAGGAATGAGGGCAGAGTGGAGTGTTGTAGTGAAGGATGCATGGCTGATTGTTCCACACAAGGTGAGGTGCTAGTGCTTGCTTCATGGTAAAACCCCCTAGGGCCTTCTTTATGCCTCATCTCCTTGAGATCTCTTGCAATGTTCTGCATGGTTTGAAGAAGAAGCTTTGAAATATATTTCTCCTCCATATTGTAGATATATTTTCCCCACAAGCTGAGCCAAGAGAAGAGCTCTGATACCACTGTAATATTCCTTCTTAGGAATTTCTGGACTATGGAGAGTAAAAACGTTGTTTTCAGACAATTATGTTACAGAATTAAAAAATAGGACTTGGATCCTTTAGATTATGCTTTATGACCCTTACATGTAGAATGGGAGCAGAAAAAAATCATTCTAGCTATGTTAAATAGATCTCCCCATGCCAATACACCTCAAAAACACCCAAACCCCATGACTTCACCAAATAGAAATTCTGAAGCATGTAATAGTGTTATTTTGAGAGGGTTTCTACAGAAAAATATGAGTCATAACATATATGGAGATTTCATTAATCAAAGAGCCAAGAAAAATGGAGGTCTAGCCTCTTTTACACAAAATGGAGACAGCCTGGCAAGGGTTTCATAAGAGCACAAGTACAAAATGATATATCTACATAAAATCACACAGTTTACTACAACTCTGTATATGATATGGCTGAATAATACATGAGAGCACATAAAAATGGCTGAAGATCCTCCCTACTAGCCTTCCAGGAGAGAAAGAGCCCCCTTCTCCAAGAAAATAGCACAAAATCAAGGGATTTAACCTTACCACAACATCACCTTCAGAAATGATGCAGTTTCTGCAAGAGACTACGCTGTAGGAGTTGGCGACTACTTGAAACCAAGTCAGATAGTGGAAATGTAGCCCAGAATTCTCCTCTTAGATCCCTTTAACAAGATGAACCAAGAAAGAGAGTGGAACTCCCGCATGAGAATCCCTTGCACTAAACAGTGCAACAAACCCAGCTAAACAACTGAAGCATGCAAGAAGTCATAAGACTCAAACATAGACAAGATTCTGAATGACTCTCATGGCTACCCTCCCTTCCCTTTTATTCTTGGTGAGCCTCCTTACCCTGGACCCCACACATTCATGAGGTTACTTCATTGCAAAGAGTCCTCCATCAAAACTGCGATGTTCCCATTGGTTTTCCTTCTCTTTTAGCAGCGCTGTTGACCTGATCAACAAGGTTCTAGTCCTCATGCATTGCCCCCTTTTCACACCAAGGATGGCTTTATTTTTCCTTCCTACACAAACCCCTTTCACATTGGGAATGTTTTATTTCTACTAAAGATATTTAAGGGTCTCTCTACCCCATTTATTCTTCTAACCTGCAAAATAGAGCAACATATAATATTCCAACTAGCAGCAGCTAATTGGGAATATTACAAAAGAGCCTCAAATATTATCATACATGACTAGTCCACTCTTTCTAACCATGGAGATAGTTCTTCCTTCGACCCTATTTCGTTAGATCAAGATCTAAAGGACATTTCTCAATGAGATATGTTGGGGGCATTGGTAGTGACTTTAATAAAAACTTTCCTCCTCTTCCAATGTGAAGACTGAAGGATATTCAAAATACAATGGAGAAGGCTATACATGGAATGCATCAAGGGAGACAATTGAGTTTACCGGGGGTACTTAGAGAATTGACCCCCTTATCATTGGTCTCCCCACAAATCTAGTGTCCCTCAATATCAGAGGCCTGGCAGGTAGGACCAAGAAATTATCCCTCCATAGGTTCATTATCCAATGAAAACAAGATATCCTCTTAATACAAGAGACTATGTGCAAACAAGTTGAGCTCTACCCCTATCTAATGAAGGTATTTCCTCAATTGAAATTTAGTGGGTTAGATTCTGCTTGTAACTTAGGAGGTCTCACAACTATTTGGAGGGACATTTTTCCAGCAATAAACTTATTTTATTTAAAGTCTGGTATTCTCATGGAAGGGAGACTAAGGGGCTCCACTTGTGTTTACAAAATCCTAAAATCTTATTGACCTTATGCAAAAAATAAAATTTATTGGGATGGAATTTTTAATTCTATGAAGATTCAAGGTACTCACTTAATCATTGGGGGAGACCTAAAATTCACCCTCGATCACAATGATAATTATGGAAGCTTTGCCCACATCGACCCTTTGGAAGAATATTTTTCTTCTGGAATTGAAAACCATAGCCTTGTAGATTTAGGACTAGTTGTCCTAAAGCCAACATGGTTAAATAATAGAGTGGGATGTGAAGCTATGGCCAAAAGGATATATGATTTTTTAGTCCACTCCAATATTATTTAAGGTGTTAGTAAGATTAGGAATTGGATTGAAGCTCAAAGGCTCTTATGCCAATTTCCTATCTACTTGTTGGTTGATGGTTGTGATGAGAGGCATGGACATCCATTTAATTACAATAGATCTTGTCGACTGGATGATGGGTTTAATAAGTTAATTAAGGAAGAGTGGAAGATCTATAATCCTTTGGGAAACATTAATTCCACTTCTTAGTTAATTCAAAATTTATAGAGAATTAAACCAAAGGTAAAGACTTGGGCTAGTGATAGGCTAAAGGATATAGGTGCTATATTATTGGATATTGAAGGGAATCTAGTTACTTTGTATTCTACTAACCATGGTATTCCTATTGAAATGGATATTGTTGAGATTAAACATTTGTAAGGTCTTAAAAATAAATTACTCCCCGATGAGGAAATATATTGGAGAATGAAGAGCAGGAGTACTTACATTATTTTTCATATCGTAAAACGCACAAAAATACCATTTGAGACATTGCAACTAAGACTAGTGATAGGGTTCACACTTTCAAAGATATTTCTAATGTTGGAAAGGACTATTTTCAAAGCCTCTTTACATAAAACCCCAGGTACTCCTTGGGAGCCTCCTTGTCTATGTTTCAAAAATTTCCAATGTTTATCACCCCTGAATATAATCAGGAATTCCTAAATGACATTAACAACTCAGACTTATTGGTGGCTATGATTTCCTTCAAAAAGGATAAGAGTCCAAGCCCTGATGGTTGGACCATGGAGTTCTTCCTATCCCTTTTTTTACTTTTTTGGAAATTACTTGTTTTGCAGGGTGGAGGAGATTCAAACTTTGGGAAACATGCTTGGATCCTTAAATTATACTCTAATTGCACTAATCCCTAAATTTTATCGTTTGGATAAATTTTCATATTTTAGGTCAACTACTCTGTGCAATATGGCCTACAAGATAGTGGAAAATGTGATATCTCTTTGGATAAATCCAATTCTTTCTATTTCTATCTTTCTCGAACAATTTGGTTTTACTCAAGGTAGGCACACTCATGAAACTATGGCTTTACTTAGGAATCCCCACACACAATTAAAACAATAAAATTATATATTTTGGTTCTAAAGGTTGACCTATCCAAAGCCTATGATAATGTATCTTGGTCCTGTAATGCCCCAAAATAATAAATCAATAAATAATAATAATAATAATACAATAAATAATAAAGGAGATATAATAATAGTAAATAAATAATAAATAATAAAGAAAATATAATAATATGTAATATTCCAAAATGGACAAGACAAGAATATAGAACATAAAACTGGAAAATGCAGTGATACATCAACACATAAAATGAGAGCAGATCATATAGCCATTCTATTAAACATTATAGCAACAAATGTATACAAGATTTTGAGGAAAAAGACACTCAAGCTAGGAAAAATAAGCCTCTAGAGACCCAATACATAAAATATGAAGAACAGTTGCTATATAAGAATGTCAAAGGCTAAGCCAGCGCAGTTTCTGCCGTGGTTAACTTTTGCTGGAAATATAAATACATGGATCTACTGATATAGTTCTTAGAAACTTCCGAGATCAGAGATCTAGGCTTTCTAACACTATTCCAAGACAACCCAGAAAGGGTTTCCAGAAATAATCAAAATGTAGAATGCGTAAAATGTAGCCCTAGGGCTAAATAACACTTTGAAACTAGATCATTGGTGGGAGGTGGCTTATCTAGTATGAAAATGAATGATATTCCTCCTCACAAACCTTCCGGATGAAGGGCTACTCCCCTCAATGGAAAACAAGGTCAAGAACTTGGGTACTTGACCTCCCACTGCAACTACACTGCAAAATAACCCAGTTTCTGGAGGAGACTGCACTGTAGGTGAATGGTGTTGCTTGGCCTGATGCCAGATTGTGGAATAATTCTCAAGGAACTTCCTTTCTATCCTCTCGGATGAAGGGCTTCTCCGCTCACTGGAAAACAAGCTCAGAAACTGGGTTTATCAACCCTCCACTGTTGTTGCCCTGCAAAAAAACACACTTCTGAAGGAGACTGCGCTATGAATGATGGTTGAAGCTTGGCTTGATGTTGGATAGTGGAAATAATGCTTAATAAACCTCTCCTGATTAGGCACTCAAAGTCCCCCAAGGATGAAGGTGGGAATTCTGCTCAGAAACACGCTTGTGCTAAATAACATAGTAGACTCCGCTAAACAGCTGAAGCATGCAAAAATTCATACAAGACCAATACAATATAAATATCCAGAATTCCTTCTATGTTTGCCATCCTCTTCCTTATATTCTTGGTGAGCTTCCTCACCCTGGGTCCCACTCATTTAAGATGCTACTCTCATGCATACACTCCTCCTCTATGACTGCGTTGTCCTCCATGAACTCTCCACTCCTTCCATGACAGCGTTGTTGATTTGGTCAACTTCGACCCTATCTACCTGCTTTAGCCCCTGTTCACACCTAAAGGTGCTTTATCCAGCTAATACAATGATCCATATTCGCATAAGAAGTGGTCTTATTCCTACAAAAGAGATTTATGGGTCTCTCTACCCACTTATTCACCTATCTTATTATCAAAAGAAAAAATTAATATTCCAACTAGCTGAAAGCTAATTAGGAATATTAAATAATAGTAAAAATATAATAAATAATAAATAAAATATAATAATAGTAAATAAATAAACTAGTAAATAATAAACTGAAATTCTAAATAAATATATATACAAATAAACTATTAAAATAGTAAGAATAAGTAAAGTTAACAAAAGTAAAAAAAAATATAATAAAATAAGAAAATGTTAAATTAAGGGAAAAAATGGTTGAATTAATTAAACTTAAAACAAATAAATTAAAGTTGGCATGTTGACACATGGATTGTGTGCATGTGGATCCCTTTCCATTTTTGGAACTGTTTGTTCTATTTAATGGATTAAAAGGGGGATGTGAAGCATTATTCACTCATTCTTATGAAATAAGAGTGTTGTGAGACAAAATATTCCATGAAAATAGTAGTTGATTGAGGGCTCAGGGGTGGCCAACCGTAGAAAGATTATGTGTAGTGCCCTACTTGATCCTATCATGCTCATTTTGTTAGTGTTTAATTAACCAACAATTATTGACTTATAATTTTTGAGTAATACTGGTATATATTTACACTTGTGGATTCATAATTTTTATCTATATGAATTTTATTATTTTTTATTATTTTATTCTGAATGTGTATTCTCAATTCTACTTTTAGATAAGGTATGGTATTCTCCAATTTATTTCTAAATCAAATATCTATATTTTATTCTCAATGTGTCTTCTCAAATCTCCTTTTAGATAAGATATGGTCTCTCCAATTTATTTCTAAATCAAATATCTATATTTTACTCCCAATGTGTCTTCTCAAATCTACTTTTAGATAAGATATGCTTTTACCCAATTTAATTCTTGTTGTGTAGATTAATCCGTCTTGCGGACAAGACCGATCTCTCTAGTACAAAAGGTAACTAGCAACAAACATCCAATTATACTAATCTCTCTCTAAGCATATAAGATTCATAAAAACACTATATAGGTGTAAGGCCTACCTTATGTCCAGCACTTGCTTGATTTCGTTGAAGTCCTTCCCGTGCACTGAAAGAACGTTCCTCGTGAATCTGCAGTCACAAACAAGAAAAAAGATTACGCATCACCTGTATAGACATTATTATAAACCATACTTATCATAATGATCAAGGAATTTATGAAATAAACCATGAATCGACAGTTTAATGAGAGAAATGAGTATATTTGTATTAACTTCAAATAAAGAAAACCTTTACAACCTGTGCCTTGATGTTGTGCAGGTCCTCCCGGGGTCTGAAGCAGGAATCTCTTCTAGTTTGACAAGCATTGCACTCTTTGAACCAAGACAACTAGAGATGAGTGATTGAACCTCACAGAAAGAGTGATTCAACCTCACAGAAAGAGTGATTTAACCTCACAGAAAGTCTTAGTTAATTGAGACTGAATCTCAACAGCATTTAACTTCAAATATCTTAAGCTTGAACTCCCTTTGAGGCTACCCAACGCCTCTTTTTATAGTAGAAAAGAGGAGGTTTCTTGTTCCAAATATGAAGGGATAGAATCCTCCTTCAAAGGGATTAGCTCCTTACATCAAGGGGTTAGCTCCATCAAGTGAGGGATGCATGAACCTTCTCAAAGCGTATCCATTCCCAAAAATTCCCATCTAGAATCTTCTAGAATTCATCTGAAATCAACTTTTTATCTTTACTTTCTCACCTTTTTGAGTTTTACAGAGGTCCGCACCCATAACACAAAGAACATGCGGTATGGTTCCACAGGCGAGCTGAACTTTAGGTGCGGGACCGCAGGAAATGAATAGAGAAAGTGCGATACCAATGTTTAGGGGATTTTTAGGAACTTTTCTCTGATTTTGAAAGCTTGGCATGAGGAGCTGATATGTTAGACTTGCAAAAGGAGGAAGTATGAGTAATAATGAGCTCATAATCATAGTAGAATGTCAGGATGACAGTTTTTAGTGTAACAAATTGCCCCTAAAGTGCAAAGTCTGGAATAGATGAAGCTGAAGTCTGTCATATATGAAGAGTGCAGTACTTTATCATTTCAAAGATCATCCTGTGGACACCCCAGTCGGAACCTGTAAAAACATTCAATGCAAAATATATACATGTATATGTCATCACTGAGGTAGGCATTCCCATACTCAGATAAAACTAACTATGAACTAACTGAAATCGTTCTGATACAGGAATGATTTTGAATACATCATAGTATAGATATATGTAGACACAGTATGGACGCAGCCATCTGTTTATCAATAGTCTATTGTATAGATGACAACAAAATTTCTCGCAGCCTGGATGGTGGAAACTAGATCCAGGGTCTTGATATCCGCATCTCGAACTAGTACGATTCTATCCATGTGAATGAATGTGTTGAAGTCGAACATGGTAGAAACCACTTGATTACCAGTCAATGATGTAAACTGTTAACAAGTGTGAGAGAAACCACCAATAATGTCAATGGCTCTCAAAGTACTCAGTACAGTCCATGAAATGTGAATGAATGAGCTGAAGTCGAACATGTCACGGAGTCATTCGATCGAAGGTCATTGATGCAACCTGTCGTCGAAAGCGAGAAACCTGCCATTGAGGCATGCAGATTTCAAGGTACTGACGATTTCTGGATCAACTTCTTAGATAGTGTGCTGATGTTGATAGAAAGTGATCTGTCGTAGGTAAACCCACAACACGAAATCATAGATCAAGTTTTGAAAATATGTTGGCAAGGACTGACTCAGGGATGGTCAATGATGGATGACAGATATTTTGCAGATGAATGGTTTTATTTGAACTGTTCTCTTGGACACATAACGACACTGCAGATGGCTTGGTGACAATAGACCCAAAGCTAATACCCAGAAACCGGCTGAAGACTTTTCAATGTGGTTTGATTAACTGTTAGGCAAAGGATTTCCCAACCCAGGTGAATATAAGTGTCGTGTCCAAGAGTGGTTGACTGAATTTTCGAAGATTTTAAAATACAACAAACATGCCCATTTTTCTCTCTTTTCCCCCACCATTTCTGGCAAGTACCTCTTTATTTTTGACAAGCTTGAGGAGGATAACATTTGCTTGATTATAAGCTCATCCTTCGGATGAGTCCAACTTAGTTTAAAATTCAAACCCTAAGAAGGAGTGGTTCGTTTCTGTTGAAAATTAAAAAGGTCCTTTACTGTTAAGTTTTAACGAGTCCAGTATAGGAGAAACTCAGTGTTTTTCAGTTTTAGGGAGTCAGAAGAAAAACTTAAGAAAACTCCATTGGTGTCCTTTTTCGTAAATTTAGTTTCTCGAGCCCGAAAAAGGATAAAATAATGCGGGAGAGAACTCTGTTGACCGTATTTAGTCAACGTATACCTTTTTCGTAAATAGTCCATTTCAGTCCGTAAAAGGGGTAAACTTATACTGAAGGGACGACTGTTCATTTACTTTAACGAGTTCAAATAGTCAAGTACTCGGAAATATTTTCATATTTAGAGAGTCTGAAAAGGGCTTAAAGAGGACTCCAAGGTTTCGCTTTTTCGTAAAATTTTTGAAAGAGTCCGAAAAAGTGATAAAAGTATGCTCTTTGTTGAAAAACGATCATTTCACCTGAAAAATCCTGTTTCTGCACAAAAACTCAAAACATTACACATACCTGTTTAAGATAAGTAAAAATGCTTTCAAAAATACCCTTTTTAAAGTGAAAAATAAATAAATTAAAAATTCATTCATTCGAAAAAACTTATAAAAAGGACTTTTTCTATTTCATTTTTACCGTTCAGTTCCAGAGTGAAAAGTTAAAAGCTTTTGGTTAAAAAAGTTCCTGTGAAGATTCTGGAAAATTCAACCGTTGGAATCGAAAATCGTCAGCTCCAGGTAATCCACGACCTCCTTATCTTGTTTTTCATCCGTTTGAAATTTATTTTTAGGCTTTAGTTTGATTTTTTAGGGCAAAAAATGGTTCAAAAATGCGCCCGCGGGGTCCGCAGGTGGGACACAGGTTACTTGCGGACCTCGATTTTTTCTTAACGGGAAAAAATTGTGGGTACCACACCCGGCCCACAGTCCGCGTGCGGAGCTACGCTCTGTTTACAAAGAGCAGGTGCGGTACCCGCGCGGTCAATTTTAAAGCACGGTTTTCTCATTTTTCTGCCAATTTTTTTTAAATAAAATCATTCTAACTTGCCTTATTTTGTATTGCAGGATTAACAAGATGCTTATCTGGCGAGAACTAGAGCATGAGGAAGTAGATGAAGCTGTAATACTTCATTTTCCCACACAAAGGGCATTAAAAGCATGTGGCTTATACAAATTCTGGGCCATCGCAAGCATGAGGGCACAGGTAGAACTCTTGACATGGTTGGTAGACAGATGGCATGTGGAGGACCAGTGCTTCTTCATTGGTGGCCACCGGCTCGAAATTGAGCTGGAGGATATATACTTTTTGACTGGTTTGTCCAAGAGGGGCGAACAAGTATCCTTGTTTGGGACTAGGCCAGGTGGCCAGACTGTCACTAGTCTTCAACTAGAATTTTGCAATGATCAGGCAAATCCTCGGGAAAAACGGATTGACATTAAACACATCATCCGTCCTGAGTTGAAGGTTATTGCTTTTACTGTCACCAAATTGTGTGGGAGTGCCGCGCTTCATGTGGGTACTGGTTCCCAAATGCGTGTTGCAGTGGACTGTTTTCGCGGCACCATCTTTAACTGGTGTGAAGCTGTGTTGGCCAATATAAAAGGCCAACTTACCAGAGCAAAAACCGGGAAACTGAAAAGCTTTGGATATGGATCCATCGTCGTTTCTTTTGCTCTGGAGAGGATCCCCCAATTAGCTCCACAGAGTATTGTCGTTGGTACCGGTCGACCTCGAGAACCGAGAATGGTTCGTTGGTCCGCGCTGATGGCCCGTCATGCTATTGAGGGCACTGAGATTGTACGATTCCCTTCTTCTTATTTTCGTTGGCTGAATCGCCAAGTTTTCATGATAGAGGATTTTCCGTATGCCGGGATGGATTTCCGCGGCGACAAAGAGATGGTTCTCCCTGGAGGGGAACAATAGGATGATTCAGGTAAAATTATTTTTCAACGTTTTCTAAGTTCTAATTTTTTTAATTTTTTATCGTCTTAGAAAACTAATAACCAAAAGTTTTTTGAATACAGACGTGGGTCCACATCGACCATCTCATCTCCAACCTTTCGAGAGGAGACAACCAGTTGCACCCGCACCAGCCCCAGCAGGCCAATCAACAGAGATTTTGACTGATTTGGAGCATCATCTAGAGCGCTTGACTCTAGATATACCAGAGACCAGTATAGATGACATTCCTCTCAGGCTACAGAGATATGTGATTGGAGTCCCAGGACCTTTCAGGAGGTTCCTATGCAGGGTGGCCCGGGCAGTTGTTTCTTATCGAGATCACCATCAGTGATGGGATGATCGTGTAGACTGATATTTTTTACTTTTGTATTATCATTTTTGCCGATCATAAGGTGTTTCCAACCTATGATCGAAGATGATGTATATTTTTTGAACACACTCCTATACTATGATATATCACTATTTTGACGGCTATCTGTGTACATATGTGAATGTTGTTTGTTTTACTGCTTTTAATTATTGCAAATGTCTATTTATCATACTAGAAGCAATCGAATCTGCTAATGTATTTAAATGTCTTGGAATATGCTGATATTCAATGTAATCAAACTCACGTTCCAAGAGACGAGCTCTCAAAAACAACCGTAATAACACCGGATTTCTAATGGTATAAACCCTGTTAAGCTGTAATACAACAAGTTCAGAATCCAACCTTACAATCAAACTCCGAATTCCAAATGATATGGACTCAGATAATAACTCAATCACCGCACTATACTCGGCAATGTTATTTGTTGTTTGACCAAGGCTTACCCCATGCATGGATACTAACTCGTCAGAGGGTGAATAGATAACCCAAGCTGCGGAAGAAATGTTCCGTGTACTGCGACAAGCACCATCAGCAAAACCAATGTAGGTTTGAAGAGACGTCGACATCTGCAATATCAAGAGTAAAACTCAGATAAGCAGTCATAGTGACAAAAACACACTTCTAAACTAGGCACACTTTTCTAATCTAAAACACACCAGCAGTAAAGAAATCTAAACTAACAAAAATCTCCACACCTCGTTTAAGCGTAATATCGCTTTAGATAAAGCCCATTTATGGGTTTATCCAAAGGGACACCGTCAAAATCTATTAACTCATAGGCCCCTTTTGCTAACTTTCGTTTCACAATGTAAGGACCATGCCACATAGGCACGAATTTCCCAGCTCCTAGCTTGTCGTTAGCTTGATCATAAAGTAAAACTAGGTCTCCTTCTGAAAAATTTCGAGGGGTCACATTTCTATCATATTGAGCTTTTATACTTTTAACATGAGCCTCGTTTGCTATTGCAGCACTTCGTCGATTCTCATCTAATTGGGCTAAGTACAAGAAACGTTTCTCCTCTTCAGACGTAGCTGGAAGTAATTCTACGGCTAATTTTAGTGGCGGAATTTCACATTCAATCGGTAACACAGCTTCCAAACCGTAGACCAGTTGAAAAGGAGTGAAACTCGTTGATGTTTTGACTGAGGTTCGATATGCCCAAAGCGTTGAAAATAACATGGAATGCCAATTCGTCTTGTGAATACCAATGATTCGTTTGATCATGGTGACTAAAACTTTATTAATAGCTTCAACCAGACCATTGGCTTGCGGATAATACGGAGTGGAACTATCGTGGCGCAAGCCAAGCTGTTCTGTCAGTTCAGTCATCATGATATTCCGAAAATGACTTCCATGATCTGTAATAATAGCTTGAGGAACACCAAACCTAGCAATTATATGATTAAATACGAATGTTGCAGCAGTCTTGCCGTCAGCTGAATATGTAGGCATCGCCTCGGCCCATTTCGTAAAATAATCTACTGCGAGAATAATATAGGCATGCCCCCCGGCCGAGTGAGGGTTACATGTGATAAAATCGATACCCCATTTTGCGAAAGGACCAACAGCAATTATAGGGTGGAGAGGAGCGGGTGGCGCGCGCATTTTCCTATCAAAAATTTGACAGTTGTGGCATTTCCGAACCGCATAAATGCAATCTTTAAACAATGTTGGCCAGAAATAACCTGCACGCAATATCTTTTGGGCTGTGGCATACCCAGACATATGACCGCCACATGCTCCAGAATGACAGTCATTTAACACCTTCTCAGCTTCTTCATGAGTTAGACAACGTCGGAAAACAGAATCTGCTCCTCGTCGATAAAGTGTATCACCAATGATATTATATTGTTGGGATTGGAAGCGTATTTTCCGTCGCTGAGTTCGTGAAATTTCAGGCCGAAAAGATTGGGTTTGGAGATACACAATAATATCCCCATACCATGGATCAAGCGTACTGATAAGAAACAAAGATTCGTCCGCAATGGACTCTTCTTCCACTGTTTCAGTATCAGTAGAGGGGAAATCGCACATCAGTTCCGCAAATACCAAAGATTTCTTTGCCTTGGATTTCTCAAATTCCAAGTCAAATTCCTGCAGGATAACTATCCATTTGGAATATTTTCCCCCTAGCAATTGTTTGGTCAAAATATACATCATAGGGTTGCAATTAGAAATTACCGTGGTTTTACGTAACAAGATGTAATGTCTAAAACGTTGGACAACTTGAACAGTTGCCAAGGCCAATTTCTCCACATGTGTGTATTTGATTTCAGTCGGATGCAGATTTCGACTTAGATAATAAATCACATGTTCATTGTGAGATTCATCTTCCTGAACTAGTACCATCCCAATAGTGGAATGAGAAGCAGCGAGATACAAAATGTAATTTTGGTTGTAGTTGGGAGGATGCAATAACGGTGCATGGGTCAACGCATGTTTAAGTGCATCAAAAGATCGATCAGCGATCTCGTCCCAAAAGAACGGAATGTCCTGTTTCAACAACCGGGTAAAACCCTTTGTAAGCTCGGCATAGTTAGGAATAAATCTACGTAAAAAGTTTGCTTTCCCCTGCAAACTTTGGAGTTGGCGTAAAGTCGAAGGAGGAGGCAATTTAATGATAGCTTCGACCTTCGAAGGATCGACGCGAATGCCTGCTTTCGAGAAAACAAATCCCAGTAATCGACCCGATTCTACGCAGAAAACACAATTATGCGGATTCAGCCTTATCCGATAATGCCTACATCTCATAAAAATTGCTCGTAAATGAGTGGGATGATCGGCCCGACGTAATGAATGAGCCGGTAAATCATCGAGATATGGCTGAACGATGTGCTTAATGTCATGAGATGCATACGAGATAGCCCGTTGAAAAGTTGCTCCAGCGTTCTTTAGTCCAAAAGGTAGTTTACAATAGGAAAACGTTCCCCATGGACAAATGAAAGCTGTTTTAGGTTGATATGCAGGGAGTATGTTTATTTGATTGTAGCCTGAAAAGCCATCCATGAAGGAAAAAAATTCACTGCCAGCACAATCATCGATTATCTGATCGATATAGGGAGTTGGATAATTGTCTTTTGGACACGCTCGATTAATATCCCTATAATCGATACATACTCTTATCGTTCCTTGTTTTTTAGTCACAGAAACAATATTCCATACCCAATCCGTTAAGGGAATTGGATAAATGAATCCTGCTCGAAGTAATTTTTCAACTTCAGCTTTTATAGCAGCAACTTTTCTAGGATGAATTTGACGTAATCATTGACGAACAGGTTTAGCATCCGGGTAAGTCTTAATTTCATGTACTACGATCGATGGATCAATTCCTGGCATTTCTTCATAAGACCAGGCAAACACGTCATGGAATTCTTGAAATAGGGCTTTATAAGTCTGAATTTCTTCATCCGTACAACAAGCACCTATATGAATGTTTTCAATTATTCCTGGTTTTACTGAAATGTCAATTGGAACCGTTCTAGATATATTTTCCAAATTTAACTCAGAATCAGGATTTTGCAATGGATTCTGAGGTTCCTTGGCATATTCAGCAGTAAAAATTGAAGCGAAATCTTTTTCAAAATGATCTAATTCAGGTAAAAATGAAGATCGGTGATGTAGATCTTCCCATGGTAAATCATCAACAGACAAAAACTCACGAATTTTCTCATCTGTATGAACAATTTCAGGAAATGTCGTTGTACTTGAACTAGATATAGAAAGTGATTCCTCTTGGATCCCATTCATTGGATCAATTTCGGTTGAAGAGGGGTCGGAAAAAAACTGTACAGCCTGATACGCAATTTCAAATGGACTCAAAGGCATCACGCCATCGAATGAATCTATCTCGGATTCGGAAGGTACGATCCAAGGATCATCAAACATAACAGTGTCTGACGAAATCATATGAATATTTGCAGTAGAAGACGATACGTTAGGAGGAGGAAAGGAAAAAGTTCCTAGTAAACCAGAATCTTTAATCAAACCTACTCCAACATCCTTATAAGGGATAGCCGTTTTACCAACATGTTGGATTGTTTCTGTAGAGGCTGGGTCGGACGAGAAATAAGTTAACTGATCTATTGTCACGATCTTTCCTTGATATGGAAATTTTATGAGTCGAAAGACCGAAGAGACAACAACAGTCATAGCATAGGACCAACTACGACCCAGAAGAAGGTTGTAATCTAGAGGGGCATCAACCACTTCCACATCTAGATTAACGATTTTACCTTCGACCCCTATGGGTAAATCCTGCAAAATACCATAAGGTTGAAAACCTCGACCATCAAAAGCTTTTAGAATCATCGGAGATTGGTTAAGTGTAGGAGAACCAAGAGATTTCCAACACTGAAACGACATAATACACGTTGAAGCTCCCTCATCAATCACAGTCTGAAAGATAGGTCTGTTTTTGACTAACACTGGAATCTGGAAAGCCATTTGGTGCGGAAGACGTGGTGTACTATTTTCTAAATCGAAGATTATAAAGTTAGAATCCTGAACATCAACAGCTCCTATGGCAGACAATAATAATTTACGCTGTGCTGGACACGATTGCAGCACTTCCAAAGCCGACATTGCTGAAGGAGAAACAGCTAAATCTTCAACAATGTTGTAATTTTGAGCAGCTCTCGCATGTGGATTGAAAGCTGATTTACGAAGAACACCTTTAGCAGGCGGTTTGATTATTAAGTCTGGATTTTGTTTCTCGATATGTAGCGGACCGGAAACAGGAGGAGTTGTATTTGATGCATTCGCATTAGAAGACTCTCCTTCTTTGCCATCAACGGGATTCTTAGAACCGTAATCTTGCGATCGCGTCACAACCCTTACATGAGACATCATCATAATAGGCTCTTCTAAAGTAGTCGAGGAAGAACCAATCATCTTACTATCTTGAATTGGAAAAGGATCCTTCAAGACAGCAGGTTGTTGTGATCCTTTAACGAGTTTCGTAACTTCCTCTCGATATGGACATTCTTTCGTGAAATGATCTTGTTCACAAATGAAGCAAGGATAACGAGGTTTACGTTTCTCATCATTGGATTCTTCTTTATATGTTTTCTCTTTCGAATTCTTCTTGTTTTTGTTCCTCCCCTTCTTTTTACCACCGGATTTTGATTTGGCCGTAGATGTTTCAACGACATGAATGTCGGCGGAAACTTCGGGAGAGGATTCTCCTTTCGGGGAATCAGGTAAAGTTATAATTGGAGAAGAATTCTTTGAGGATTTCTTCTTACTTTTGGAACTAACTGTACCAATCATACCGTCAGCGGCATGAGACCCTGAAGGAGCGGCAACTATTTGACCTTGTTTGGGAAGATCGGGAATTTTCTCATGAAGAGTACCTGACTGCGTATAGATGAGGTCTAAGTACTGAGCCTGAGCAATTACTTGCTCTTCAGTAACAACACCAGCCTTAGCTACATCTTCAGTGATCTTAGGTAATAATGATTTAACAAACCATTCTGCCAAAATTTGATCCGGAATATAAACCTTCACCAAACGTCGTCTACGTCGCCATTCATGAATATGATCAGAAATATACGTGGACGTAGATTGTTTTAGTGAAGTTAATAATTCTGTGCCATTGTCGTATCTGACAGGCAACTGAAAATGAGTTAAGAAAGATGTCGCTAACTGACTGAAATTATGAAACGAGCCTCGTGGCAACTCAATGTACCATTTGGCTGCAAGACCTATGAGGGTTCTTTCGAAAAGACGTAAGCGAATCGAATCATCAATAATTGAATTAGATGCACACCAAAGGTGATAAGTCATAACATGATTCGATGGATCCTCTCCTGAATTACCTTCAAATTTTGGTATATCACTGGGCAACTTATGAGGCATTGGCGACCAATTTTGATAATAAAAAATAGGATCATTTGTAAGGCGCGTCAAATCAGGTAAGTCTAAAGTTGCGATGAACGGTAATTGACGGTTAGGGTCACGAAAACCTTGAGAAGCCAAAGCAGATCCAAGAGGCGGATACCCAGGATAACTAGGAATCGGATTAGCATTAGGTATTGTATAACCTCCCGAGTAACCAGGATGAATCGGACCATACTAAGGTTGTTGATAAGTATAACCAGGGTACAGTTGATAGCTTGGATTCTGTACATAGGGACCGAATTGCGGCTGTCCCTGGTACGGTTGATAAGTAAATTGAGGTTGAGTCGTAACAACTGTACTTGTACCGGCTTGTCCTGCAGGCATCTGAACTGTAGTCTGAACTGAGGGTCATGACTGAGGTACAGAGACCTGAGGAGTTTGCACGGATACAGGGTTAGCCGAAATCGGGGCTACAGACACTCCAGAAACAGGTGTAACAGGTTGAACAGACGTTGAAGCAGTTGCAGCAGTTTGGGGCGGAGTCTGAGGTGTACTAGGCCCAGCCTGCTGAACTGAACTAGGTGCAGGAGTTTGAATAGCTGGCTGAACAGGCTGCTGGGTTGAACCAGAAACCAAAGGCTGACCAGGTTGATAAGGTAACTGCACATTAGGCTAGAAAGGCTGTTGATATTGGGATGGATCCCACACCATCATTCCGGGGTATTGTCCCGTAGAAGGTTGAACGTAAGGACCAAAACCTGGTTGAACGTAGGGTTGATAATAAGGTAAAGTTCCGGCTCCTTGAACAGATGGTTGACCAGAAGGCTGTTGGTAACCTTGCATTGGGTACTGCCCTTAAGGTTGATAACCTTGAGGCACGTACTGAAGTTGGGGTTGTTGAGGACCCTGAGGAGCATATTGAGTTTGGGGTTGACCTTGAGGAATGTACTTTCCTTGAGGTTGGTAACCCTGAGGTATGTACTGTCCTTGGGGTTGCCCCCCAAAATAATATGGATCCACAGTTTGTCCTGGGAAAAAGCTACCTTGAGGTTGTGCCCCGGGTGGTAACTAACTACCTTGAGGTTGCCCCCCAGGCGGTAATTGACTACCCTGAGGTTGCCCCCCAGGCGGTAACTGAGTTCCCTGAGGTTGACCCCCAGAAGGAAACTGACTGCCTTGAGCTTGAGGATTAGGAATGTTACCAGACATCATAAAAACTTGCTCTGCGTTCGACGTTTCAATTTTAAGTCCACCAAGACCAGATGATAACACATTTTCGATGGGTTGAGGAGCTGCTCCCGAGAAAGTACCAGACAAAGACTGATATCCCGAAGGAACAGAAGGACCACCATGTAAAAATGATTCAGGCGTTTGAGAAAACATGGATGACTCTCCAGCCATAAGAGATGACGGATAATAACCTCTGGGTGTAGGATGAAATGGAACTCGAGGTGGATAAAAAGCAAGACCCGGATTCTCTAAAAAATCAGTTAAAGAGAGATACCAGGGATTAGTTTGAATGGGGCTGTAGAAAATAGATTCACGCTCCCTAAGATTTAACGATTGAGGGGAGTTGGGAAGAGATATGTCTTCGTATGGATTAGTAAGTTCTTCAATAGAAATAAGTCCAGAGGGAAGATTTTCTGTAATGATACTTCTTACCCTAGGTGAACCTGGATCGCTAGAAGTTGGTGTGATAAATCCTGAGGATGTTTCTAACACAGAAGATTCAGTTTCAGGTTCAGAGATTTCAGGTTCGTCAGATAATTCACCAGAAGGAGAAATATTTTCAGTAACTTCAGAAACTGAAATCGGTTCTTGAATGTATTATGTTGTAGGTATTTGATGATCAGGATGTATAACTATAGCAGAGCTTTCAACTTCTGTTGATCTAAGTCTATGGCTACTGCGTGGTACCAGAGCTCAAAGCCCTTCAAGTTGACCTGGTGAATATTCAGGAGGTTTCCCTTGAATTCTCCGGGATTGTCTCGGCAATTCCACCACGATGAAAAATTATCTAATCACACGCAAACAAAGAAAAATTTCAATGAAAACACCTAAAGTCTCTAAGAAACAAACAATTGAATCACTCGCTTAAAAAATCTAAGAGTTCAAACCACCCACAAATAGGTAACTTTTCGTACTAAAATCACTAGTTGGTGATGAAATCCAACTTAGTAGAGTTTTAACACGAAAAGGGCGGTTGGAACAGTTACCCCGACAACCTGCTTAATGAAACAGACTGGCACAAGTTTCTTCACATAACCATCTCGAGTGAAGAGAACCCCTTAGAGAGTCCAAGTGAGTCTAGTCGACGTCTGTTCCAGGTACAGTGGGATCTTCCCTCCACCGTCACCTTAGGAAAGAATCCTAAAGATTATGGCCTCTAAGGTTACCAACTGAAACAAATATACCTGGGGGAACAATCTACGATCCGACACACACGCAAGGGCAGAGTAACAAAGCTCAATCCCCTTGAAGGCTCCTTGAAAGAATCCAAGGTTTACCGACAAGTGACCCCTGGATCCTCGACAATGGTCTATCCGAGGTTTACCATTTTTAATACGTGTATATCTTCTATCGTTCCCAATGAGGAAGGATTGATTACCCCACTGGTTCAGATATGATCTCGTGCTTAACTCCTTTAAGAGGAGCTTCCCAGAGCATATATGCAACAACTGGAATTCTTCCTACCGCAAGATATGTCTACTTGTTTGTTTTAGCTATCTTGGAGAGTTAATTACTCCCTACTCCAAGATACTAGCCTAAGCTATGTTGGTGATAAGAGCCCTAGAAATAAAAAGATTACTAGATGAATTTTAGCTAAGCGTTACTTTTATTAGCTGTTTCTTAAGTCAATGGGTGCGGAAATGAAACTTTGAATGATGTGAAGACTCGACTTCCAAAAAACACTAAAATGCACCTATGATGATATTCAGTTCTTTTTCTTTCAATGAACTTTCTATCTAAAGAAAGAGTTAGAGAATGCAATCCTTTAAATTCCTTCTTTAAACATGAAAAATGGTTGAAAGAAACTATTTTGTCTTTTCAATAAACTATCAAAGCTCACAAGAAAAATCCTTTTCTTTTCCAAATTAGAAGCTACAAAACAATTTTCATTCGAAAGAAAGCTACAAAAACTAAAACTACTCAAAACTACAAACTCTAATCTTGAGAACTATGATCTAAATTGAGTAAAAGCTTTTAGATTTTTTTTATGAATGTTTTCCTTAGTTTTTCAGCAAACTAAGAATCTATTCGTTCAGATAACAAACAGATCAAAAACACTCAAAATATGTTTTTACAAAAAATGAAATTCAAAACTTTGAACCAAGTTTTTTCGAAGATTTGCAAAGAAACAAAAGGCTTAATTTCTCAATATAGGATGTTTTCACAATCAGGTCGGATTCAAAAGACAAAAAGAGATCAATGTAATTTGAGATACTGCAAATTGTCAAAAGTTCGAATCACTACAAAGACCAAGCAGGAAAAACAATCCAATCAGAAAAATCTTCTAGAAAATCATCAAAACATTAACACTGTTGGAGATCATTCACAAAGAATTCTTGATGGACACAATAACCAGTCTGGGCAGAAACCAAAGATCTAAAAATAAACTAGAAAAAGAAACCTAGAGATTTTCTAAAATTTTTACAGGGTCCGCAGGTAACCAGTGTTGACAGGTGCGGTCCCGCACTGTATTCTCTAGAGAAAGTGCGAACCTGCCCGCACTGTCAAAGTATAGCAAAGTGCGGTCCTAGGAAAAATTATAGAAAAACTCAAAATACTTCTAAATTTTCAAAAACAGGGAAAATCTAAAATACCCAGACAGATGTGTATCAATCAAAAACCAGGAAAAAATGTTTCCTCAAATCAAAAATAAAAGAGAACCAAAAACAACAAGTTCTTCCCCAGTGGAGTCGCCATTTTGTTGTGTAGATTAATCCGTCTTGCGGACAAGACCGATCTCTCTAGTACTAAAAGTAACTAGCAACAAACAACCAATTATACTAATCTCTCTCTAAGCATATAAGATTCATAAAAACACTATATAGGTGTAAGGCCTACCTTATGTCCAACGCTTGTTTGATTTCGTTGAAGTCCTTCCCGTGCACTGAAAGAATGTTCCTCGTGAATCTGCAGTCACAAACAAGCAAAAAGATTAAGCAGCACCTGTATAGACATTATTACAAACCATACTTATCATAATGATCAAGGAATTTATGAAATAAACCATGAATCGACAGTTTAATGAGAGAAATGAGTATATTTGTATTAACTTCAAATAAAGAAAACCTTTACAACCTGTGCCTTGATGTTGTGCAGGTCCTCCCGGGGTCCGAAGCAGGAATCTCTTCTAGTTTGACAAGCATTGCACTCTTTGAACCAAGAAAACTAGAGATGAGTGATTAAACCTCACAGAAAGAGTGATTCAACCTCACAGAAAGAGTGATTTAACCTCACAGAAAGTCTTAGTTAATTGAGACTGAATCTCAACAACATTTAACTTCAAATATCTTAAGCTTGAACTCCCTTTGAGGCTACCCAAGGCCTCTTTTTATAGTAGAAAAGAGGAGGTTTCTTGTTCCAAATATGAAGGGATAGAATCCTCCTTCAAAGGGATTAGCTCCTTACATCAAGGGGTTAGCTCCATCAAGTGAGGGATGCATGAACCTTCTCAAAGCGTATCCATTCCCAAAAATTCCCATCCAGAATCTTCTAGAATTCATCTGAAATTCACTTTTTATCTTTACTTTCTCACCTTTTTATGTTTTACAGAGGTCTGCACCCATAACACAAGGAACATGCGGTATGGTTCCGCAGGCAGGCTAAACTTTAGGTGCGGGACCGCAGGGAATGCATAGAGAAAGTGCGATACCAATTCTTAGGGGATTTTAGGGACTTTTCTCTGATTTTGAAGCTTGACATGAGGAGCTGATATGTTAGACTTGCAAAAGGAGGAAGTATGAGTAATAATGAGCTCATACTCATAGTAAAATGTCAGGATGACAGATTTTAGTGTAACAATTCTATATCAAATATCTATATTTTATTCTCAATGTGTCTTATCAAATCTACTTTTGGATAAGAAATGGTAAGGAAAGTCCAATTTAATAAATTAAAAGTATGACGTGGTAGTCATGAAATTAATGGTAAGTGGTTGAGGTGGATGAGAGGAAGAGATATAAAAGAGATGGAGGATAAGATGGAAGGGGAGATCCTTGGTTTTTTTTTTTTGCATTAGAGGAACTTATTTTGGAGAGGAATGTGGAGAAATAGAAGGGAGAGAATGGAGAGAAGAATTAGAGGAATCAAACTTAGATTTATTGGAGAGTGACAGTTTTAACTTGGACACACTACAGTTTGTTGGACTTGGGCTCGGACGGATAGGGAACCTTTGGAGGTTCCTTGGGCTAAGAAATCATTCCTAGTTGGCTAGGAGGTAAATCCAGTCAGGTAACCCAACATGAGCATCTCAACAGAATCAAGAGCATCTCAACCAAGCTACTGATACAGGTATTCTTCAAATGTTGGTTACTTATGTAAACTGCTGCAATGAAATTTCTTACTTGTTTGATATATTGGAAATAAATTTTACTTGTATATTATCATCAAATAAATGTTGAGCTATAAATATACTATTGTAAAAAATTAAGGATAAATTTGGTTTAGTTAAAATATTTAGGTTAGGTTCTCACATTATGTGTAGCTGAGCCCATGGTTGAGTGGAGATTCGTCCCCAAAAAATTTGTTGTGGTTAGAGAGATTCAAATAACGTTCAACTTTGAAATCAAAATCAAGGAATATCGTGGCTATAGGTAAGTCTTCTATGCTCGTGTTTTTTGGAAAATTTATGCTAATTACTTAAATAGTTGTGTGTTGAATATTAGTCACATAAACTGATATAACTAGTTGTATGTTTTAATTGTTGGGTTGTTACATATAAAATGACCCAAGATTCAACATATAACTAATTATATCAATTATGTGATTAATAGTCAACACATAAAGTATTCAATTAATTAGCATAGGAATTTTGAAAAACACAAGCAAAGACGGCTTACTTGTAGCAACGATATTCCTTACTTGTGATTTCAGATTTGAACGATATTTGAATCCCGCTAATTGCAATGAAGTTTTGGGGATGGCTCTCCACCCAATCGTAGGCTTAGTTATACATAATCTTTCTATAGCTAGCCACCCCCGAGCCCTCAATCAACTACCACTGTCATCGAATCCTTTGCCTTACAACACCTTTCTTCCAAACGAATGAATGAATGAACAATGCTTCTCATACCCCTTTTTGTTCATTAAATAGAACCAAATGTTCTATAAATGGAATGGGATCATAAATGGATTTACATGCACACAATCCATGTGTCAACATGCCAACTTTATTTCTTTATTTTAAGTTTACTTAACTTGACATTTTTTCTTAATTTAACTTTTACTTATTTTATTCCTTTTGACTTTTGTTAACTTAACTTATTCTTACTATTTTTATGGTTTATTTATATATATTTGTTTAGAACTTCAGTTTATTATTTACTATTATTATATTTTCTTCATTATTTATAATTTATTTACTATTATTATCTTTTATTTATTATTCATTATTTATTATTCATTATTTATTCACTATTATTATCTTTTTTATTTATTTATTAATAGTATTTCATTTATTATTATTATTATTATTACGGGGCATTACATACTCCCCCTATTTAAGGAACTTCATCCCGAAGTTAAGTTGAAGAATTTAACTTTTTATTTTATTTTAATTAGTTATCTATTACTTCACGTTTACCCTACACCCTTTGTTGAACTAGTATACCAGTAGGCATCAAAAGTTCACACATCACTGGGGAAATCCCAAGGAATCTTTATCCTTTTTCCCAACTTTCAGAACCAAGAATAAAGCCTCATCAGTCTATACCATAGCCCAAGGTTAACACTAAGGCTTAGACTTCATCTGCCCTAAGATAGGCATCAGGTCCCAATACTCAATGACTCTGGGAATCTCGAAAGATTAGCCTACTCCCTCCACACTCACTAAGGTGCACAACCACAGACATTGAAGTCCTCACACCCCCTCAAGAGTTCGACATCCTAATCTAATATCGATACTTGGCCTCCTCAAGATGGTCCCATAACCCTTCAAGAGCTACCCATCAAGAGTTATACAAGAAAAAGGAACCATTAACATATGTAGTGTTGATTGAGTATGTCCCCAACCCATATGGTGTTACATATTATCTCTCGTAGGTATGGGCTCCCACGAGATCATAAAATAAGTTGGCCATCTCGGCCTATTTGTGGATTTCCTATCAATCACCACATCTCAAAATTAAACCAATTCATTAGTCATAACATCATAATATCATCTAAAATAATCCGCATGACAAATCTTGCATGTTATCATGAGAACATAACATCATTATTATCACAACATTCTGAATACTAAGGAACTGTGTGCTCATGCATGTCATAAAATCTACATGTAATCCACATGCTTCACATCTTGAAATACCATCATAAGTTATAGCATAAACATATTTGTATCAAATATATATCCTGACATCACATAACAAATGAACCACATAACATACCTCATAACATCACAAATCCATATGCCACATTATGCAGATCATATCCATCATGAACATACAACATCATTATCATAAAAAAATAAATAAATAAAAACGACATGTGCATCATTATGCTCTCATAAGAACTATGTCTAATTACCACATACATATCATATCTTCAAACCTCACCACAACATTATACTTCAACATTTCCATTTTGACATAAGAAATAATTGAAACAATAACCTCATATATAGATTCATAATATATCAATCAAATTTAAGTAATAAAACATGATTAGTATGTTTCCTATTTTTTTTTTTTTTAATTCCATATATGATAGGCATCGTCACACTATTAATATGCTACAATTTTGATACAGTCTATTTATTTGCAACTTTCACCATATAGAGCCTTAATCTCTAATTAAGCTATCACTAACCTTATCATCATTCCTTAAATCATCGTTCATTTCCAATACATTGACTCATTTAATCCAATTACATGACTCATCAATGGCATATCAACTTCTTATTCTTCACATTAATTGTTTTCTCATTAGTCTTTAAGCCTTAACTTATCACAAAATGTATCTTCTTTGCCAATTGTAGACAATTAATAATTTTAATATTTACCTTTAAACATCTTCTTAGTCTATCACTTTCCAACTTACTCCTATAGGAGCATTTTGGTTCATATGTTCCAATCCTACCCTTTTAAAATTATATACGTCATCACGATGACCCTTAAAATCATGTTGCTCAATCCTCTCATCAATATACTTAAGAGAACTTTCCAGTTGAGAGAGAGGCTCTTTAGTATTATCATATAAATTATCATCACATTTTTAGAGTTCCTTTCCCACTTTAATGTTATCCACCTCAAAGAACTGTATGAACTTTAAATATCTACTTCAATCCTAACATTTCATATTGTTTTCATTCACAATGGCACCATCCTCAACTATCACTAACTTTCTAGAAGAAATGCATTAAAAAGTTTCATCCTCCCACTTCCACTAACTATGAGTTGCTTCTACTTCTTTCTTATTAATAACTTTTAACTCATATTGTTACTGTAAAAAAGTATTTTTGTTTATCTAAACCATCTTTACACTATGTTTACTATTTATCCTAAAAACTATGTTTACTATTTATTTTCCCCAAATATAAACACCACAAGCAATATTTATAAGAATATGTTCAAACTCGACAACCTATTTTTAACTTTACATACTATATGTAATATCACACATACCCATATAAAAAAATATGAACAATTCTTTGTTTTCTATCATAATTCATAAAAATTGATTATTATTATTTTAACTTAATCACTAAATATATCAAAAAAATTTAATTATATCAATAATAAGATATTTTATATATAATTAATATTTAAACATAAACTGCCACATCAGGGCTATAGAGTCTGATGTAGCAGCGAGATTTGTCATTGTTGTTGTGGCTGGCTATTGACAGGTTCGATCTTGAAAGTACACACATCTGAAATACCAAGGGGAGATAAACTTTGTCTTTCCGTTTGGCGCCCATAGGAAAATATTTTAACATTACCAAAGATTAACGATCTTGTACAGTAGTGGCCTGATGCCTTTCAGTCATGGTACAATAGAATGTATTGAAAATTTTCTACTTTTATTTTGCAGGTTGAATATTTTTTGAGCTTGTAGCTCCCAAGGTGGTGAAGAAGCCTACATAACAAAGGCCATGGTTCGAACCCGTGACATATCTCTCAAAGAATGTGTGCAGTTTGTGAATGAGGATGCCCATTTCTTCAGATTTTCTGAACCCTCACAACTTCATTACCAAGATCTCTCGCTACGAAAAAATTTCTAGCATCCCCAATTCCATTACCATTCTCGACGAACTTCTGTTTATTTCCATAGAGATGGTGAAACAAAAATTGACTAGAATTTTGAATTTCATGAACCATGGGGTTTTTAGCCACAACTAGATTTTGGAGATATATAGGGACTACATAAATCTGAGTTATTAATGGAATAATTTCAACTTGTAGGTGCAAGACAAGGTCATTGTGGCTTCCCAGAAGCAATAACGAGATGGATGCTAGCAAACTCAAGAATGAGTTCCCTAAGATATTGGCCATCAAGGAATGACTTGTTAAGTATGTCTTTGAACCAAATCAGAAGATCTGTAGGGGTTAACTATGATTCGATATCTTGATCTCCATTTTATTTAATGGTCTGGTGTATTTCAATTAAAAGTAGGAGAATTTATTTAAGTTAGGGATTTTGGCTACTAGGCTTGTTTATTTTCTCTCTAAATAACTTTTATTACTTTTCATTCGATTTTATTCAAATTTAGAGATGTCCTCTAGATTGAGATGTATTAGCCTTAGATTTAATATCCATACTTTGAGCTCTTATATTTGATCTATGTTGGTCCAAATATATAGATATCTTCTTGTTGTGATCATTGTATCTTCATTCATTTCTCAATGGAAAAAAATCTCGAATCTAGGCCTCAAACTTTGTTTGTCAATTCCATTTTTCTCACAGTATTGGTATTAAATTTAGATTAAGTCAATGATTTATTAAATGCCTAATACTATCTCCTGGATAAATGGTATATAATTTTGTGCATGAAATGTAAGATAGAGTTACTTGATTGGAATTTCCACTCAAAAAATATGTTTTTTATTACAATCCAAAAGAAAACAGATCACAACAAAAGTCTTTCCCCTCGAAGATGCTATCAGTTCATGATTGACTCAGATTCACTAATTGGAGTGAAATACATTGAGTAAAATTAAACATAATTCATCTGTCATAATATTTAGGATGATATCTATATTCTAGTTTTTTCTTTTTCCCTTTTAACACTAAGAATGGAAGAGGTATGTAATATTCCTACTTAGCCTGAGCTAAGAGGAATATACATTTTTGTTGTACTTTCTGTTGCATGAATAAATGAATAAAGGAGGGCATGTAAAACTCCTGAAAAGACTGAATAAATCAATGCCCATATGAACAAGGATAAATTAGGGCCATGTAAATAAATCACTTGCAGGTGTGAAAGGGGTTTGAGCTATGAGACTAGGTCAACCTTGACCAAATCTACATCGTTGTCTAGATTCAATGTACCTCATGAAGGGACATCGTTGTTCTAGAAGGAGGCCCCTCATGTGAAAGGATCTAACTCATCAAGGTGGTTTAGGGTTTGCAAAGGCTTTCATCTTATAAAAGGAAGGGGAAGGCAACAAGGGAAGGTTGTTGATTGTCTATATTCCTGAGTATCTTGTCTTTTTAGACAAATACCATTCTCTGTTGTTCAGTGGAGAATTGTGTTGCTTAGCACTTGGAGTTCCTATGCAGGGATTTCACCTCTTCCATTGAGGATAATTGGAGGAGTCTTGCTTATTTGATCCACTATTAGGCTTTGGGCCAAGCTCTACTTCCAACTGCAACACAGATCCAGTGAGGATTTGTTTGCTTTTGTAGGCTGCAGCAAGTGGAACTCTAGATCTGTTCAGATCTAGCTTGTACTGGTGCCTCTTCTCAGTGAGTGTGTCTTTTAACCTCCTGGAAGAGTCAATCCATTGGTTGAGGTTCATATTTGTATCTTGGCATCAGGCCAAATCTGTTATTCAAGCTACAATGCAGTTTTCTTTGAGGGACTGCGTTATTTTCAGTGGAGGTTTTGCAGGGTGTTTTGATCCCATTTTTTATGAGAGACCTCTGGTGCTGGGCTTTGCCTTTCACTTTGGTGATCCATGGATTAGCTTGCTGATCCATTTTTTGTTTAGATCTGATCTGTTTTAATGTAAAGTCATCTTCAGAAATTTCTAAATAATATTGCAGATCTGCTACTTAAAACTCAGATCTACTCTCTATAATGCATGATTTGGTCAAAACCCCAAGGGGATCTTGTAATAGAGTCTTTCTAGAGTACAGATATGAAATGGATCTGATATTTCATCCATAGATCTATCCTAGATCTGAAGTGTAAAATTAAACTATTGTAGCTCCTTAAAATAACGCTGTTAAGCCATTTTGTAGTTTATATATGTGTTGTAGCCTTCTTTTCTGAAGATTTATTGCTCTCTTGTCCCCTATATTCTATTGTATAATGTAAAAACATCATTATAATTCTGATTTGCTATTGTATATTCATAAGAGGTTTGAGCTATGAGACTGGGTCAACCTTGACCAAATCTACAACGCTGTCTAGATTCAATGTACGTCATGAAGGGACAGTGCAGTTCTAGAAGGAGGCCCCTCATGTGAAAGGAGATAGCTCATCAAGGTGGTTTAGGGTTTGCAAAGGCTTTCATCTTATAAAAGGAAGGGGAAGGTAGCAAGGGAAGTTTGTTGATTTTCTATATTTCTGAGTATCTTGTCTGTTTAGACAAATACCATTCTCTGGTGTTCAGTGGAGAATTGTGCTGCTTAGCACTTAGAGTTCCTATGCATGGATTTCACCTCTTCCATTGAGGATCATTGAAGGAGTCTTGCTGATTTGATCCACTATCAGGCTTTGGGCCAAGCTCTACTTCCAATTGCAACGCAGATCCAATGAGGGTTTGTTTTATTTTGTAGGCTGCAGCAAGTGGAACTCTAGATCTCTTTAGATCTAGCTTGTACTGGTGCCTCTTCTTAGTGAGTGTGTCTTTTAACCTCCTGGAAGAGTGCATCCATTGGTTGAGCTTCATATTTGTATCTTGGCATTAGGACAACTCTGTTATTCAAGCTATAGTGTAGTTTCCTTTGAGGGACTACGTTATTTTTAGTGGAGGTTTTGCAGGGTGTTTTGATCCCATTTTTGATGAGAGATCTTTGGTGCTGGGCTTTGCCTCTCACTTTGGTGATCCATGGATTAGCTTGCTGATCCATGTTCTGTTTAGATCTGATTTGTTTTAATGTAAATTCATCTTCAGAAATTTCTGAATAATATTGCAGATCTGCTACTTAAAACTCAGATCTACTCTCTGTAATGCATGATTTGGTCAAAACCCCAAGGGGATCTTGCAATAGAGTCTTTCTAGAGTAAAAATCTGAAATGGATCTGATATTTCATCCATAGATCTGTCCTAGATCTGAAGTGTAACATTCAGCTGCTGCATCTCCTTAAAATAACGTTGTTAAGCCATTTTACAGATTATATATGTGTTGCAACCTTCTTTTATGAATATTTCTTGCTCTCTTGTCCCCTGTATTCTACTTTATAATGTAAAAGCATCATTGTAATTCTGATTTGCTGTTGTATTTTCATAAGTTTATCTCATTTGATGGCTTCCTGATCATGCTCTCCAAGACTGCATTATTTTTGAAGCAGTTTGTTGTGCAGAGCTGTAGCCCCTCTTGTGGGTTGTTTTTCAGCTAGACTAGGTGGTGGGAGATTTATTTACCACACCTAGTTTGATTTTTTTTTGCTCCCCTTTTGGATCTAGACTCTATATCTATTGATCTAAGGGATCCTAGGGCTAAAAACTCATTTTTGTGCATAAATATCCCAGGAGTGCGTTATTTCAGCAGGCTTGCTGTGCCATCCCAATTTTGGGATATTACAAGGCGAGAAATTTCGGTAACCATATTTATCGGTTACAATGAATGGATTTTTCAGTAACATAGTTTTTGTAGACCATAAGATTATATCTTAAATCTATATTTATAGAGTTTCACATCTATAAATATATCCATTTTCTATTCACTTCTATATGCCTTGCTAAAACATGACCCTTTGGGGATCCTGCAAGTATTGAGGTGCATTTTCCTTTAGGGAGTATATATATTTATCAAAAAAATTTATCGCGTGAGAAATCCAAAATGTAAATTCAATTTGAACGTAATTTTTCAAAACCCTTATTTCAATAAATATTACCAGAGTTCAATTCTTGTAGACAGAACATGAGTGGAATTCATACCTTAAGAATAAGGTATGTATTTAGAGACAAGATGGCATTGAAGTGGACTCATGTTAATATGTAAAAAAAAAAAAAAACATCATCAATGAAACTTCAAGTTTCACTAGTAAGGTCGACGCTTTATCACCTTGACCACCAAGGTTTGATTCAGGTAGTTGTGCCTCATATTACTTGGAAATAAATAAATAAATGTATTATAAGGCGGATACAATTTGGGAGGATTTTTTGTGAAGCTGATACTTGAGCATATAATCTAAGTTTAAGAAAACGTGTTATAGTTCAAATGCAAGTTTCAATTGGTTTATCTAGGGTTTACTTCCTATTAAGCTTTAGGTTCAAATTGGGATTGATCTAGTCTAACATAACCCTATAAAAACATCTCACTCGTGGATAGGTTATTCTTTTATTCAACATTTAAATTCCGTTCAACTTAATCTCTACCCAATGATAAAAAAATACTCAGAAATTTTCTTCAAATATTTACCTTGTACCTAATCAATGTGATGAAGGAAATGTGTTATATAGTTCAACCCTTGATGTCTTTGGAAGCGACTTGTCATCAAACAAAAAGATCTGTTGAAAATTACATGGCATTGTTGTTGGGCCCATTTTAATTTTTACTACAATCCCAATTCCTCTTCATTCTGCACTATCACTTACCCCTTGTGA
The DNA here is from genome assembly GCA_034641835.2 of Pinus albicaulis. Taxonomy (NCBI): domain Eukaryota; kingdom Viridiplantae; phylum Streptophyta; class Pinopsida; order Pinales; family Pinaceae; genus Pinus; species Pinus albicaulis. The sequence continues at coordinate 836,819,399 of CM076578.1, forward strand.
GAATCGAAGGAGAAATATATTAGGTTTTATCTATCGGTATTTTTCAAGGATTTGGCGTTATTTTAAAGAAAAAAATTCCATCTTACTGCTACTTTTTCAAACTAATAAATTATGCTTGTTTAATTGTTGTTTTAGCTTCTAAAGTCATGTACATGTTCTTGGAAGAATTCACCAAAAGGTGTTGATAACCATTGAGAGGTGGAGGCACACAAGGATAGTGGGTTGATAACACCTGATGGTAGTTCCATGGGATTTGAGATGAGAACATAGGTGGAAGATTCCACTAAGCTACTGAAAAGTGCACGCTTATTCCTTCAAAGGTAACGTAGTTGATAAACCCTCCATGTTATTAACTATATATATCTCTCTCCACATATGAATATAGACTCTCTGTGTCCAAATCCCTAGATATGTTGAGATGTTGTTTTATAAGTCCCTCTGTCTAAAGGAAAGTTTTCCTTTCCTGGGTGAAATAGTTGAATAGTTGGTGGGTGAATGCAATGTGGCCATGAGACACCCTGTTTTAGCTGATTATATTGGTTTAATTCCATGACTGAATAGTTGGTGGGTGAACTCAATGTGGCCACAAGACACCCTCTTTTAGCTTATAATATTGGTTTAATTCCTTAAGTGGATGATAGTTATTTGCGAGAGAAGTGGTTCATTATGGTTATTTGATTTTTGATATATGGTGATTGGAGGTGAGACAACCTTGAGACACCCTATTGCAGATGTTAATATCGATGTAAAATTCCTCTTAAATCACTCTACCTCAAGCTCTAAAATATGGCTTGGGAGTAATAACTACAAGAAAGACTTGGTTATATCTTGTTTATGGTTGAGTGGAGAGTTGAAGTCCCAATCTCAATTTCTAGATCTGTCAACTTAAGATAAGTGTTCCTTGTGCCTTATGTGTCAATAAATGATATATGAATGTTTATGGTGCATTTTAAATGCCTTTTGAATATTAAGGTCATGTTTGATGTGATGGTTCCATGCCTACGTTAGTGTTGAGGGATGTTGATTCCTGTGTGAATGTATGGATGCTTATTGCTTGATTACACATTATTTAATAATGGCTAGTCAATGTTGGGAAATGAAGTTTCTTGTATGATTGAGAAATGTTGGTTTTGTGCATGGTTTTGGAATGGTATGATTCCTTGTGTTATTCTAAGCAGATATTCTAGTTTAATGACATCTATTCATATAAGAATCTATTATTTTCTAAGTATGGGATATTGTCCCAGTTGCTTGGGTGTCAAGATATTGGTAAGTCTCTGTAATATTTATCATTTTGTTGTGTTGTTAGAGGACTAATTCAAATTCCCATGTGTTATGTCCCTATATTACTAGTATATTCCCTTATTTTTGTTAGCGTAACCCCCTTATTTTTATCGTTGTAACCCTGTAACCCTAATATTGTTATTATTGTGTCATTACATTATTATTGTTAGGTTGGCTAGGATTATATTGTGACCCCATGGACTCCTATATATAGAAGGGCATTTTGTCATTTGTATCATCCAAGAATTGTTCATTTATGTAATGTAAAGGATTTTTCCCCCTCAAAGTTGCTTATTTATAGCGTTGATCTCTCCTTTATTCTATTTTTGGAGCTGGTTTCATAACATTTGGTATCAGAGCTTTGGATTCTACTAAGGTTTCGCTGCTCCAAATAGGTCATCGTGGAATTTTCACTATAAATTTTGTTCTACGAATGTTCAGAAGCTGAAATTTTTATCACACGAAGTTGAAATCCAGAGGAAATTCATGTAAAAATTTTAGATCTTGGTTCTCAATATTTTCGAAGATATGATCTGTGGAAAGTTAGGGCTTCTTCAGGCTCTCGAATTTCATCTCAAAGAGGTGACCATGGAAAAATCGTCATAACTCTCTCTCTGAGCATCAGATTGGAATTCTATAAAAAGTGGCCACAAGCACACAGATTGTAGTTTCCTGTATATCAATTTCAGAGCCAAAGGAGGAAACGGTGACATGTGTCATGCGGTACAAGTTCGCTCTACTGAACTAGTCCATAATTAGGTCATTATGGGAGATTGGGCATAAATTTTCCTTGAAGAATCCAAATCAGGTTAGACCTGTGGAATTCGAAAAAATATTCAGAGGGCTACTACAGGGATGAATTTCATATATTGAAGATCCGAAATCACATAGATAATTCAGTTTCAATATTGAGCTCCTCAAAAGCAAGAAAAAGGTATGTATTTTTTTTTTTCAAATTGCATGTCTTGTGTGAAAAATCAGTTTGAATTGATTCCAAGGGCATATTATAGAATATATATTAGTATTGGGTTATAAAATCCCCCCTAAAATGAATTCAAAACCCATTAAGCCTTCAGAAGGCTCTACTATGACTCATGAAGAAGAAGAAGTGCAACATGACATATCAAAGTTACAAGAGAAAGTGCACCAAATTTCACTCTCGCAAAGAGAAACAAAAAATGAAATGGAATTTTTGAAGAAAAGCATGGAAGCTAGGATGGATGGTTTGAAGAAATATATTGAAGCTAAGATGGATGGCATGGAAACTGGCATGGAAGTTAAGATGGATGGCATGGAAGCTAAGATGGATGACATGGAAGCTAAGATTGATGAAAAAATGAAAGACAACATGGAAAACATGAAGAATGATCTAAAAGAAGGCATGGAAGGTTTGACAAAGTTTATACAAGAAATGTTTCCTATTGACGAAAGGATACTAGAGGAAACTCATGATGAGAAAAAAATCAATGTTAATCTTGATTTCATAAACTATAATGTTGGATGGAATAACCACCATATTCCAAAAGATATGAGGAAGTTTGATGGAAAGGATCCCATAACATGGATACTACATATGGAGCAATATTTTGATCTTAATAATGTGAAAAACACACAAAAGGTACGCATTGCAACTTTACATTTAGAACAAAATACATTTGTATGGTATCGATGGCTTTGATCCCGTAAAAAAATTGTTACTTGGTCAATTTTTACGGAGGAAGTGATAGCACATTATGGGGATACAAATAGAAACATCTTCTTTAGCTAATTGATAAATCTCAAACAAAAGGGTTCAGTGGTGGAGCACATTGAGGACTTCCAAAAATTTAATATAAGGGTAACTGATATTCCAGAGCAACACAATATTGATGTCTTCATGGGGACTTTAAAGGATAACATCCAACATGAAGGTTGCCTTTGGGAACCTGATTCATTGGAGAAGGCATTAAGGTTGAAAATAAAAATTGAATGTAGAATTATGGCGACAAGGAAGCCTACCATTCACATCTATAAATATGGAAGTGTTCCTACTCCTAGACTTCCACAACCTACAAGGTTAACACCACAAAAATTTGAAGAAAAAATACCAAAAAGGATTTGCTAAAGTTGTGATAGAAAATACACTAAAGGTCATAAGTGTGCTAAGAAGAAATTATTTTACATAGATTTTGAAGAGGAGGGAGAAAATGAACAAGAAACTTCAAAAGAAGAGGATATACACTATGAACCAACCCTATAAGAATAAGAAATGAGTCCGACCATATTGTGTAATGCATTGGCGGGAATTACCACTCCTCAAACTCTCAAGATAGAAGGACATATCAAGAGGAAAATTGTAGTAGTGTTGATTGATTCGGGTAGTACCCATAATTTCATTCATTGTAAGGTAGCCAAGGAATTGAATTGTTTCCTATACCCAGCACTAGAATGTCAAGTGATTGTTGCAAATGGAGGAACTATAAATTTCTCTAGAAAATGCCATAATATCGAGCTAACCATGGGGGAATATGTATTGAATATTCCAATGCTTTCCATTCCAATGGGAGGTGTTGATGTTGCACTAGGAGTATAATGATTACAACATTTGGGGACAGTAGCTTTTAATTTTCAAGAGCTTTTCTTGAATTTTTTTTGAAATGAAAGGAAGTCGAACTACGGGGTATCGCAGGGAAGCTGGGAAAGATAATAAGCTCTAATTTCATTATAATGCTTCTGAATAAAGAAAAATGAGGTGTAATTGCACAATTATGCTCACTAGAAGTTCCAACATCAAAATCATCTATTTCTCCAGATCTCCAAAAAGTTTTGGACAATCATTCCAAGGTGTTTGAAACTCCCAAAGGATTCCCACCTATTCGTGATCATGATCATGTTGTTCATTTGATTCCAATAAGTGTTCCTCCAAACATCAAGCCTTACATATATCCTTATGTCAAAAAGAGAGAAATTGAACTTATGATTGCAGAAATGTTAGAGGCTGGTATAATTCAACCTAGTCAAAGTTCTTTCTCTGCTCCAGAAGTATTGGTGCACAAGAAGGATGGATCATCGTGCATGTGTCTAGATGATAGGGAGCTCAATAATATCACTATTAAAGATAAATTTCCCATTCATGTGATTGATGAATTATTGGATGAATTACATGGAGCAATTTATTTTACCAAGTTGGATCTTCATTCAGGATATCATCCAATTAGAATGAAGACTGAAGATATTCCGAAAACATCATTTCGAACTCATGAGGGTCATTATGAAGTTTTCATCATGCATTTTGGCCTTACCAATGCACCTTCTACATTTCAAGGGTTGATGAATTCCATTTTCAAACCCTTCCTTAGAAACTTTGTGCTAGTATTTTTTGGTGATATACTAATCTACAACAGGTCTTGGAAGGATCATGTTCAACATGTTGGCAGGGTGCTCAAACTATTGGAGGAGAAAAAATTATATGCAGAAACATCCAATTGTTTCTTTGGAGTACAAGAGGTGGAATATCTAGGTCATATTGTATCTCATGAGGGTGTTAAGGTAGACCCTAACAAAATTAAAGCCATTAAGGAATGGAAAGTCCTTACAACCATAAATTAGTTGCGAGGATTTATCGGGCTAACATGGTATTAGCGCAAGTTTGTTAAGAATTATGGGAGAATAGCAGCACCTTTAACAACATTATTGAAGAAATATGCATTTTCATGGAATCCTGAAGCAACTAAGGCCTTTTAACATCTTAAAGAGGCAATGTGCCTAGCACTGGTCTTAGCTATGCCAGCCTTCACAAAAACATTTATTGTGAAATGTGATGCCTCAGGAAATGGAATTGTGTTGTTTTAATGCAAGAAGGAAGACCCATTTATTTTGATAGTCGTCCAGTCGAAGGATAGTATTTACAGGAAGTTATTTATGAGAAGGAAATGCTATCAATACTACATGCAATAAAGAAATGGAAACCTTACCTAATGGGAAGACACTTCAAGGTAAAAATTGATCACGATAGTCTTAAACACTTTTTGGAACAAAGACTATCTTCAGAAGAGTAGCAAAGATGGGTCACAAAGATGTTGGGTTATGATTTTGAAATCATCTACAAAAAAGGGAAGCTAAATGTTGTTGCAGATGCACTCTCAAGAAAGGATGAAGAGGTGGAAGCATTACTTTTTTCCATTTCTATTATCCAACCAGATTGGCTAACGAAGAAAGGGATGAATGGAAGAAGGATGAAGACGTGTGGACACTCATTCAAAAGTTGCAGAAAGATCCTAGTACATCTGATACATTTAGTTGGAAAAATAATTCCTTATGGTACAAATATCACTTATATATTTGTAATAATTCCCAACTAAAACGAAAGATTATTTTGGAATTGCACACTTTTCCTTTAGGAGGACACTCAGGATTTTTAAAAACTTACCACAGGGTGAAGACAGATTTTTTTTGGGATGGCCTTAAACAACATATTCAAAATTTTGTGGCAGAATGTTTGGTTTGCCAGCAAAATAAATTTGAGACAATTAAAACCCTGGGTCTTCTACAACCTTTATCCATTCCAAGTCAACGTTGGGAGGATATTTCAATGGATTTTATCACAGGTTTACCTAAGTCCAAAGGAAAGAATGTCATCATGGTGGTTGCTGATAGACTTACCAAGTATGAACACTTTTGTGCATTATCTCATCCATTTAAATCAAGTACAGTTGCTACTTCATTTATGGAAACAATTCAAAATCTACATGGAAACCCAAAGATTATTGTAAGTGAAAAAAATCCCATTTTTACTAGAAACTGTTGGACAGAATTATTTTCTTGTTTGGGTACTCAACTATCTCATAGCTCATCTTATTATCCTCTATTCGATGGTCAAACTGAGATAGTGAATAAATGTTTGGAAGGAAATCTTCATTGTTTTGTATCTAATAAGAAAACATAATGGATCAAGTTGTTACCTCTCGTTGAATGGTGGTATAACACTTCCTTCCATACTGCAGCAAAAATCACCCCATTTATGGCACTTTATGGATATCATCCACCATCCAACACATCATATTTAAGATAAAATTCTAAGGTTCAAGCAGTGGAAGATCACATCGAGCATCAACAAGAAGTTCTCCAAATCTTAAAGGATAACCTAAATTTGGCACAAAATCGAATGAAACAATAGGTAGATCAACATCGCAACGAGAGAAGTTTTGATGTAGGAGACTGGATATTTTTATATTTTTATGGCTACAACCATACAAACAAATGTCACTCAAGCAAGCGAAGAAGGATGATAAATTATCGCCAAAGTAATATGGTCCTTACAAGGTGTTGAAAAAGATTGGTACTGTGGCATACAAATTGGAGCTTCCTTCTTCTTCGCGAGTGTATCCAATTTTAAATGTTTCATGCTTAAAGAAGGTTATAGGTGAAAAAATTCAAGTTCAAACAATATTGCCAAAACTTGATGAGGAAGGAAAAACCTTATTGGAACCTGAAGCAGTCACAGAAACAAGAACTCAACAGCTATGAAATCGATCAATTTCAGAGTATCTCATCAAGTGGAAGAACTTACCCATTGAATATTCTACATGGGAGGATGATAATTTTATACAGAAGCATCTGAAGCTACTCAAGCATTGAGGACAACATTTTTTTGAAGGAGAGGGGCATGTTAGGTCCCTATATTACTAGTATAGTCCCTTATTGTTATTAGCGTACCCCCTTATTGTTATTGTTGTACCCCTGTAACCCCAATATTGTTATTATTGTGCCCTTACATTATTATTGTTAGGTCGGCTAGGATTATATTATGACCCCATGGACTCCTATACATAGAAGGAGGCTTTGTCATTTGTATCATCTATTAATTGTTCATTTATGTAATGTAAAGGAGGTTTCCCCCTCGAAGTGGCTCATTTCTAAGGCATTGATATCTCTTTTCTTATATTTTGGGAGTTGGTTTCATAACACCATGTTTACTATGAGCTTGAATTAAACCTAATTATCTTAGTACAAAGGATGGGAAAATTATTTTTGTAAAAATTCTCTCTCTGTGTTTAATTATTTGCGTAACTAGCCTTTATATCTGGCCAATGTTTATTTATAAGTTCAAAAAGCTCAACGTTCTTATACGAGTAGTATATGTGTGTGTGTGTGTGTGTGTTTTTGTATTGAATGGGTTGGGATGATCCCTACAAAAAGCTCAGGAGAGACATCACAGCTTGTGCAGGTGTGTGTGTAATTATATACTTTCTAGCTGGGTCGAAGCCCTTATAATCTCAAGAGGAATTTTAATAATGCCAAAATATACACATGTATTCAAAGCATAGAAGGGATAGCCCTGGAAGGGCCTTTTTATACCCTTGTATATATATAAACGAGGTGTCAGTAGCCTTGGTGAATTCCCTTATACATGCATTTACAATTTCTAAGTGCAGGGTTGGAATCCTTAAGACTGGAGTATTGGAATTCAGATAGAAATGGTGTAAACCTCTATCTTCCCTATGACCAAGTGCGATGATCAAGCGCTTAGACAAGATAAATTTTGGTCATCGATGTGTGAGCACTCATGACCGTCGAACGACCCCAAATGTTTGGTACTACAGATGTTTCAAGGGGAGTACCAAGGGAAAAATCCAGGATTAAATCCCTGAGATGATATGGCAGTGGGGCTAGTTGAATACCTAGCGTAAAACGATAAAGGGAAGATCCACAGTTAAATAATTTTGGATACCTTTGTGGTGAGATCTATATTTATGTGGCACATGACGTGTAGGATGTGACAAGAGATGAAAAAAAATTCCTTTGAAAAATAATTCCTTTGAAAAATCTTCTTGAAATTTCATGCATGCTTTCATAAAAGAAGTGAGTTCTCTAAACTCTAATTTTAATTCTATTAGGTCCCTATAATACTAGTGTATCACATTATTGTTTTTTTTTTTCTGAATAAGATTAATCTATTAATATACAAAAAATATTTACATGGAGGCCAAAGCCTCAGAGTTTCTGGCTCGAGAGATGAGCATTCTGGTGCAGCCAATTCTAATTATCAAAATATCAGCACACAGTGCCGAGAGGCAGTTACAATAGTGAAGCACGGACAGACATCTTAGCACAAAAACACCGCCCACACAACATATCAACCCACCAAAATTAGCTACAGAACTGTAGACATGAACGGACTTATACATGATATACTGCCGCCCACAAAGGGGAAACCATCTTTCAAAAAAATAGTGGAAGTAGAACCAGCTAAACTGAGACAGCATATGATTACCAGTGCTGAGCCTGGCACTGCAAACAGCCAAAAACAAGCCTGTAAGAAGAGAGGCCATTAATCACCTTGAGTGGAAGGAGGAGACTCGACCACGCGGCAAGCATAAGCGTCGGGGTCATCCTCGTCCTGCATAGCAGCATTAGCATCCGGAGCTTCCTGAACGGTAGTGTCCTCCTTCTTCTCGTCAGATGGGGCAAGAGAACCGCCTTTCTTGAAGCCACCCGTCTCAGAATCCAAGAAGGAATCTAGCGAGGAGCAGCCCTCATCCATCTTCCGCTTCTGACCAACAATGGAAGGAGAAAAGGGCCTATCGGTCGCCAAAAGCACCGGAGGAGAGTCGGAGAGCTCAGAATTCACCTCGGGTGGCGCTTCTTTGAAGTCAATCGCGATAGTGGCAATGACCGTTGGCATGTTGAGAAAATAGGGGAAGCAGAACTGCGCCCTGTGCTGCTGACTCGGGAGGATATTGGAGAATCTACGAGCGGGTAGAGCAGTCCCACGGCCATCCAAAGAGCCACGACCACTGCGAGTCTCAGGATACCGCCCCCTCATAGAATCAGACTGTGGAGAAGAGGAGTTAGGTGAAGAGGGAGGAGGGTGTCAAGAAAGACCACCACGGCTCAAGCCGCACCTGCTCCTCATTCTATGGCGCAAACGAGGCATGATATTCGGGTGTTGAGAGTTGAACTTGAAGGATCAGGGAGTCGCAGAGTGGGTCAGGTCAGGCGTGCCCAAACTGAGGACCAAAGGCGGCTGAGAATGAATATCCTCAGTGCGAGTGCCCAATCTCTGAGAGCAGAGGGAGGTTTGCGAGAAGTGCACCCCATGAGTGAGGTTAATGCAGCAGGAGAGCGAGCACCTGCGACCAATGTTAGTCCGAGAACTTGTCTCAGCGTCCGCCAAGGAGCAACAAGAACGAAAGGGCAACATAGCCGAAGTGAAGCAATCCGGAGAATCCATATCGCGGTAAATTGAGCTTTAGTTTGGGCAATTGTGCGAAGTAAATGCCCCGGTCAGAGGATTGTTAATGCTCTTAATTTCATACATGACGCAAAGGAGGGTGGCGGTGGTAGAACCCCATGCGCCAACCCACTGCCTTTGCCACCTATCCATCTTGCCGGCCACCTGCATCCGGGACTTGGAGATCCTGTTGCACCAAGGAAGTGCAGTCCTATATGAGTTGTTCATCATTGGAATTCTGAAGCGAGCCCTCATAGAATGGAGTTGTCTGAAGAGCACCTTGATTAGCCAGACGATCAGCTACTTTGTTGGCTGTGCGTCTGATATGCTTGAAGGAGATAACTTTAGGCATCTGAAGCCATGCTTCAATAAGTTCCAATCTACTTTGAAATCTCAAACTAGAAGCTATGTTGGAAGCTGAAGAACCAAATTGGAGATGTATTGCTGCCTCAATAAGGATATGAGAATCCCCTTCTACTTCCAGAGGGAAGAAATTCTTGCTCTCCGCTATGCATATCCCCTGCTATAGACCTTCAAGTTCTGCATCGTTGTTGGAGTCCCGTCCAAGAGAGCCAAAGTAGATGTGAGCAATAGTTCCTTCATGATTCCTAAATATGCCTCCAAAACCAGCCGGTCCCTGATTTCCTTTAGCCGTTCCGTCAAAGTTCATTTTAAAAGCCCGAGGCATTGGGGGAGACCAAGAGAGGGGCGAATCCGAGTGCTTTAATGTGTTCTGGGGCTGCTGTTGAGAGTGATGGAGATCGAGATTACATCTCTTCCAAATGAGTCTTTCCATTGGCAAGGAGGGCATATCCGATTCTTTCCAGGGAGTAAGAGCTAAAGTTTCTTGCAGATTGCGCTTGAGATTGGACCAGATGAGAGCATTCGGTGTGATAGTGTCCTTGAAAGTTCCGTGATTACGCTCCTTCCAGGTAGCCCAGTAGATGAATCTCGGGAAAAATTTCCAAATGGTATTGAGAAATGAGCACTGGAATGGACAAGTAGGCCAACTTCGAATTGTGTTACTGATATCACCTTCTTGTCTTCCAATCCTCCCAAAGCAGAAGGTGAATTGATCCCAGAGAAAAGTAACTAAAGAACACGAATCAAGAAGGTGCTGTATTGATTCTACTTGAGACTGAAAATTGGGGCATCTAGAAGGTCCAATGAAACCTCGCTTTAGGAGATTGTCCCAAGTGAGAATTTTCCTTTTGCAGAGGAGCCAAAGGAAGGTGGAGATTTTAGGCCAAGTTTTCGGTTGCTAGACCTGAGTCCAGATGCGATCCTGCTGTTCCTGCTGCGGGAAGTAAAGTAATCTATAGGCTTCTTGAGTAGAAAATTTACCCCATGGCGTGTATCCCCATCTTAACCTGTCAGCTTGATTCGAAACTTTAATCCTTCTTAGATTTAACTCTTGCTCAATGTCGCCAAAGGTCTCCCCTTGCCAGTCTTCTTGCTAGTTGAGTGCTGGTTTCCATACCTGTTGACCGATGGCGGAATTAAGTTGCCAGAAATTATTAACCAGATTGGGGATGGCATTCTGTAGTTTGTGTTGCCACAGAGGTTTATGGAAGAGCGAGGAGAGTTTCGACATCTGTTGCCAAGAATCTTCCCAAAATCTAGTTTTGTCTCCTGCATGGATTTCCCAAAAGCTGTGAGTTTGGATGAAGGTTCCATATCAGCGAACTAGGAGCATCAGAATTGAAACGTATGAGATCAACCTGGGTTCTGTCAGGAGCATATTTGACTTGCCATAGGCGTGCCCAAGGGATATGTGGCTTAGAAACCCAGCTCCACCAAATATGGGCCCCCATGATGAGATTACTGTGAAGCGGGTCCCGTAAGCCCAGTCCCCATGCATTTTTAGGAGTACACACTTCAGTCCACTTAACAAGAGCCCATTTCCTATTGAGGCTCAAAGAAACCCAGAGGAAATTTCTTTGTAAGTTGTGTATTTTCTTCAACACCCATTTAGGAGCAGCCAAAATGGAGAAGAGGTAAAGTGGCATAGCTTGGAGAACTAATTTGATTAAAATTGCTCTGCTGGCCAAATTGAGTGAGAGGTAGGTCAAAGAGGAAAGGCGAGCTTCCATCTTATCCAAAAGGGCTCTCCAAGAGGCATGTTTAATAGTTGAGTCGACCAGGGGAGCTCCAAGATATTTGGAAGCAAGGACGTCAATCATAAACCCCAAGATTCTTGCAATATTTTGTTGAGAGATGGGAGGGGTATTGAAAAAGAAAATGTGGGATTTAGCAGCATTGATGGTGGTGCCAGAAGCCTCCAAGAAGGTGTTAAGCAGAGATTTGAGGGTCCGGGCTTCTTGTACAGAAGGATGTCCAAAGAGGAAGTTGTCATCCACAAATTGTTGATGCGTGATAGGGGAATTGTCATGAAGAGATATCCCTTTAATTGAACCAGAGGAGGTGGCATGATGAATGAGGCGACTAAGACCTTCAGTCATGAGCACAAAAAGGAAGGGGGATAAGGGGTCCCCTTGAAGTATACCTCTAGAAGACCGAAATGGTAAAGAGGGAGAGCCATTGACTAAGATAGAGTAGCTAGGAGAAGACGGAAGGCTCATAACCCACCTAGTCCAAGTAGCATTGAAACCAAAAGCTAGTAGGATATGTTTGATGTAATTCCAACTTAATTTGTCAAAAGCTTTTGATAAATCAAGTTTGAGGAGCATACCTGGTTTCTTGAGGATTTTGAGGGAGTGTATTACCTCATGCGGTAGGATTATGCCATCCAAAATTTGACGACCCTCGACATAACCAGTTTGCTCTGGTGAAATAAGGAGAGGAAGGAGAGGCTTGAGCCTGTTCGTAATGACTTTGGAGATCAGCTTATAGATGACATTACATAGCGCTATGGGCCTGTATTTATCCGGAGTGCTTGAGTTCTCCTCCTTAGGTATGAGAGCAAGGAATGTTGAGTTTAGTGACGGAAGGATCCAGTGCATGGATCGAGATTCTTCCACCAAAGCCCAAACTTCCAATTTAATAAGCTCCCAGAATGCATGAAAGAAATTGGCAGTAAATCCATCCGGGCCTGGCGCTTTCCCATCCTTGAGTTGAGCAATTGCTTGCTCAACCTCATGAAGTGTGACCGGTTGAAGAAGCATTGCATTATGATCCGCAGTGATGATTGTAGGGATATTTTGAGTGACAGAAAATATGGCTTGCTCTTGATTACCTTCCGGTTCCTGCATAATATTTTTGAAATATTCTCTGAGCTCTGTTTCGATGTCCTCATGTGTTTCTAGACGAGTCCCCTGTGTGCTGTTAAGAAAGGCAATGTGATTGTGCATCCTTCGTTGTATAGTGGACCTGTGGAAAAACTTTGTGTTTTTCTCTCCGTCCTGAAGCCATATGATTCTAGATTTCTGTCGCCGGTAAGTCTCTTCCTGTTGCCTACTCTTGTCTATTTTTGTAAGAAGAGCTGTTTCTTGTTTGTCATAGTCCTCTGTTCTGCCCTCAGTGATGATTTTCTGCTGAAGAAGGTTCATTTGAAGCTTTATCTCTTTCTTGTTGTCGAAGATGTTGCCAAATTGGGATTTATTCCAATGTTTTAATGAGTGCTTAAGATTCCTGAGCTTTTTTTGGAATTGAAACATTTTTGAGCCATCCGCTGGAACAAAAGAGCGCCATGCATTGGTGAAAAAGTCTTTGAAACTGGCATGGGAGAACCAAAATGATTCAAATTTGAAGGGTCTGTTACAATGAGAGCCTGGTCGAGACCATTGCAAGAGAATGGGCCAGTGGTCTGAGCCAACTAGGGGAAGTATGGAAGAGTGAAATTCCCCTCCAAGATGAATAGCATTGTCTGACATAAGAAATCGATCCAAATGGGAAGCAATATGCTGCGGTCCACTGCGTTTGTTGTTCCAAGTGAAAGTGCTGTTGGAGGTCTGCATATCCACGAGCTGATTATTTGAAATGAAATCTTTGAAGCCTAGGAAATCCCCCTCTAGCCTTTGCCTTCCTCCTGATCGTTCCTCCAAAGTGGTGGTCATGTTGAAATCCCCTCCACAGAACCAAAGCAGGAAGCGTCTTAGAGAGTTTAGGTCTGTTAAGGTGTTGAGAAAATCTAATTTCTTTTGAATTTCTTGCGAGAAATATACATTGGTTAGGTGACCATGTATATTGGTACCAATCAGATGGAAGGTCGTTTGAATGCAAAAGTGGGACGCATGGAAGTCATACAAAGAGAGGATCTAGGGATCCCAGATGACTGCCAATCCTCCGGAAGCACCTGAAGCATCCACTGATACTCAGCGACAGTTAGCCCAAACTTTAGCCACTATGAGTTCTAGCGTTTTGCTGTTGCATTTCATCTCATGTAGAAAGACCATTGAGGGTTTGTATTTCTGAATCATGTTTTTAATCATCCTATGCTTTGAGGGACTATTGAGCCCCCTTACATTCCACGAAATGAGCTTCATGAGGAATTGTGCGGGAGAGCCTTGTAGAACTTTATCAACTTGGGGAATCTGCTGGATTCCACAAGTATTTCTCCTACAATGATAGTTCTCTGCAGATCTATCTTCCTACCTCATTTTTTTGATTCCTTCATAATTTTCTGGCCGTCCCATGGTCCTCCTGCTTGAATTCCCAGGGAGTTCTTTTGTTGAGCACGAGAGAGGACTACTTCTAGATTAATGATCTGATGGGGTTTGATTTTTCTATACTCTTTCTGATGGCATGCTTCCTCCAGAGCCAGAATGTCAAGCTCCCAAAAGTCAATACAGTCGGGATCATCCTCCAAGAGAGTAGGGACATTCAGCTCCATGTCTTCCGCCCCAGAAAAGGGGGCGGATTCTTGTGTGAGATCCAAGTCCATGAGCGAGGAGATTGGAATGGAGGGTTTGATTTGGTTATCAATCGAAGAGGAGTCTAGAGAGTCTTTAGACGCGGCAGTGGCTAAAGGGGCTTTGAGCTTTGAAGCAGGGGCATCCTGTGAGGGACTAGAGTTAGTTGGCTGGCCTTGAGGAGCTTCTGTCTGAGCTTGTTGTGCAAGAACCTTGAAACTATTGCTTGTATTAGGGATGATGGGGGCGGTAGAGATGATGGGAGATTTCTTGGAATGCTTCTTCCTGCAGGAGAATTTGGTAAACCCATCTGAATCTTTTCCAGCATTAGGGGGGGGGGGAGTGGGTTTCTGGTTCAGAGGGAAATCTCGAAAGAGGTGGCCATGCTCATGACATTTTCTATAGCGGAAGGGGACGTGCTCATAATCAATAGTCTGAATCCATTCAAAGTCATCGTGGAATAAACTTACCGAATCTGTGAGAGGTTTTGCAAGGTGAATGTAAATGCAGATTCTAGCATAGGAGGTGTAGCGTCGCAACTTTGTTTCTTCAGCAACCTTTATAAATTCTCCTAGACCATTGCCAATGTCCCGCAGAGTTTCTTCGTCCTAGTATTCCAAAGGCAGGGAATACATTCGTATCCACACAGGAGCCCAACTAAAATCTTCTTTGTCTGAATGAAATCTTTCTATCCAATCACAAAGGTAGAGCCCTGTAGAGTTGAAGAAATAAGGGCCTCCTTCAAAGATACGATTCTTGTCCTCAAGATAGTGGAAGATGGCAGTGAAAAAACCTTTGGGACCAAGCTGCAGGGTAACTTGTCCCTTGGGCTTCCACTTGGACATTATCCATCCCTGTAAAGCCTTCTCAGTCAGCCAGAGCCCTATGAACTTCCCAATAAGGGCATGATCCTTCATGTACTGAATGTGTCCATTGATACGGTGACTGGGGAGATCGATTTTGACCCGATCTGCAGCTTTGGGAATACAAGTGGCAGAGGAGGCTTTTTGCTGTGCCTCAGAAGCATTTTGTTCAGTACTATCGACCTCAGGGAGATCAGAACTAATTTTAGCGCCAGGAGTATTTTCTGTAGTGTTGGTATTGTCAGGAGCAGTCTTCTGCTCTGTCGCGGCGTTACCAGGCATATCTGAAATTGCAGTGGAGGCAGAGTTGGGAGGAGGGGGGGTATTACCCGCCCCTCCGAGAGGTGCAGCCATTCAGGGCGATCAGAAGGGCTGCTTCAGGAAACAGAGACCTTAGCAAAGGGGACAAGGACGCGTCGGCATGAAACAAATTCAGACGAGGGTTACATTATTAGTGTTATGTCGGATCTGATTATATTGTGACCCCTTAGACTCCTATATATATAAAGTAGGTTTTTTCATTGAATCATCCAAGAATTGTTCATTTATGTAATGTAAAGGAGCTTTCCCTTCGAAGTGGATAATTTTTAAGTCGTTTATCTATATTTTCTTCTATTTTGTGAGTTTTTTGCATAAAATTTGGTTTTAGAGCTTTGGATTATAGGGTTTTGCTTCTTAAAACATGTCATCTTGGTATTTTCACTATATCTATTTTTCTACAAAGATTCAGAAGCTAAAATTGAAACCATGTGGAATCAAAATCTTGGTCAACATCGTGCCAAAATTTCCATAGCTTGGTTTGATATATTTTAGGGTATATGATCTAAGGAATTTATGGTTTTTGGAGGATCCAAAATTCACTCTCAAACAGGTGGCTGGGAGAAAATAGTCATAACTTTCATTTCAGGGATTGGATTTGAATTCTATAATAAGTGGTCGAAATTTGATGGACTATAATTTTCCTGTATCAATTTAAGATCCGAATGTTTCAACAGTGACATGAGGAATCCCTTACAACTTCACTCTACTGAGTCAATCCATAATCAAACCATCGTGGGAGATTTGGCATAAATTTATCTTGAAGAATCCAAATTGGGTCTGACCTATGGAATTGGAAAGAAGACTCATAGGGCTACAACAGGACCAAATTTCAGATCTTGGAGATTTGAAATCGCAGATATACTATAATTTAAACATCAAGCTACCAAAAGAAAGAAAAAGGTGTGTATTTGTTTTTAAATTTCACAACTTTTGTTTGAAAAAAAAATTGAAGTGATTCCAAAGGCATATTGAAGCATATATATCAGTATTGGGTTATAAAATTCCTCCCAAAAAAAAAAATTCAACACCCATTAGGTTCTCAGAAATCTCTACTATGATGCATGAAGAGGAAGAATTGCATCATGATATCTCAAAATTACAGGACCAAGAGCAACAATTTTCGGTCTCACAAAGAGCAACCAAATATCAACTAAAAGGTAACATGGATTATTTAATGGTGACATGGATGGTTTAAAGTATACATGGAAGCTAATATGGATGGCATGGAAGATAAGATGGATGGTTTGAAGGATGGCATGGAAGTTAAGATGGAGGGTTTAAAAGTAGACGTGGAAGGTCTAACAAAGTTGTTGCAAGAAAGGCTTCTCGGTGGTTACAAGATAATCCAGGAAAATCATGATGAGGACAAAAGGAATATGAATTGTGATTTTAGAAACTCCAATGTTGGGTTTAAGAACCACCACATTCCAAAGATCGATATGATGAAGTTTGATGGTGAGGATCCAGTAACATGGATACTACAAATGGAGCAATATTTGGATCTCCATGATGTTCAACACTCACAAAAGGTACGCATTGCAACTTTATATTTAGAACCCAATCAGTTTCTATGGTATCTATGACTTTTTTCTCATAAAAAACTTGTCACTTTGTCAATTTTTACAGAGGAAATGATAGAACATTATGAGGATACAAAGAGAAACACCTTCTTTATCCAAATGATAAATCTCAAACAAAAGGGTTCAATGGTAGAGCACATTGAGGACTTCTGAAAAATGAATATCGGGGTAACAGATATTCCATAAGAGAATAGGGTTGATATCTTCATAGGGAATTAAATGATAACATCCAACATGAGGTTCACCTTTGGGAACCTGATTCATTGGAGAAGGCATTTAGGGCGGCAAGAAAATTTGAAAGAAAAATTATGGCAATAAGGAAGTCTACCACTCACAACTATAATGATGGAAGTGTTGCTGCTCCTAGCCTTCCACAACCTACAAGGTTGACACCACAAAAATTGGAGGAAAAAATAGCAAAAGGGCTTTGTTATAGTTGTGATAGAAAATAAACTAAAGGTCATAAGTGCGCTGTGAAGAAATTATTTTACTTAAATTGTGAAGAGGAGGAAGAAAAGGAACAAGAAACATCAAAAGAGAAGGATATACACCATGAACAACCCCAGAGAAAGAAGAAATGAATCTGGCCATATCATGTAATGCATTGGTAGGAATTACCACTCAAACTCTCAAGATAGAAGGATATATGAAGAAGATAAAGGTAATAGTGTTGATTGATTCGAGTGGTACCCATAATTTTATTTATTGTAAGATAGCCAAGGAAAATAGAGGAACTATAAATTGCTCTGGAAAGTTCCATAATATCAAGATAACCATGGGGGAATATTTATTGAATAGTACAATGCTATACATTATAGTGGGTGGTGCTGATGTTGTACTAAGAGTCCAATGGTTACAATCTTTGGGGACAATAGCTTTTAATTTTCAACAACTTTTCTTGAATTTTTTTTGGGAAGGAAATGAAGTTGAATTACAGGGTATCACAGGGAAAATAGGAAAGATAATCAACTCTAATGTCATGAAAAATGTTGTGAAGAAATAACAATGAGGTGTAATTGCACAATTATGCTCACTAGAGGTTCAAACATCAAAATAATCTATTTCTCCATATATCCAAAAAATCTTAGACAATCATTCCAAGGTGTTTGAGAATCCCCTTCCACTTATTCATGATCATGATCATGATATTCATTTGATTCTATGAAGTGTTCCTCCAAACATCAGGCCTTACAGATATCCTTATTCCCAAAAGAGTAAGATTGAACATATGGTTGCAGAAATGCTAGAGGCTGGTATAATTCAACCTAGTAAAAGTTTTTTCTCTTCTCCAGTGGTATTGGTGCACAAGAAGGATGGATCATGGCATATGTGTCTAGATTATAGGGATCTCAACAAGCTCACTATTAAATATAAATTTCCCATCCCCATCTTTGATGAATTGTTGGATGAATTACATGGATAAATTTACTTCACCAAGATGGATCTTCGTTTAGGATATCATCAAATTAGAATGAAGACTGAAGACATTCTAAAAACAACATTTAGAACTCATGAGGGTCATTATGAATTTTTGGTCATGTTGTTTTTCCTTACTAATGCACATTCCACATTTCAAGGTTTGATGAATTCCATTGTCAAACCCTTCCTTAGAAAAGTTGTGTTAGTATTTTTTGACGATATATACTAATCTACAACAAGTCTTGGAAGGATCATGTTCAACATGTTGAAAAGGCGCTCAAACTATTGGAGGAGAAATAACTGTATGCAAAAATCTCCAAATTTTTCTTTGGAGTACAAGAGGTTGAATATTTGGGTCATATTGTATCTCATGAGGGTGTTATAAGGTAGATCCTAACAAAATTAAAGCCATTAAGGAAAGGAAAATACCCACATCCATAAACCATCTTCGAATATTTCTCGGGTTGACAGGGTATTATCACAATTTTGTTAATAATTATGGGAGAATATCGACACCTCTAGCATAATTATTGAATAAAGATGCATTTTCTTGGACTCTATAAGCAAATAAGGCCTTTTAACATCTTAAAGAGACTATGTTCCAAGCATCGGTCTTAGCTACGCCAAATTTCACAAAAACCTTTATTATTGAATGTGATGCCTCAGAAAATGGAAGTGGTGTGATTTTATTGCAAGAAGGAAGAATTGTTACTTTACCTCTTACATGTACTAAATAAATGGAGACCTTACCTAATGGGAAGACACTTCAAGGTAAAAATAGATCATGATAGTATTAAATACTTTTTGGAACAAATATTATCCTTAAAAGAGCAGCAAAAATGGGTCACAAAGATGTTGGGTTATGACTTTGAAATCATCTAAAAAAAACGGAAACAAAATGTTGTTGTAGATGCACTCTCAAGAAAGGATGAGGATGTGGAAGAATTTCTTTGTTCCATTTCTATTATCCAACCTGAGT
Source organism: Pinus albicaulis (assembly GCA_034641835.2). Taxonomy (NCBI): domain Eukaryota; kingdom Viridiplantae; phylum Streptophyta; class Pinopsida; order Pinales; family Pinaceae; genus Pinus; species Pinus albicaulis. The sequence goes on from CM076578.1 coordinate 836,838,868, forward strand.
GGATAACCAAAGAAAGCGCTGAATGGTGGTATAATACTTCCTTCCATACCGCAACAAAAATGACCCCATTTATGGCACTTTATGGATATCATCCACCATTCATCACATCATATTTAAGAGAAAATTATAAGGTTCAAGAAGTGGAATATCATATCGAGCATAAATAACAAGTTCTCCAACTCTTAAAGGATAATCTCACTTTGGCGCAGAATTGAATGAAACAACAGGTAAATCAATATCGCAGTGAAAAAAGTTTTGATCTACGGTGACTAGGTATTTTTACGGCTGCAACGATACAAACAAAAGTCCCTCAAGCAAGATAAGAATGATACTAAATTATCACCAAAGAATTATGGTCCTTACAAGGTGTTGCAAAATATTGGTACTATGGCATACATACTGGAGCTTCCTGCATCTTCCCGAGTGCACCCAGTTTTCCATGTTTCATGCTTAAATAAGGTTATAGGTGACAAGCTCCCAGTTCAAACAATATTTCCAGAACTTAAGAGGAAGGAAAAATCATATTGGAACCTGAAGCAGTAACGAAAAAAAGAACTTTACATCTACGAAATCGATCAATTTCAGAGTATCTCATCAAGTGGAAGAACTTACCTGCTGAAGATTCCACATGGGAGGATGAGAATTTTATACAAAAGTGTTCAGAACTACTAAAGTGTTTAGGACAACACTTTTGGAAGGAGAGGGGCATGTTAGGTCCTTATAATACTAGTGTATCCCCATATTGTTATTGTTAGTGTAACCCCCTTATTGTTATTGGTGTGCCCATGTAGTCGTAATATTGTTATTATTGTGCCCCATAGAGGCTCACTATTGTTATTCTTGTGCCCTTACTGTTAGCCATCACTATTTTTTTGCTATTTTGTAGATGACTAGATACTTATCCTAGATTTCTAAAAACAAAATTCATGAATATTGTGAGTTTTAGAAATCTCACTTCTTTCATTTTCCTTAAGATAAATTTTTTCACTATTCTACTACTCTGCTATTCCCTGGTTAGCCTACCAATCCTAGAAGATCCCTCATGGACTCGTGCCACTCATTTTTGTCTTATTTTCACACCCATAACCTCACTACTCTGTTTTTCCTATGCTTAACCCTCCCACTTTCCATCTAAGATTGCCAAACATAGTACCCTTTCCCATATTCATCAAATACCTCAAGCATTGATGGTCTTAGAACTATCTTTATATGCTCTTAGATAAATCAAGTACATTGGATTTTGGATCTTCAATACATCAAATTATCAAAAACTCTGTTTTTCATACGTGGGGACCCTAAGCCAAGCTTTCAGCCAAAGAACAAGTCTAAAGAGCCTCCCACTAGGTCACTAGGTTTCAAGGTTGTAGGGTTGTATTTGGTGTTCTAGATCACTGTTTTTTATGTGCTAAAAGCTGAATCAAAATGTGAAAAATATCAGCACCTTTTTTCAAAGTTAGATGAAGAAGAACTTCAAGGAGGACTGCTTTTCCAAGGACAAAAATTCTGCAAAGGGACAACTGTCCATTTTGACATTTCTGTATGAGTGTCAAGGTGGCTATCAGCAGAAAAATAGGTAAGGTAAGAGGCCAGCTCCTCACTAAAGGAAATCCACAACAAAGAAGGAGGAAGCAACCTATGTTCAAGGAAAATTAGGGTTTCTAGGACTGATTAGACCAGCAATGTGCCAAGCAAGGAGCCAATGCAAAGAACCACAAGGACAGAGGTAGATCAACACAAACAAGCATGAATTGAAGTTTTTTAGAAGTTATAAATGAAAAAGGGAAAAATGTGAGGTGAACTGGACATAAATGAATGAACTTAAAGGGCTATAGAGAACTTAGAAGACAACACTAAAAATTCTTCTCAAGTAGCCCACAAGCCTAAGGTTTTGGAAATATAGTCAAGGGAGATGAAGTGAAGATGATAAGCCTCCATCATGCCAGCAGAAGAAGATTTCAAGGGGCATGTTGTGTGTGCCATTCTAGGGTTTTTCAAGGTAAAGTGTTTCACTACCTCAAAGGGAAAAAATGCAAAGAGTATCAGTGTGAGGGAGATCAAGCCTTCAAGTACAGTCAATTTCCCCCAAATGATCAAAGGAATAAAGGCATAGGTTTGAGGTACAAGGTGAAAAACCAACATGATCATGAGGTTGCTACTGTGTGACTAAAGTTGTCAAACTCTAAGAATGACAAAGGGGACAAAAATAATTGTGTCATGGCACCTGCAACAAATAAAAAGTGCCCAAAGAGATTTAGCATACAGGATGGTGAAAGTTGTGATGCTTGTCAAAGACAGACTTAGCATGCCTAAGGATCAAGTGAGGAAGATGAAAACGGGTTTTTCAGTCACCCATCAAGAAAAGGGAAGTTTGATCTCCAAGGCAAGAACATAAAAGGTTTTAAAGATGCTACCACCATGCAAATGCCTAAAAGTTGTGAAAATGATTAAAAGACAGAAACATGCCAAAACACAGTGAATCATATAACTCCAACAAGCATCTACAAAACAAGTTTTAAAAGCATCAATAGGCCAAAGAGAACCAAAATCCATCATATCATCTACCTGAAGAGCAGAAAAGAGAAGTGGTTGAGAGGAAAAGAGACAATTTTTGTGTTTTAAGTCACCCCCTACAAAAGGTAAAAAGAATATCAGTGAAATGAAAAAGAGATTAAAAAAACATTACAAACTGGGTTTTGTAAACGATAAATTTGTTTGCCTAAAAACTATAAAAGGGTCAATTCGCTTATAACTTGACTCATTATGCATTTGAAAAGAGAAAAGAGCCTTCAAAGGAGAAAATTCTGAGTTTTATGGAAAATTCTGGGCAAGGTCACTGATGCTACGCTTAGGAGCTAGCACTGCGATCACAGGACCCAGTGATGCGCGAATAGAGGTTCCCACAGTGCATTTTTGCACTGCGTTGCACTTATAGCTACACACATTGTGCATACATCCCAGCGCTGCACCCAGACAGACCCAACACACCCAGGGGCTCGACGCTGTGCTCAGAGGCTGACCCAACAGGCCCGACACTACGCATAGAAGCCCGATAGGCCTGCACGCGGGAGCGCTGTGCTCAGAGGCCGACCCGACAGGCACAATTTGCCCAGCGCTATGCACACAGGACCCGACTGGCCCAAGTTTCTACCCAGCGCTACGCTTAGGGCCAGAAGGCATTTTCACTTGCAAATTTCCGTAAAAAATCACAAAGGAAACTTTCAAATTCCTTTCAAGAACCTGCAAGCAAGTTTAAATTGGTAGGTGGCCTTTTTCCTTCCTCCTCAAGTGGTTTTGTGTTTAAATGATTAAAGAAAAAATAAAATCAAACCCCAGTGCCTACAAACCCTAGGTCTTCATGGTAAACAACCCTCTGTTTTGATCTCCAAGCAAAATTATCAATTAAGAGGGGTGAATTAGGGTAATTACACATCAGTTCAAGTTAAGCCCTCATCAAGCTCAATTGAGCTCAGTCATAAACCCTCCTCCATCTCACTCATTTGCAAAAGCTGCCCTCACCATCATTTTCATTTCACTCCTCTTGCCTAAGTTCCATATGCAGGCCCAAGTTTGTCTAAAAGCCACACCAGTCACCATGTCAGGAGAAGAAAGGAGTGATAGTAGTGAAGGAGGCCAAATGCCTATAAGGCAAAAGGAAAAGGGAGGGAAGGTCAATATATTTGAACCCTAGAACACAGTGGATATTACTTCATCTTCCATGATTCTCACATGATTTAAAAATGTGGGGTGTTTTCAGTTTTGTGAGAAATTCAAACAAGTGAAAAATCACCCAGAGCTTACAAGGTTGTTTGTCCTCAACCTACACAACAAACAGGTAAATCTTGTAGGGTTAGACTTTGAACTATCAATAGATGCCATCTCTAATGCTACAGGTATACCTGGTGTTGGCGAAAAGTGGTTCAAGAAAGCAATATTAAACATGAGCCATTATGAGCCATTTGTCAAGACTAGGTACAGAGAAGGCTACAAAGCTATTTTCCCTTTCTCACACCTGAAACAAAGGTTTGCACCCTTGATGAGGGTTATCATGAAGTACTTTACCTGTGATGGGAGATACTCCAGACTTTATTCCTATGATGTTAGACTCCTCATGCATTTTACTAGGGTTAAGATGCTTCATTTTCCCTATTAATTATATAGGAGTATAGACAAGATGTATTCTGTTGTCCGAAGGAGAAGTTATACCCAGCAAATGCATAGTTTGTTCCACCACTCCTTGATCAAGATGGTGGTATTACATCAGTTGGAGCAAAAAGGCATACCTTGGGATGTCTTCATAGCTAATGAAATATTCACAAGCCCACAACCTCATCATCAACCTACTTTACCCTCTTCATCTCATCCTCCTCCCTCCACTCCTCCATCTCCTCCTACAAATCATGCCTCATCATCTACACAAGCAACCTTTCCTCAAGAAAACCTCCCTTCCTCACCTTCTCCTGATGCATCAGAACAAGAAGAAAGTGGCAATGAGGGCGAAGATGACAATGAGTCAAGCCCAGATGAGAATGAGAGTGATGATGAGTTAAGCCCACAAAAATAAGAGAACATGGAGATAGAAGCATATGATGAGTTGAGTCAACAAGAGGTAGAAGACATGGAAACAGAGCAAGGTAATGACAGTGAAGACAGTGAGGAGATTAACAGTGAGAATGAATTGAGCATTGATGAAGAGGAGGCCAGCAATAAAACAGAGGACACAAAGGTAGAGAATGAAGAGTAAAATGATGAAGAAGAGGCAGAGGATGAAGAGGAGGAAAATAATGATGAGGCAGAGACAGAAAATGATCAAGAAGGAGAAGATGATGAAGAAGAGGTAGATGATGATGAAGAGACAAATGAAGAAGAAACATAAAATGATGAAGAAGAAGGAAATGAACAAGACAACAAGGTTGAAAATAGTCATGACAGTCATGACAAATGTCATGACACTCATGCCAACAGTCAGCTCCACAGTGATAATAAGGATGATGACAATGCAGGAGATAAAGAGGAAGGCAGTCTTAATGATGAACAAAATGAAAGTGAAGAAAGTACTAAGGGTGATAATGAAAATAATGATCACAACAGTGAAAAGGAAAGCAACTGCAATGAAGGACAAAATGAAGAGTTTGATGACAACAGCAAGGATCACAACCATGAGGAAAACACCAACAATACCACAATCACACCTCTTTCATTGAAATATAAAAGAGGGCCAAGGCTTGTGTTTGTTGCCTCTAAAAGGAAAGGGACCATGCCATCCACCTCAGCTCAGCCACTAGAAAAAGGTAAATGAATAAGAAGAGGATCATGAGGTTGAGAGCGAGTTTGAAATCATTCAGGTGGACAATGATGATAAGGATGAAGCAAGGATCTCAAACTTGCTCATCCAGAACAAAAATGCACTCATTGAAGACCTCCAAGCAAATCTGAATAGGGCCAAGAGTGTAAATGATGCCCTTGACTTGGAGAACAGGAAGCTAGGAGCACAAATTTATATTTATGAGGCTAGAGCCATTAAGGCCTAGAAAGAAGCCCAAAAGGAACAGGTAAAACTAGAAGAGTTCATGGGCACTTATGAAGAGAGTGAGGATGAGGAAGGACAGTCTAGGAGGAGACCTAGAACCATGGGATTGAAAAAGGCATTGGCAAAGCAAAGGGAACAAGAATCAACCTTAGCAGAGCAGCTCCCTATAGATGAGTTATTTTCCATGGATTTAGCACATGATCGGGAGCCTTGGTTGGAAAGAGCCAACATACGTTTGGAGGCTAAATTGAAGAAGGCAAATTAGAATCTTGATCTCCAAAGAAGGATGACCAAGCATTATGCTCGGAGAAACCAAGTTGCAAGGGCTAAACTCAAGAAGGCCCAAACCAAGATCCAGACACTAAAAGAGGCAAAAGGAAAATCTAACCTTGGAATTTTGGCACAATCTTCTCTACAGATCTCTCAAAACCCATGAGGCACACATCCACCAATTTTGAAGAAATTTTGACAAATTTTGGTTTTTTGTGAATTTGGAGGCCTATAAGCGCAGTACCCCTGGCGCTATGCTTTTTTCTCAGACATCCTCAGAGGAAGAACTTTAAATTTTTGGATTTATCATGCCTAGTACACTATGCTCACCAAATTTCAGAGCATTTGGAGCATTTTGACCCCTCAAAAGGTCAAAAAACACCTCATTTTCTACCTTTTTGCCTCATTTTCAGGCTTGGCACTGCGCTCAGATCAATTTGGGGAATTTGGATTTTTGGACAGGTTATAGGAGCTCAATCAGAAAAAAAAAGGTACATTTGGAAAGTATACTTAGCAGTCTTTCCAACGGGCCATCACGGGGAAAATTTCAACATCGAGAAGGTCACCAAAACTTGGCTGCAAGTTGACCTATTTTCTGCTTGTGAAGGTGCTGCGCTTATAGACCTCACTGTGTGTTTTTGGCCAAAAGTAAAAAAAACACACTCATTGATTTCAAACTGATATTTTAATGTTTTTTTAGGTAAATCACTCTAAAATTAGGTGCTAGGAGTTATTTTTGGCATTTATTTCATGGTATATTTTGTGCCTTGGGCCTTTCATGGTCTCTTGGGAATTAATGACATTTATGAGTGATTTTGACATTTTCCAACACTATCTAGGGTTTTTTCCCTCATTTGATAAATAAATAGAGCTTGAGGGCTTCATTGTAAAGGTTGGCATTTGATGAATCTTTGGAGCAATAAAGAGTTTTTTTGGAGATTGGAGAAGAAATTGGTGTTGTGGAGTTTGTGAATGGTTTGTCTTGATTGATGATGGTGAAGGCTGCTTGCAGGATCCTTGAGCTTGGTTAATGCTGATGTGCTTCTATTCAGTTATTGTTCTCTTATGTATCATTGTGTTTCATCCTTCTAAATTGCAGTAGGACAAAGGTTTTAGAATAAGAAATGTTTTCAAAGGCACCTTAGCTCTGTTTGTTCTTCACTGCCTCTATGTTTTCTTCTGCTGGGCCTTTTTAGAGAATTCTTAATTTCTCTCTAGACCCCCCAAGCTTGTTAATTTCATGAATGGTTTAATACAGTAGGTATCAAAGATGATTTATGGTTAGCCCTGCTTTTTTGTTGTCTTTAAACACTGTTTTTCAGGTCTCTCTCTAAAGTACCATTGATTAGGTTTGCCAAAGAGGTTATGTTTCGATCATACCATTTTTCCATGCTTGAATAATTGTTTTGGAGATCTTCATAGCTATGATCAATGATGTTTAGGTGTTCCCTCTTCTTTCATTAAAGTTATATGTGTATCTTGAATGTTTTCTAACCTTGAAGGTGAAATCACTAGAAATTAAATGAGTTTCTTGCTTTCTATATTTCATTGGATTTATCTCTGAAATGCTTATTTGCTTAAGTTGAATCAAAGAGTTATTGGTGTGCCCTGTCTATTGATTTATTCTTCATGCTAAATAGTGTTGAGGTCTTTCATTGTTTTTTAAGTACATGATAAATTATTCTTAATTTCCCTTTGTCCTACTTTGTTCACAAACTTGATGTTCATTTCATTTCACAAAAACCTTGAGAATCCATCTGACCAATGCTAGATTTTCCCTATAATCCACCCTGATTTACTATTGAAAATTTCTATGACTTTTATTGACTCCATAGCCCAATGATTTGAAGATTCCCTCACTCTATGTATTCTACTTGATCATCTTACCCAACCAAAACAAACAAACAAACCCTACACTTAACAACTAGCCTAAAATCAAAACCCTAGAAGCAAACAAGTTCACATCCTTTGCACAAATAGAGAGAGCCCTCTCTGAGTCCAGGAAGGCTAGGTCCTAGGACTCCAAAGACTGGTCTGATGTTACCCTGTGAATTTGATCTCACCAATCTAACAAATCACGGGAACCTAACACTTACATTATTAGTTTTATGTCGGCTCTGATTATATTGTGACCCATTAGACTCCTATATATAGAAATTATTTTTTATCATTTGAATCATCCAAGAATTTTTCATTTATTTAATGTAAAGGAGGTTTCCCCCTCGAAGTGAATAATTTTTAAGTCATTGATCTATATTTTCTTCTATTTTGTGAGTTGGTTGCATAAAAAATTGACATATGTTAATATATGTATGTCCATGATTAAGTAGACAAAAATATGATAGCCAAGTGGGTTGGTTTTTTCCATGGGGATATTAATGAAAAATGATATGGAAGCCATGAAAATGGCTCAATAGGTGGTTCTCTTGACCTTGACTCTAATTATAGTGTATCTTCATGAATCCTTCTTGTGGAATAATGATTGTATAAAATTTAATTGATGAAAAACCAAATGGATAGATGGGATGGCATAATAATTTGTCCAATTAAATTCTCGGTAGAAAGAGGAATCAATGGGGTTGGGGAAAGCCCTAGATAATTGATGATTTTAATGTCATAAGAATATGATTTTTATATGCTTATGTTGTGTCATTTAGATGAAAAGGAAATGTTGATGGTTGTGGAAACAAGTACATTAATTAATAATCAGAATCCTTGATGGTAGGATTGGGAGTACGAATGTACTCCACTAAGCACTTTGTTGATGCCAGCAGATATTTCAGTGGAGTAGAGAAGCTCTGATGATTACATAGTTGATAAAACCATAAGGATTTTTAGATGATAATCATGGAGCATAACTCTGATGATAGCTCAACTGAGAAACCCATAAGGTTTAATGCTAGTTGATAATCACAGAGAGGCTTCGACGATAGCAAAATTGAGAAACTCATGAGGCTTTCTAAATGATAATCACTAAGAAAGCTAAGTTGATAATCCAACTAAGAAACCCAAAGGGCTTATTGGCTGATAATCACTGAGAAATAGTTGTACCTTACTAGGCTAATAAATCCACTCGAGACTATGTCGGTTGATAACTGTTGAGTGGTGGATTCACCCAGGGTTTGTGGGTTGATAACACCTGATGATAATTCCACAAAGTTAGGCTGAGAGCATAGGTGGAATTTCCACTAAGATGCTAGAGAGTGCACTCTTACTCATTTTGGAATAACGTGGTTAATAAAACCTCCTCACTATTAACTATATATCTCTCTTCAAGGCTGAACTGAGGCTCTTTGTTCTTTGCATGAACCTCTATGTCGAAATGTGTCCATTGTGGTATAACAATGAGGAATTGTTGAGAAGACCTGATAAAGGGGCTTGTTAATGACTATTTTTTGGCCATTGTGGTGTAATAATGAGGAGTTGTTGAGAACACCTAATGTTATTAAGGTAAATTCTCTCTGTGGACAGAGATGATCCCTCTAGCCCTAGGGTAGGTCTAATAACAAAAGGACACACTAAAGTGTTGCTTCCTAGTTAATGAATGAACAAAAGACATGTTAGATTGACCTACCTTGAATCCAACGCTGTCGATGTTGTAGAAAGAGTAGTGGTCTCTTGCTCCTTCCTTGACAAGTCATGATCTGTTCGCTGTCACACCCAGATACCTGCACATAAGACAAAGAACAAGAACAACATATAGCAGCGTAGTTTCACTCACAACTATTAACCAGTCAAAGAGGGTGTTACACATTATTTTGTCACCATGACATTTTAATGTCCATATGGGTTCATCAACACCTATATAATGCTCCCTTAGAAGTCTACAACCCTAAAGTTCCTAAACCAAGTCCTGGATTTGGAGAAAAGCTTGTAAAAATCATAAAAATACTTGTATCGCACTTTTCCTTAGCTTTGCCTGCGGCACCGCTTCCTTTTGCTCCAAAAACTGCATAGCTGACTGCACGTTTTCTTCATTAAAAGTGCGGACCCTTGTAAAAGGTAAAATGAAGGCAAAAGTAAATTCTAGAAGCTCAGCTGGTCGAATATTCTCCCAGCTGGAAGCTTCTAGAATGCGTTATCTAGTCGAAGCCTTACTCCCTCCTTATCATGAACATTCATTCCTTCATAAAAGGAGCCTATTCCTTGGATTTTGGAACTTAATCCCTTGATAAGGGGACTCTATCCCTTCCATTTTGGAGCTGTAACCACTTTCCTTCTCCTCTAAATTGAAGCTTTGGTTTAGTCTCAAGGGTAGATGCTGACATATGTAAAACTTCTCTATCCATTTTGTATACACTTAGTACTTGCTTTGTACTTAGTAGATATTGATATGTAAAAAAGTACTTGCTTGTAATTCATACTACATGAGAGAAGAGAATTGCTGAAGAAACATACTCTTTTTGCTAGCCATTATCCATGCGAGAACGATTACACACTCATATTTAGGCTAGTTCAAAGAGTGGAAGGGCTTGTCAGACCAAATGAAAACGCTTGTTCCGGACCCTGGAAGGACCTGTACGACATCAAGGAAAACGCGGTTGTAAGACTCCTTCTTTTATTTAAATATAATACAAATGGATCCTGTTTTCTCAATAAGTTTTTTATGTGTTTACTTGAATGACTTATTTCTTAAATTCCTTGATCATTAAGATAGATTTATGATTTATGAATTAGTAGATTGTGCAGGTGCTTTTGATTCTCTTCCATGTCTTTGATTGTAGGTCTTAAGAGGTGACTTCTTTGGAGTGACGGAAAGAAGAATACAACTAGCGTTAGATCACAGGTAGGTCATTTTCCTTCATCAAAGATAATTCTAAATCATATATAATATAGAGAAAGTAGTTTACATTTGTACTGTTTGTTTCTAGCTATCCTTGTGATACTAGGGAGATCTTTCTTGTCCGCAACAACGATTTATCCGCCTAACAAAATGGTGAATCCACAGGGGATATTTCTTGAACTTAGTTTTCCTTTTTATTTTTTATTTTGACTTTTGAAAGAGTTTTTCTGAATTTGATTAGTCTGTAGTGGTTTGGGTAAATTAGCCTTATAATCCCTGAAAAGTAGATTTAGAATTTTTTATTTTTCTTTATGTTTTCTGGTCTCCGCACTTTTTCTTTGAAGAGAGTGCGGTAACCTCCGCAGTTTCTTTGTGTAAAGAGTGCAGTACTGCACCTTTTTATATTGAAACCTGCGGACTTAAGAAAATTTTTGAAAAATTTAAGATTCTCTTTTCTGGAACCAACTTACATGATTCTCTGTATTTTCCCAAACTTGTCTTGACTATCAAAAGCCTTGTGTGAATTTCTTTTCAGCAATTTTACAGTCTCATCAGTATCTGATAAGTTAATTGGGTGTTTTGAGTTTCTTTTTGAAGAAATTCTTATTTGATTTCCTTTGGTCATTACTTCGAGGTTTGTCTCAGTCTCTTAACAATTTTGCATCTATTTTCTTTTTTTTTTTGAAAAATTGTTCCTAAGTGTTAATCGCCTTTGAGTGTTTTTATTTTTTGATATTTGGAACTCTCACCCAATTTTATTTACTTACACTTGATTGGTTCTTTAGATTACATTAGAATCATCTTGTGTTTGAGAATTCTTTTGCATAGATCACATTTGCATAATTAGAATTCTCATTTTCAGAATATGAATGAAAAATGTGCGTAGATTACATTTGCATACTTTTCAAGTGAATTGTGCATAGATTACAACTGCATAGTTTACATTCTGAAAAAATCAATTGTAGATTTAGATCAATTTTAATTGATTTGAATTTACATGTTTTTATGCTTGTTTAAAAAAAAAAAAAATAAAAAAAATTGTTTTGAATTGATAAGCATTAGTTTTCTTGATGAAATTAGTGCATTAGAGAATTTGTTATATTTTCTCTTATTTATCAATTTTTGCATTGTTGGAAGTGAATGAAAACTCTCTCCTTACTTTAGTTAGGATTCATCAAATTGAAAAGATTACATTATCATATTAGATTGCATTCAGTTTTGGGTTGGGTCATAATACCATTGGTTTCATATCCATATACCCTTTGAGTAATAACAGCCCAAATAACACAACGCTTAATAAAATTCATCTAGAAATTTTTACATTTTTAGGGCTCTTTCCACCAATCTAGCTCAGGATTAGTGCTTTGGAATAGGTTTTAGTTAACTTTCCAAATCAACTAAACAAACAAGTAGTAATCTCGCAGTAAGAAAATTCCAACCATTGCATGTATGCTCTGGGAAGCTCCTACTAAAAGAGTCAAGCACGAGATCATATCCAAACCAGTGAGGTAATCAATCCTTCCTCATTGGGAACGATAGAAGATATAAATGTATTAACAATGGTAAACCTCGGATTGACCATTTTCGAGGAGCTTGGGGTCACTTGTCGGTAAACCTTGGATTATGTCAAGGAGCCTTCAAGGGGATTGAGCTTTGTTACTCTTCCCTTGCGTGTGTATCGGCTCGTAGATTGCTCCCCCAGGTATATTTTTTCCTGTTGGTGACCTTAGTGGCCATAAAATTTAGGATTATTTCCCAAGGTGGAGGTGGAGGGAAGATCCCAATGTACCTGGAGCAGACGTCGGCTAGACTCACTTGGACTCTCCAGAGGGTTATCTTCACTCGAGATGGTTTAAGTGGAGAAACTTGCGCCGGTTTGTTTCATTAAGCAGGTTTTCAGGGTAGCTGTTCCAACCGCCATTTCTACATTAAAATTCTATGATGTTGGATTTCATCACCAACTAGTGTCTTTAGTGCGGAAATCTACTATTTGTGTGTGGTTTGACTCCTAGATTTGATAGTTCATGTTCATTTGTTTGTTTTTACTTTTAGAGACCATAGGTGTGAATTGTGAATTTTAATTGTTTAGGTGTGAATTTTGAATTGTTAATTTTATTTTTGAATTGTTAATAAAATTCACTGAAGTTAAATCTAATGGCAACTGTTTCGGAATTTACCAACCAAGGAATCCCTCTTAACGAGAATCCTAGTAATTTTCCTTGCTTTGGATATGTTGGTCCTCCTTATATGGCTACATTGTCATTACCTGGATTTACAATAGGTTTATCGGTATGGTTATTTTCAACTTCATTGGCCCTGAATACTCCAATTATTCCACCTCAACCAGATGCTTCACCTCAACAGAGTTCACCATCTCAACATCACCAACCTTCTATTGACCCTTTACCTTCTTCGCCCAATATGTCTTCCTCCCTTTCTTCCTCTTCGCTTGGTAAAAGCCTTGACACTAGTAACTAGGTGACTACGAAGAAGAAGAAAGGGAAGAAGAAGAAGGAGCAAGATAAGAAAGAAGTCAACCAACCAACCATGGTTGTATGTGTTAGTAGTGTTGAAGAAACCTCCAACATGCACTGTAAACCCAAATTCCCTTACAAGCTTTGTAAGGGTGACCACTTCCTTATCAATTGTCTTGGTATTCCTAAGGTCTTGGAAGTATGGTCAGAAAAATCCCATCAACTTACTGTTGATCCATCAACCAGTGATAGTCAAGTTCCTGGGAAAAAGGGTAAAGTTAGGTTTCCTTGTATGTTATGCAAAGGGAGTCATCAAACTCACATTTGCCCTCACATGGATGAAGCCTCAAAATTGTTGGAAAACCTTACTGTTCCGCAGCAACAACTTCCAACTAATTACCGTAAAATTTCTCCCAACCAACCATAAATTGACGAAGTGATTGATCTAATTCCAAGTACAATCAATCCCACTCTTCCATTAAAGAGTGAAACACATATCACTCAGGTTGATGATCCATTAGTTGATCAAGTGGCCGACTCAATTTCACATCCAGTCGATCCCACTCTCCCTGTAGAGAGTGAAATTCATACCACTCAGGTTCTTCTTGTTACATCAAATTCTTCTATGCCAGGGGGCATTTCACCTGTTCCTACTGAACCCCCTCCAAGTACCGAGGTCTTTTCCTTTGATTGGAGTAGACTGATAGAACCTCGTATTCCTTCCTCCATCCCTTTCCAAATCATTGTGAAGGCTTGTGGTACGAATGCACGCCACACACATGTAGATGAAGGTGCTTTTGTTAGTATTTTATCCTCAACTGCTTGGAAAGCTTTGGGTTCCCCTCAGCTTGTGCCTGTTACGTAGAATCTGTCAGCTTTTAACAGAACCATTACTGAACACTTAGGGATCCTTCCTAAGTTTCCTATTACCTTGGAAGGTAAAATTGTTTGTATTGATCTTATGGTAGTTCGAGGCCCCTTGGATTTCAATTTACTCCTTGGGCAAGACTATGTCTATGCAATGAAAGTTGTTTTATTGACACTCTTTCGTGTGATGTCTTTCCCTCACAATGGAAACATTATGACTGTTGACCAACTTTCATTCGCTAGTCTTGATTCGACTACCAATAATCCGACATCCCTAAATGTTCCTTATACGGAAGTGGTATCTACCCCGCCACGGGTTAATTATGTGGCAACCAGTCCCATGTTTTCAGTTACGGATACAAGCGAGCCTCTCACTGCTTGCTCAACTTCCTTTGACTTAGATCTGGTAATTGACATGGAAAACTCTATGGGATTATTTGAACGCGATGTTCCTATCCCTTTTGAGTCCCTTGACATGTGTTCCTTTCAGAGAATTTTTCTTCAATTTGATGAAGACCTTTTGGAAGCTATGATTGAGGAGTGTCCCTTGACATGTATTTCTTCTAGTTGGAAGCCATGACAAGGTCACTCAGAGGATAATTCCTATTACTGAGTCAAAATCGTTAAAAAATGAATTAGGTATGAGGACACTTATTTTCCTGTGTCAACCTCGTTAAAAAATGAAACAACTTCTAAGAGGAAAGTTCCTTTTACTGTGTCAACCTCGTTAAAAAGTAAATCAGTGGTTAAAGAAAAAAGTTCCTTTCATTGTGTCAACCTCGTTAAAAAATGAATCAGTGGCCCAAGAGGAAAGTTCCTTTTACTGTATCAACCTCGTTAAAAATGAATTAGTGATTAATGAGGATAGTTCCTTTTACTGTGTCAACCTCGTTAAAAAATGAAACATGTCCATGAGGAGAGTTCCTGTTACTGTGTCAACCTCATTCAAAAATGAATTAGGTATGAGGAGAATTCCTTTTACTGTGTCAACCTCGTTAAAAAATGAAACAATTTACCTTGAGCATAGTTCCTTTTCTTGTGTCAAGCTCGTTAAAAAATGAAACAAGTTTCCTTGAGGATGGTTCTTTTCCTGTGTCAAGCTCGTTTAAAAATGAAATAGGTTCTTAAGAGGAACTTTTATTGTGTCAACCTCATTAAAAAATGAATTAGTTCATCATGAGGATAGTTCCTTTTACTGTGTCAACCTCGTTAAAAAATGAAACATGTAGTTGAGGATCGTTCCTATTACTGTGTTAACCTCGTTAAAAAATGAAACATGTCTTAGATGAGGTCAGTTCTTTTAATGTGTCAACCTCGTTAAAAAATGAAACAGACCCATGAGGATAGTTCTTTTCCTGTGGCAACCTCATTAAAAAATGAATCATTAGGTTATGTAGGTAGATTGTAGAGAGTAGATATGAAGACATTTCTTTTACTATGTCAACCTCGTTAAAAAATGAAATAGACCCATGAGGGCAGTTATTTTCCTGTGTCAACCTCATTAAAAAATGAATCAGTAGGTTATGTAGGTAGATTGTAGAGAGTAGATTGATAGATTCCATGAGGATGGTTCTTCTCCTGTGTCAACCTCGTTAAAAAATGAAACAGATACCAAGAGGAAAGTTCCTTTTACTGTGTCAACCTCGTTAAAAAATGAATCAATGGGTAATGAGGAGAGTTCCTTTTACTGTGTCAACCTCGTTAAAAAATGAAACATGTCTATGAGGATATTCCTTTTACCATGTCAACCTCATTAAAAAATGAAATAGGCCCTTTTGAGGAATGTTCCTGTTACTGTGTTAACCTCATTAAAAAATGAAATCGGTCCCTGATGAGCATAGTTATTTTCTTTTGTCAAGCTCATTAAAAAATGAAACAAATCCTCTCCTAGTCAAAGTCAAGTCTTTCATTTGATCTCGTAAATGCACCTTCATTCCATCTAGTTATTATTAACTAGTAGTCTGCTTAGTTGAATGCAATGAAGCTTGGGGGGCATGTGCTCTAGCAAGTTACGCTTGGGGGGCATTCAAACTTATCTCAAGCATGATTTTTCCTTTGTTTCAAGCTTGTGTAAAAATGAAAGAAACCATTCTCAAGCATGATTTTTTCTACGTTTCAAGCTTGTGTAAAAATGAGACCTATCTCAAGCATAGTTTTCCTATGCTTCAAGCTTGTGAAAAAATGAAACCATTTTCAAGCATAGTTTCCCTACGTTTCAAGCTTGTGTAAAAATGAAACCACTCTCAAGCAAATTTTTCTATGTTTCAAGCTTGTGTAAAAATGAAACATATCTTGAGTCCATTTCGGTTATTATTTTCAAGACTCATTAAACTCATGAAAATCCCGAGATTATTTTGTTGTTTTTCTTTCTCGTAAAACACATGAAAATGCCGAGTTCTTTCCGTCTTTTCCTACTCGTAAATTAAATTGAAAGTCGGCCATATGAGTATAATTTTATCACTTTTTTGAACTCGTTAAAACTTACGAAAAAGAAAAAACCATGAGTACATTTTTATCACTTTTTTGAACTCGTTAAAGCTTACAAAAAAGCGAAACCCTGGAGTTCTCTTTTAAGCCCTTTTCAGACTCTCTAAACATAAAAATATTGCCGAGTACTTGACTATTCAAACTCGTTAAAGGAAATGAACAGTCGTCCCTTCTGTATAATTTTACCCCTTTTCTGGACTGAAATGGACTATTTACGAAAAAGGTATACGTTGACTAATCATGGTCAATAGAGTTCTCTCCTGTATTATTTTATCATTTTTTGGGCTTGAGAGACTAAATTTATGAAAAAGTACACCCACAGAGTTTCCTTAAGTTTTTATTCTCACTCCCTAAAATTGAAAAACGCTGAGTTTCTCCTATACTAGATTCGTTAAAATTTAATAGTAAAGGACCTGTAAGCTACAAACAGGGATGAACCACTCCTTCTTAGGGTTCGATTTTAAACTAAGTTGGACTCATCCGAAGGATGAGCTTATGTAACAAGCAAATGTTATCCTCCTCAAGCTTGTCAAAAACAAAGAGGTACTTGCCAGAAATGGTGGGGGAAAAAGAGAGAAAATGGATCTAGTTGTTTAACTTTGATTGAAAGCAGTATACCACTCTTGAACATGACACTTTTTGTCACACTTCCACCTGGGTTGGGAAAATCATTTGCCTATCAGTTAATCAAACCATATTGAAAGTCTTCAGTTGGTTCATGGGCATTAGATTTAGGTCAATTATCACCAAACCAGCTACAGTGTCGTTATGTGTTCAAGAGGACAATTCAAATTAACCATTCATCTGCAAACATATGTCTCCATTCGCATTGACCATCCCTGAGTCAGTCCTTGCAGAGTATTTCTACAAAAATTGATATAATGGTTTCATGTCGTAGGCTTTCCTACGACGGGTCACTTTCTATCGACGACAACATATCATCTAGGAAGTTGATCTAGAATCCTTCAGTACCTTGGAATATGCATGCCTTAATGGCATGTTTCTCGCTTTCGATACTAGGTTACATCATTGATCTTCGATCGAATGATTTTATGAAATGTTCGACTTTGTATCACAAATTCACATTTCATAGATTGTACTGAGTACTTTGAGAGCCATTGTCATTATTGGTGGTTTCTCTCACACTTGTTAACAATTCACATCATTAACTAGTAATCAAGTGGTTTCTACCATGTTCAAATTCGACACAATCAATCGCATGGATAGAATCGTACTAGTTCGGGAAGCATAAATCAAGACCCTGGATCTAGTTTCCACCATCCAGGCTGCAAGGAATTTTATTTTTCATTATACAGTAGACTATTCATGACAGATGGCTGCGTCCATACTATGTCTACTATTGATGTAATATTAAAATCATTTCTATATCAGAACATTTTAGTTAAGTTTTGATTTAGTTAGTTGTTGTTCTGAGTATGGGAATGCCTACCTCAACGATGATATATATTATATGTTTGCATTGAATGTTTTTACAGGTTCCAACCGGTGTCCACAAGCAAATCCTTGGAATGATAAAGCACTTCACTCTTCGAATTATCTTAGTCTTCGTGCTTTAGGGGGCAATCTGTTACACATTATTTTGTCACCATGACATTTCACTATCCATATGGGTTCATCAACACCTATATAATGCTCCCTTAGAAGTATACAACCCTAAAGTTCCTAAACCAAGTCCTGGATTTGGAGAAAAGCTTGTAAAAATCATAAAAATACTTGTACCGCACTTTTCCTTAGCTTTACCTGTGGCACTGCATCCTTTTTCTCTAAAAAATACGGAGCCAATTGCAAATTTTCTTCATTAAAAGTGTGGACCCCTGTAAAAGGTAAATTGAAGGAAAAATTAAATTCTAGAAGCCCATATGGTTGAATATTCTCCCAGCTGGAAGCTTCTAGAATGCGTTATCCAGTCGAAGCCTTACTCCCTCCATTATCATGAACATTCATTCCTTCATAAAAGGAGCCTATTCCTTGGATTTTGGAACTTAATACCTTGATAAGGGGACTCTATCCCTTCCATTTTGGAGCTGTAACCACTTTCCTTCTCCTATAAATTGAAGCTTTGGTTCAGTCTCAAGGGTAGATGTTGATATATGTAAAACTTCTCTATCCATTTTGTATACACTTAGTACTTGCTTTGTACTTAATAGATATTGATATGTAAAAAAGTACTTTCTTTATACTTCATACTACATTAGAGAAGAGAATTGCTGAAGAAACATACTCTTTTTGCTAGCCATTATCCATGCGAGAACGATTACACACTCATATTTAGGCTGGTTCAAAGAGTGGAAGGGCTTGTCAAACCAAAGGAAAACGCTTGTTCCGGACCTCGGAAGGACTTGTATGACATCAAGGCGAACGCGGTTGTAAGACTCCTTCTTTTATTTAAAGATAATACAAATGGATCCTATTTTCTCAATAAGTTGTTTATGTGTTTACTTGAATGACTTATTTCTTAAATTCCTTGATCATTAAGATAGATTTATGATTTATGAATTAGTATATTGTGCAGGTGCTTTTGATTCTCTTCCATGTCTTTGATTGCAGGTCTTAAGAGGTGACTTCTTTGGAGTGATGGAAAGAAAAATACAACTAGCATTGGATCATAGGTAGGTCCTTTTCCTTCATCAAAGATAATTCTAAATCATATATAATCTATTTCTTAAATTCCTTGACCATTAAGATAGATTTATGATTTATGAATTAGTATATTGTGCAAGTGCTTTTGATTCTCTTCCATGTCTTTGATTGCAGGTATTAAGAGGTGACTTCCTTGGAGTGATGGAAAGAATAATACAACTAGCATTGGATCATAGGTAGGTCCTTTTCCTTCATCAAAGATAATTCTAAATCATATATAATCTAGAGAAAGTAGTTTACATTTGTCCTGTTTGTTTCTAGCTATCCTTGTGATACTAGGGAGATATTTCTTGTCTGCAAGAACGATTTATCCACCTAACAGAGGGCTAACCATATTGTATCAAAATAACATCATAACACAATAGTGGAGCCAAACATTAGTCACGTATATTAATGAGTAGAAGGAAGAGTACAACCGATGCTTTGACGTTGTGATCTCCTCCAGTGGGGTTCAGACAAAACACGTCTCAACTGTCGGTCAGGGAATTCAGACTCAAGCTCTCTTAGAAGTCATCGACTCAAGCTCTCTCAAAATAATCTTTCTTACTCTATATCCTCTAGTAGCTTAGCTATATTATAATTCTCTAGTTCAGCTATTCAACTATTTTTCTATAATGTGTTCAGCTAGCTTCTACCAAAGGAGATAGTTTCTTATATACAAATAAAAGAGGAGGTTGGGATCCCTAGAAAGGTGGGAGGGAGTCCTATCCTTCAGGAGATTTCCAAGGGAGGAGGAAACTACTAACTAAAAGAAGGAGTCCGTGGTTTTTTCAGTTCAACCACTCCCAATGACTCATCCCCGAGGTGGTTGGAATGGAACTTTCGCCTCTATTTTAAAAAAAAATTCCATAAATAGCTTGGTGCGGGTTTATAACTGGCATAGAGCACCAAGTGGCGTGGGCTCAATGTTAAATTTCTAGATCGGCGCAAGGATGTAACGGGCTAATGGCGCCAAGGAAAAAATAGGGATTTTTACAGCTCTGCTTAGGGAAATGTCAATAAGAAGAATGTTGCTTTCATTAAAAGGGATGTAAGGATGGTATTTTCAAAGCATGACACTACGTATTGGTCACAAAAACGACCCTCCAATGTGTGAATTGGGAATTTCAGGGACAATGACAAAATTGTAACATATGCGCCCTAAAGTATGAAGTCCGAGAGAGAGGGAGGCGTGAAATTTTTTATGAGAACGTGTTCGAACCAAACACTGCTGTCGGAAGACCTGCGACTACAAATATAACTGATATATTTGATACATGAATCATGTGGCATGGGCGTAGCCATCCGTAATAGAGTATATAAAAAAATGAGATTTGAGGTATGGACACAACCATCCAGCAGGAAGGATCAATAAATAGACTCAGGTATGGTCGTAGCCATCCAATCAAAAGAGTCATGCAATAAGTCATAATAATCCATAAAAACCTGCAGCCTAGAGTTTATCAAACAAAACCTAGGGTCTTGTGCTCCATCTCAACCCGAACAAGTACAATTTTGAGTATGCGAATGTATGAGTTGAAGTCAAACATGCACGAAAATCGTCCGATTACCAGCCAATGATGAAAGTTGTTAACAGACACGAGAGAAACCACCAATGATGGCGATGGCCCTCAAAGTAAAAAAGGTATGATCTACAAAATTTGAAAAGTGATCTGACGTTGAACATTCGAAGAATCACTCGATCGAAGTCCAATGGTGTGAACCTTGCGTCGAATGCGAAAAACCTGCCATTGAGGCATGCAGGCTCCAAGGTACCAGAAGGGAGTCTCTAGATCAAATTATTGGATAATGAGCTAAATTAGACAGGAAGTGACCTGGTCGAAGGAGGGTCATAATGTTTCCCACATCATCGACATGAGATAGAGGAACATGATGAAAGTGGATTAGGACCAACAGGAAATCAAAGGAAGGTTGACAACTGCAGAGGCAAATTCTCTTGAACATATCAACAACACAAAACTGGATTTGGCAGTATTTGACATCAAAGGATCTGAGGTCATGATGACGTGGCAAAGAGCAGATGAGAGGTCAAAAGAGATTACCCAAACCCGTGGAGGAAAAAATGACAAATTGAGATTTCCCCAACTCGACACGAATGCGGACAAGCGCCATGTTCAAGAGCGACATACTGCCAGCATAACTAAAATTTGGTTCCATTTTCCCCCACCATTTTTGGCGAGTACCCCAATTATTTTTTAAAACAAGCTTGAAGGGGATAGCATATTCTTGTACTGTAAGTTTTTCCTTCGAACAAATCCAACCTAGTACATTTTACGAGCCCTAAGAAGGAGGAACTTGAAATAACGTCATGGTGACGAAGTTTGATGTCATCAGGGTTTAGCGAGTCTGACAAAGGGAGAAATCGACATCTTTTCATGTTTAGAGAGTTTGAAAAGAAGGCAGAAAAGAAAACTCCATTAGTCCCTTTTCATAAGTAGTCTCACAGATCCTTAAAGGTAGAAAACTGTGTCCGAGAGAACCTCCTAGTTGCGATAGGCTAAGGCATTCCTTTTGCATAAATAATCTATCCCATCCTGAAAAAGGGTTAAACGTATACTGGGTAGATATCATTTCACAACCATTTAACGAATTCAAAACGACAAGAATCTCAACAATATTTTCAATTTTAGAGAGTCAGAAAAGAGTTGAAAGGTGACTCTAGTAGTGAATTTTTCATGTTTTTACTGAGTCCAAAAAAAATATAAAATATAACTCGTTACTTCATCATTGTCGCATGAAAACCTGTTGATGTGTAAAATCCATTTTTCAAAAATAATAATAATAATATAATAAAATAATCGAAAAACATGCTTTAAAACATAATTAGGGTTGTGAAAAAGTTATAAAATGCCAAAAATGGTAAAATAATTACTTTTCACTTTTTACCTCTTGTGGAGCAATAGTTACCCATTTTGCTGTACAATCTTGTAGCGACGATAGCGGCCAATCCAGTAGATCAATCGCAAATTCGTCAACTCCAGGTAAGAGCTGAGATACCTCTTGTCATTTTAAGCTATTTCTTGCTTCCTGCAATTGTCAATTTCAAATTTTGGGGGAGTAAATGTACAAATTAGTGCTACGTGGTTGGCGTAGGTTTCGGGCACGTAATCGCGCCAAATGCCCTATTTTCAACACTAGGGCGCACCCATTGGCGTGACTGTTTTGCAAACAATCGTGTCAACGGCGCAAACCATTTCTAGCAAAAAATATGCATCAAATACTCCAATTGTTTACAGATTTAAGGGTTGAAATTGACTAATACCACTCATGTGTGTATGTTTACAGCTAGAAAGAGGCAAAATGGTAATTGAATGGAAGGAACAGGAACATAGTGAAGAAGATGAACTAGCCATGGAAAATGAGGGAGTTATGGAAGCCCTTAGAAACTGTGGTTTGAAAAAGTTCTTCCTAACACCATGTCTCCGAGCCCAACCAGAATTACTACAGTATCTGATCAGTATATGGGACAAAAATCAAGAGAAGTTCATCCTACGGGATCAAGAACTTGAGATTGATGTTTCTGACATGTACTTCATCATAGGATTATCGCGGAGAGGTGTAGCACCACTCCTAAACTAGCACCCAACCCTGAATGGAAAACATGACCATGGTGATAGACAGGGTATGTCAAGGAGTGTAGAAGGGATCAGGCAGTGGGAAAGTTGATATACAAACTATCCCAGATTTTACACTATGCATGGTATTTCATACCATCACATGGGCTGCGGGATCACAAGCACCGCATGAAGTAACAAAGACACAATTGCTTCTTTCTGTAGACTGCATGGCACCGACCATCTACAATTGGGCAGAGGCTGTGACCATAAACATGAAGCGCCAACTAACCAAATGCAAGAAGACAAAAATAAAACAATTTGGTTATGGATCTATTATGGTATCATTTTTCTTGGAATGATTACCCATTTTTCAGTGACAGGAGGTCATAGTCCCGACACCACCAGTGAGAGAACCACGGATGGCTCAATGGGTAGCTCTGATGCCAAGGGCAGGGGGTGGCCAACAGATGTCCTAGAGGCCAGAATTATTTGATTGGCTCCGTCGATAGCTGATTGTCGTGGAGGACTAGACCTACTCTGGTACGTACTTCACTGATGATCCAGATCTCCCATTCCCGACGGTAGAATATTGGGATGAAGATTTGGGTGAGACTCATTTTTTTTTAATTTTATGAGTATTATGATTTTTTTTTAGTTTATATTAATGTTCTGACATTAAATCCATGTGTATGCAGATGTTGGCCCAGAGAGACCTGCAGGCATGTCTCTAATAGCGAGGTGAATCCCTCACGATTTCGACCCTCAAGGTGAGGGCGACGAGGAAGATGAGATAGTGTGCAACCTGGAGGGGATCACCCGAGGAGTCCTGGATTATGCACATTTTGATGATGTTCCTCGAGCCTACCAGAGACATAATGTGGGGGTGCCCAGCCGAATTCACCGCTTACTAAGGTGGCTATTACGGGTCGTGAAATGTTATCACGAGCATCATGCTGATTAGACATCTATGTTTATTTTATCTACATATTTTGCAAGGCATGGTGTCTCAGGATGTAACAGAAACATACATATACTTTTTGACGTTATGATGCACATAGTTGCAAACATGTGATATATATATGTATATATATATATACATCTATTTCCCTATATGGATCTCTTACATATGATGATGTTTTTACAAATGATGCAAATGTCTATCCAATACAATGTTAGCCACTGTATTAGTTAATGTGTTCATTCGTCTAAGAATATGTTGATAGGTAATAAAATAAAAATGTATTTCCAATAAACGAATACGTAAATACAATCTTAGAATGTGCGGATTTCTAACTGAATAATGATTATTGAGTTGCAGAACAACAAGTTGTGAATCTAGATTTACAAGCAACGCACGTATGCCGATGTTGATTGCCTCGGTTAATAGCTCAATGACAGCGCTATATTTAGTGACATTATTTGTAGCTCGCCCTAGACAAATTCCTGGTACTGCAGGAAGCACCATCCACGAAACCGACATAAGGAGTAATAGACATCTGCACAATAAGAAAGACCCGATAAGCAGGAAAATGTTCACAAAGCACACCAAACCAGAAAACATGTACAAAAATGAAAAAAACACCCATGTACACCTATTACGCATGAATTACTCATGCATAATATTTTTTGAGATACAACCCATTTCTGGGTTGTTCAAGAGAATGACCTTCATAGTTAAGAAGCTCATAGGCCCCATTCTGCAACACATGTTTGATGATGTAGGGTCCATGCCACATAGATTGAAATTTTCCTTCCCCCAGCTTATCATGAGCTTGGTCATACAGGAGGACGAGATATCCTTCAACAAAAGAACGAGGGGAAACTAACTGATCAAAATGAGCTTTGACCCGCTTTTTCTGTTTTTCGATAATGAGAGAAAAAAACTGGCGGGTTTCATCCAACCTTTCTAAATAAAGGAGACACTCTTCTTCTGGCGAAGCATTCGGAAATAATTCAACAACCAACTTGAGAGAAGGTATTTCACATTCAATCGGGAGAGTAGCTTCTAGGCCATAAACCAACTAAAAAGGAGTAAACTTGGTTGCGTTCTTTACTGAGGTTCGGTATGCCCAAATAGCCGAAAATAACATGAGATGCCAATTTTATTTGTGGATCCCAATCGTACGTTGAATCATTGTGACAAGAACTTTGTTCATAGCTTCAACCTAGCCATTGGCTTGAGGGTAGTACGGCGTTGAGCTGTCATGATGCAAACCCAACTTAGAAGTCAACTCCGCCACCATATAATGCCGAAAATGGGAACCATGATCGGTGACAATGGCTTGAGGGACACCAAAACTAGCAATAATATGATTTAATATGAATTGAGCAATTGTCTTACCATTAGCGGAAAGTGTAGGCATTGCTTCGGCCCATTTGGTGAAGTAGTCCATGGCTATGATAATATAAGCATGCCCCCCGGCCGAGTGAGGGTTACACGTCATAAAATCGATGCCCCATTTCGCAAAGGGACCAATGGTAATGATAGGATGAGGAGGAACAGGTGGCGCATGCAACTTGCGTTGATAAATTTGGCAATCATGGAATTTACGAACTGCGATAATACAATATTTGAAAATAGAAGGCCAAAAATAACCAGCATGAAGATTAGTCAAGAGAATATTGATCTGATTATAGCCTGAAAAACCGTCCATAAGGGAAAAAATCTCGCTCCTGGAACAGTCATCAATGATGTGATTGATGAAAGGAGTAGGATAATTATCCTTAGGACAAGCTCGATTGATATCATGATAGTCAACACAGACACAAATAGTACCCTGTTTCTTATCTACAGGAATAATATTAGAAACCCATTCTGTCAATGGAATGAGATAAATGAAACCAACTTTAAGAATCTTTTCCACTTCAACCTTAATGACAGTGGCTTTCCTAGGATGCACCGGACGAAGACGCTGATGAACAGGTTTTGAAACAGGGTAAGTAGGAATCTCATGTACCACGATGCTAGAATCAATACTGAGAATTTCTTCGTAGGACCACACAAAAATATCACAGAATTCACGGAAAAGGCTAGTATAAACTTGCACTTCATCCAAAGAGCAAGTAAACCCAATATGGATGTTCTCAACGATTCCCAGTTTAATGGAAATGTCGATAGGCATCGTCTGAGTGATGTTACTCAAGTTACCTTCCAAAAAAACCTCATGGACCTGAACAAGTGTTTGAAGTGGAGGAGAAGGAACCTGAGAGGAAAAACACTCAAGACAGGTAGACATGGCACCGAGGCTTGGTAAAAACGAGGAATGATGATGACCATCATCCCACAGCAGATCGTCGAGAGACAAGCTTTCCATGATAGCCTCATCATAAGGAAACACTTCTTTCAAAGGATCCGGTGAATCAAAATCACCAAGCCAAGGGGATTGAGAATAGATGTCGAGAGTTATGCTTGAAGGAGAAGAATCAGAATCAGAATCCGATGCAGCAATGAGTTCACAATAATCAATTTCAATCAGACTTAAAGGCATTGAATCACCGAACGAATCAGACTCAAGAATCGATTTGTTCAGGACAAGGGATAACCTAGGGGTCATTGGTTCGAGAAATCATATTGACTTGAACATTATTTGGTGGTGGAACTGGAAAAACACCCATGAGGGCAGGATCCTTGAAAAGGCCTAGCCTGACACTCTTGTAAGGAGTAGGAATCTTGTCCATGTACGGAACGTTGTTCTCAAAAGAAGAAGTGAAAAAAGACAACTGATCAACAACAATAATTTTTCCTTCGTGCGGAAACTTCAAAACACAAAAGAGAGTGGACGGAACGCACAACATGGTGTGAGTCCAATTGCGACCGAGGAGAAGATTATAATTGAGTTTTTCATCAATGACTTCGACCTCGACATTGACTGTCTTCCCTTCTAATGTGATTGGTAAACTAGCGAGAACACCAAGAGGTTTAGATTCTCTTCCGTCAAATGCTTCAAGGGTATTGGGTGTTGAAGTAAGAGCTAGAGAACCAATGGATTTCCAACAGGTAGATGACATAACACAAGTAGATTCACCCTCATCCACGACAGCCCGGTGAATATTCAAACCATTAATACCAACTTGAATGATAAGCGCAATTTGGTGTGGGAGTCGCGGGATGAAATTCTCTAAATCGAAAGCGAGAAAACTAGTATTGGCAAGATCAATCCCACCTATCGCAGATAGAAAATATTTCCATTGCAAAGGACAAATTTGAAGTACTTCTAACGCAAACATTACAGACAGCGCCTGAGCCAAATCTTCAACAATACTGTAATGCTAAGCGGCATGGGCGTTGGGATTATATGAATACTTACAGAGTACACCTTTGGATGGTAGTCGCACAATGGATTCAGTGTTAGGCCGGTAAATCTCAAGAGAACCAAAAATAGGTGGGGGAGGAGGACCATCAATGATCTCTTTCCCCGCTGCCTAATGCAAACCAGAATAATCTTTCAATCGAGTAGCAATAGAAATGGGTGCAGAACCGTTCATCATGAACACTTGCGAACTAGATGGAGCAAAGGACTGAGGGTGCTCTACCATCTGAGTCTGCTGAGGGAAGGGTTCTTTAAGAACAGCCGAAATTCCTTGGGTGCCTTTGAGCAATCGAATCACTTTAGACCGTCGAGGACAGTCCTTGGTGAAGTGCTCATCATCACAAATCAAACAAGGATACTTCGGTTTACGTTGCGAACTATCAGCAGAACGAGGTTTTGGAGAATCCTGTTTTGAGGTATCGGCTTTGGCCTTACCTTTACCCTTCTTCTTACCTTTGGAAGTGTTATCTGTAGGACTGGCCTGAACAAAATTCACTTCTGCGGGTATGCCATAATTTGAATTTGACTGAGAAGCTACATTATTGGAAGAAGTAGACTTTTTTTTCCCAGAGTTAGATGAAGGAAAATTCTGAGAAGTCTACAATATGGAACCAATAATACCATCAATGGATGGAGTTGGAGGTGGTTTAGAGGTTCCAGGTCGAGGAGCATCAGGCAAGATATCGTACAATGCACCAGACTGAGAATACACAAGATCAAGGTATTGGGCGTAAGAAATGGCTTGTTCCTCGGTTACACATGCCCCCATAGCTATGTCTTTTGCAATCTGATTGAAAAAGGAGGTAGTGAACTAGTGAGTCAAAAGCTGATCATGTATCTCAAATTTTATCATGCGATGACGATGCCACCACTCATGAATATGATCCAAGATGTGAGTAGCTCGGTCTTGTTTCAATGAAGTGAGGAGATGCATCTCGGTCTCATAGCAAATCGGTAACTAAAAATGTGCAAGGAACACCATGGCCAAAGAATTGAAATCTTGGAAAAATCCAAGAGATAGCTCAATGCACCACTTTGCAGTGGCACCAGTAAGAGTCCGCTGGGAAATATGAAGACGAATAGAATTTTCAACCCAATAATTAGAAGAACACCATAAGTGGTATGTCATCACATGCATTTTGGGGTCTTCACCAGGTTTACCCTCAAATTTAGGACAATCACTTGGAATCTTAGACGGAACCGAAGGCTAATATGGATTATGAAGAATAGGATCATTTGTCAACTTTGACACATCGGGTAATTCCAATGTAGCAAGAAATGATAACTGAGTATTGAAAGTCATGGGAGGTCTTTGATAAGGACCTATATGTACATTCCACCTAGTTCAAACGGGATTCTATCCCCATATATTCTGTCCTGAATAATTCAAATTATAGGGATTAAAAATAGGATAATTCAGTTGATACTGGGATTGAGGACCAGGATATTAAGTCGAGGTAGACCACTGAGGTCCTCGCTGAGTAGCATAAGGATTTTGCTACAGAATGTAGGTATGACTTTGAGGTTGCTGATACACAGGTTGATTTTGAGGGTACAGAATCTGAGGTGCACTATATACTGGTTGATGTGAAGCTTGAGGGTAATAAGGGCCCTGCAGTTGCACAGGTTAACCTTGTAGAGCAGGTCGAGCAGGCTACTGAGCAGGATAAACGGGTAAAACTGGTTGCAGAAGCGAAGGAATCTGTTGGTGGGCAGGTTGCAACGGTTGTTGAGCTGGTTGAATTGATTGTTGAGGGCCACCAGGTTGACTTTGTGGTAAAGTTTGGCCTGATGGTTGAGACAGGCTAGGATGCCCCTAATGACCGAGTTGACCTGGAGATGGACCATAGGATTGTCCTTGTGGTTGATAAACTTGCCCCCCCAGGACCAAAAGATGATCCTGGTTGAACCAGAGGTTGACCCGAGAGACCATAGGGTTGTCTATGTTGGACCAAAGGTTTTCCTTGTAAAGTTTGGCCTTGTGGATCGTATGGTTGTCCCTGCAGACCAAAAGCTGGGCCCTGTTGAGCTGAAGGTTGTCCCTGTGAGGGTTTTCCTTGTAATCTAGAGGGTTGCACAGGCAAAGTAGGTCCCAAATGAGTAACAGACTGATAAGGATCATAAACGACCTGATAAGGATCTATAGGAGGCATATAAACTGGATTCCTATGCTCATCATAATGGTGTAGATACACATATATGGGAGTACCAATAACATCATAATGATGAAAACAAGGATCTCTAGGAGGAGGGGGCTGTTGAGAACCCTGAGAATTCTGCTGCTGAACAGCTAACAGGTATTCTTCAAAAGTGAAACCGCCAGGAATGACAAGGGTAGTGGAAACTGAACTAGAAGCCACAAAGACTGTAGGTTGGACTGGAACATACTTAATAGTAACTGACGGATCTGATGCCAAGGGTAATGGTACTGACGAAGATTGGAATGAACTCTGAGGAGGATTTAATGTGCTATATTGTGCAATGGATGCAACACCAGACATAATCTGACTCGGAGACCTATAGCCAGCCGATAGTGACACCGAAGGCGAAGAATATTGGACAGAGGCATGAGAAATATCTTCACGAAAGAGTTGATATTCTCCTATGGATACAAGCATTCTGTCGCTGCCAATAGGACTGGAAGAATCCATATCTGAGTCTTTTGTAAGATCTTCAAAAAGACTACGGGGACTAGGAGGTACCGCAACAGCAACAAAAGGTGATCTTGACGTAAGAGGAGGAAATTCCCCTTCTTCCCCAAAACCAGACCAAGCACTTGAAGGAGGCGAATTGAAATCAACTGGCTCGTCAAGCGGAGATCGAGTAGCAAGGGGTTGGATAGATGGTAGAATGGGCTGCGAGAACTCAATAGATCTAGTGGATTGAGGAGTTTCAAAAGAAGCGTCTGAAAAAGAGCCACCATTAGGAGGTAGTGAGGACGATGAAACTGAATGTTCTGCCCCTTTGACTGTAGATCAGAACAAGAAGGAAAAGAGATAACGAATAGAAAGTGCCAAAATCAAGAACCAAGGAAATCAATCAGACCAAGTAACAAACTTTAATGGGCATGTAATCGTAGGTGATTAATTTTATAACACTGAAACCAAAATCTGTTGTTTCATTTTTTAAGAGTCAAGAAACAGACAAAATATGACTCTAGTCACTTTCAATTTGAAACGAGCGTGAAAGGACAAGTGATCGATGATCGCTTCTCTTATTTAAAGAGTCACGAAAAGATCGAAATGAATTCTCAGGAATTCTAAGCAAGAGGGTGTACCAGGTTTCTGTGAACTTCCATATACACCTTAGTGATCAAATGAAACAGAAATGACCAAGGACTTGACGTATGTGCAGGTAGTCTCCCCGAATTCTGTGTTCAGTGTATCACGGTTACCAAGCAGCAGACTTGGCTTCCTATGGATAAAGGATTGCAACCTAGAGGGGTCTCCCTTAATATACCCGCCGGTACGGGGAGCACAAGTCCGTACTAGTGCTGTCTGAAGCCGAAAGGTGAGAAACAACTACTAGGTTTTAAGATGCCAGAACATGTCTCTAGCCTATACCACTAGAAATGTTTTGTTAGGTTCCAATGTTGCCTTAGGTTAATTGAGTAAATTTTAAAGTTAATCTTGAATTATTTTTCAATTACAGACCCTATCGAATGTGGAGCTCAACTTCCGAAATGCAAGCTATATGCAAATGAATATCATTTCAATTCGATGAATGCTAGCTAGAAGAAGGACAAAAATCTTTTAAGCAAGAAAGCAAGAAAATTATGCGAAGAAACTTCCGATGCTCTTAATGTAATCAAGTGAAAACGAAATTCCTTCCTAGATTGAGAAATGCTAGTTTATGCAAAGGAATGTTTCATTTTCAATGCAACAAAAGAGTGGAAATATTTTTTTTATTATTTTTTCAATGAAATGAAGCACACATTGTACTAATTCAATGGAAAACAAAATAAACACTAGTTTGAGTTTTGCGAATGTAAAGTTTTGAAATTGAATGACTCAACCAAAGTGAAACAGATAGAAAAACATTCAAGCTAATGGAGCAAGCTTTCAAACGAGAAAGAGAGTTCTCAAAATGATCCAAACAAGAAAATAAATCGATGCTCAAAGTGTTGAAGAAGAAGGACTAATCGAAAATAACGAAAAGACCATTCAATCAACAAAACAAAAGGATCAAGAAAAATCAGTGTAAAAACCCAAAACGAGACTAACAACAATAAAAGAGACTCATTCTCGAACAGAAGGCTCGGTGTGCAAGAACACCTAGAAACCTTAAGGTCTTAATTGACACCGATAATACAACGGACAAACGACTGAGGGACACAAGTCTATAGTGGTCTACACAGTCTCCAAAGGCTTAAACACACTAAAAAATAACCCAGAGGCAAGAACAAATGATCAAAAAATGCATTAGGGGGGTCAAACCAAAACCTACAGGGATGGGTGCGACTGTAAGGCTGTAATCTGCGCCATACAGAGGTTGGTGTGAGTGCTAAAAGAGAAACATGCACCAATTGGCGTGACTGTCCAGATAAAAAATGCGCCAAGTTGGAAACCTATGGGAAAAAGAGGAAAAACCCTAACCTAATGAACATAAGTCAACCTTGAATCTCTGGAGCTGAACAAAGAATGGAAACTCAACAAACAAACTCGAAAAAAGATATATAACTAAACCAAGAATGGAAACCGACCGAACAAGATGACACGAAAAACTCGCACTGTTCCCCAGTAGAGTCGCCAATTTTTTATGAAGGTAAATCCTCTCTGTGGACAGAGACAATCCCTCTAGCCCTAGGGTGGGTCTAGTAACAAAAGGACACGCTAAAGTGTTGCTTCCTAGTTAATGAATGAACAAAAGACATGGTAGATTGACCTACCTTGAATCCAACGTTGTCGATGTTGCAAAAAGAGTAGTGGTCTCTCGCTCCTGCCTTGATAAGTCACGATCCGTTCGTTGTCATGCCTAGATACCTGCACATAAGACAAAGAACAAGAACAACATATAGTGGCGTAGTTTCACTCACAACTATTAGCCAATCAAAGAGGGCTAAACATATCGTATCAAATAAACATCATAACACAATAGTGGAACCAAACAGTAGTCATGTATATTAATGAGTAGAAGGAAGAGTACAACTGATGCTTTGACATCGTGATCTCCTCCAGCGGGGTTCAGACGAAAGACGTCTCAAATTTTGGTCAGGGAATTTGGACTCAAGCTCTCTTAGAAGTCATCAACTTGAGCTCTCTAAACACAATATTTCTTACTCTATCTCCTCTAGTAGCTTAGCTATAGTATAATTCTCTAGTTCAGCTATTCAGCTATTTTTCTATAATGTGTTCAGCTAGCTTCTACCAAAGGAGATATTTTCTTATATAGAAGGAAAAGAGGAGGTTGGGATCCCTACAAAGGTGGGAGGGAGTCCTATCCTTTAGGAGAGTTCCAAGGGAGGTGGAAACTACTAACTAAAGGAAGGAGTCCGTGGTTGTTTCAGTTCAACCACTCCCAATGACTCATCCCCGAGGTGGTTGGAATGGAACCTTCGTCTCTATTTTTAA
Organism: Pinus albicaulis; assembly: GCA_034641835.2. Classification (NCBI taxonomy): domain Eukaryota; kingdom Viridiplantae; phylum Streptophyta; class Pinopsida; order Pinales; family Pinaceae; genus Pinus; species Pinus albicaulis. Next base: position 836,871,374 of record CM076578.1, read on the forward strand.
AAAACATTCCATGAACATCTTGGTGTGGGTGTCTAATTGGCACAGAGCACCAAGTGGCGTGGGCTCAATGTTAAATTTCCAGGTCGCAGCGAGGATGTAACGGGCTACTTGCGCCAAGGCAAAAATAGGGATTCTCATAGCTCTGCTTAGGAAAATGTCAACAATAATAATGTTGCTTTCATCAAAATGGATGCAAGGATATTATTTTCAAAGCATGACACTGCGTATTGGTCACATAAATGACCCTCCAATGTGCGAGTTGGGGATTGCAGTGACAGTGAAAAAATGTTGTGTAACACCTAATAAATGGGATTTTTTAAAGACATTTTTGTGAATTGTGGAGAAACCATTCAAAGGAAAATACAAGAGGAAACCATGGGAATTTCCCTGTCTGGGTGAATGAAGTTGACTAAATATAGGACTACAACATCTTGGAGATATCAGAGTGTGTAGAAAAAGCACCAAGAAGACTACAAAGGAGGCACAAAAAGAGGCTAATACAAGGATAATTTTTAGGATTATTTAGTTGTTAGGCGAGCAACTTCATATGTGAACTGCAATTTTAATCAAGCTATAAATATAAATATCCAAATAAGTTATGTGTAGTTTAAGGCATTTTTTTATTTTGTGTTCGGTCATAGAAAATCGAGGACGATGTTCCTATAAGGGGATGGGGATTGTGACATCCCATGTGGGTTCATTCCCCTTGTAAAAAAATTTCCTTGTAATTATGTAATTATATGTTGAAATTTCTAAGAGAGGGACATAGATTCCATTGCTTGAGGAGGCAGATTGCTTTAGAAAGTCGGTTTTTTTAAATATCAGGCATGGGGTGACTAAGCCATTTTTAATGAGCTGACTATGATTAACTTAGCTTCAAAATAAGGAAATTCCCATTTTCTCTTTGGGAAATAGTACAAGAAAGAAAGGATAAAAGGTTAATGAGTATGGGTTGCATTTCCCAGCATTTTTGGACCACGTAGACCACTCAAAATGACAAAACCATCATGGTCGAGAAGAGGATGAGATACTTCTCCATTCAATTATAATGAAGAACAATGAGAGGATAGGGGGAGTATTCTCTCTATTCACATTCTCACGTGCTAAGGAGGAGGAATCGATGTGTACAAAGAAAGAAGAGGAGGTTGGGAGGCTCTTGTAGAATCCAATAGAGGAGGTCGAGAGGATAATTTTAAAGGAAGAAGTGGAGGTCCAGTGGATCTTGTGGGGAAAAATGATCATTCATGACTCATACACATCGGCAGAGAATATAACACATAAAAGAGAAGGTTGAGAAGCTCTTGATGAGCAAGCTAAATTTCCAAGAGGGAATGAAAAGATATGAATATTGAGAGAATGTAGGAAGAAGAGAAGCTTTGATGATAGCTAATTGATAAACCCATGAGGCTTGGTGACTAATAATCATAAAATAGTGGTTCAGCCTTACATGGCTGACAAATCCACTAGAGAATATGTTGGTTGATAACCTTTGAGAGGTGGAAGCACCTAGGGCTAGTGGGATGATAACACTTGACGGTAGTTCCATGGAATTTTGGATGAGAACATAGGTATAAGATTCCACTAAGCTACTAGAAAGTTCACTCTTTTTCCTTTAAAGGTAACATAGTCGATAAACTCTCCATATTATTGCTATATGTCTCTATCTCCACATCTAAATTAAGACACTTTGTGTCCAAATCCCTAGAGATGTTGGGATGTTGTATTATGAGTCCCTTTGTCTAAAGGAAAGTGTTCCATGCATGAGGTGAAATAATTGAATAGTTGGTGGGTGAAGGCATTGTGGCCTTGAGACACCATGTTCCAACGAATGATATTGGTTTAATTCCTTGAGTGGGTGATAACTATTTGTGAGCAAAGTGGTTCGCTGTGGTTATTTTATTTTTTATATTCGGTGGGTGGAGGTGAGGTAGCCTCGAGACACCCTATTTCAAACGATAATATTGATTTAAAATTTCTTTGAAAGTAGTCTAACTCAAGATCTGGAATTTGGGTCAGGGGTGAAAACTGTAAGAAATACTTGGTTACAGATTGTCTATGGTTGGGTGGAGAGTTGAATTCCCAATCTCAGTTGTTAGATATTTTGACTTAAGATAAGTGTTCCTTTTCCTTATGTGCTAGTAAATGATATATGAATGTTTATGGTGCATTTTAAATTTCTTTTGAATATTATGCTCATCTTTGATGTGTTGGTTCCATTCCTACATTAGTGTTGAGAGATGTTGATTCTTGTGTGAATGTATGGATTCTTATTGCTTAATTATGCACTGGTTAACAATGGCTAGTAAATTTTGGAAAATGGAGTTTCTTGTATGATTAAGAACTTTTGGTTTATTTCATGATTTTGGAAGGGTATGATTCATTGTTTTATTATGAGCACATATTCTAGTTTAATGGTATGTATGCATATGATAATTTTCTATTTTCTAAGTATGGGATATTTTCCAAGTTTCCTGAGTGCCAAGAGATGGGAAAATATCTATAATATTTATCGTACTATTGTGATGTTGGAGGAATGGTTCAAATTCGTGTGTTTACTCTTAGCTTGAATTTAATATAATTATCTGAGTATGAAGGATTAGAAAATCCTTGATGTAAAAATGCTTTCTTTGTGTTTAAGGATTTGCATAACTAAACTATATATATGACTAGTGTTTAGTTATAAGTTCATAAATGAGAATGTTCTTATATGAGAAATATGTATAAATATATTGTAATATTCCAAAACAGGAAAAGCATGAATATTGAACATAATAATGGAAAATAGCAGTAAATGTCAATACATCATGCATGAGACAAATATAGATCCATGGTATTAAGTATAATAGTAACAAATTTATACAATATCTTGGAGAACAAATAACTCAAGCTAGGCAAGAGAAGCCTCCAATACCAAAAAGCACCAAAACATGAAATGTAGCTGCTACACAAAATTCCTAAACCCAATACATTGTAGTTTTAGTGAGTAACATTGATGCTAGAAAATGTGAACATATGGATTTGATAATACAATGCTCATACAATACTGAGAATGGAGATCTATGCTCCCAAACACCTTTCCAAGACAACCCAGAAAGGGTTTCCGAAAAAATACAAAATACAAGATAGTGAACTGCATCCCTAGGGCTGAATATTCACTACAACTAAATAGCTGGGAAGGTATGGCTGAAGTTGATGTATAAATGTGTGGCTCTCCTCCAATGTATTCTCTAGGTGAAATGTTGATCCCTTCACTGAAGATCTAACTCCCCAAATGATGCACTGAAACCACCCCTGCAACTGCTCACTAAAATAACACAGTCTAAGACTGAAACTGCGCTGTAGGGGATGATGGTGGCTTAGCCTGGTGCCAAATGATGATATTGTTGGAACACCTAATCCTACATGGGTAGGTGTGGAATGCGAAAAGTCACAATGGAGTCCAAGTGACCTTGGAAGATGAAACCAAGAGTCACACCATTGTACTATAAATGTACATCATGTATAATGGAAAAATAAGAAAGCCTCACACTTATCTTTCATTGTGTGTTGAGTCTCTTGTGTGTGTGTGTTATTCTTCTCATACACCATGTGTGTGCTTCAACATGGTGTTTAACATGGTATCAAAGCGGGCGATTGCTGGCCCTGCTCCAAATTGAGTGAGCCATTTGTGTTTATGGCCTGTGCATATCTGCATTTTTGCAGCATTTAGAGAGTTTTTGCAGCAGTGATTTTGACATTTTTCCTCATTCAGAATTGTTATTGAAGAAGAGCAGCAAGCAGAACTGCCCATCTGAAGGTTTTCATTCTGATTTCTTTGTGCAATTTTTTCTTATTAAAATTTGCATTTTCAAGAGCTGCTGGAATACTGTTTAAAGAGGGTTTCTGAAAGGAAAAATTTCTGAGTTTTTCATTGAAAAATCTCTGCAAATTTCTGGGTTTTTACTACTGAAATTTTCTGAAAAATCCTCTGAGAAATTTCTGAGTTTTTACTGGCAAATTTCTGCCACATTCCCTGAGAAAAATTTCTGCATTTTGTCTAATTTTCTGCTGCTGGGCTACTGGAAAAATCTCTGAGTTCTATTGAAAATCTTTGCATTTTCTACTGATGGATTTATTTCTGCTATACATTCGGAAAAATTCTACTGTTGTTTAAAGTCAATTTCCTTCTCTACTTGTCTTAAATTCAAACGAATTCCATGGCCTTTCGGCCTCCTTACCCAGCGATCATTGCTTAATCCATGCACCCTACAAACACCCCTACCTCAAACCCGTGGCCCCCTTACTCACTAATCCCAACTCTTCATTGTTATACGCTCACCCTACTACCCAACCTAATCTACGCTTCCTCCAACCCACTGCTGCTACCCACGGCCTATCCCTTCCACCCTCGGCCTCTACTCCCTGTCAACCCACATCCCCACTCCCCTTTACCCAAAACCGGCCCCCTCGCTCGAGCTTACCACTCCGCTCGGCCCATTGCCTCACAAACCCCACCCGGCTGCGCTATTCCCTACGCCCTCCGCTCTCAACCCTGCCGTCCCATCCCTACGCACGTTCTCCCTACGCCACTCCTACAGCTTTGCACCAGAAACTACCCCACACTCCTCTACACCGCCCTTTCCCTTGGCCACACAACCGGCATTCGATACCCCCCTTATCTCTACAGTATACGTGCTACGCACACAACCTCGGCACCTACCTCACCTCAGCATACGCCTCCCACTCATTACCCCACACTCTAGTCACGACATCACACTCCTTACCTCCCACACAGTCATTCGACTCACTCGCCACGGCCCTCCCTACACACCTACCTACCCGCCCACAACACTCTGCTCTCACAACGCTTCTACCTACCTCCCTTTCAACTTGGCCATTCAGCCTTTCAATTTTAAAAATCAACTTTTAATAAATCTCCCTCCCAATTTTAATTTGAATTTTAAATTTTTTTCCCTCCCCATTCAATACCACTCTCCCCCCATTCAATTTAAAATACCGCCCCCCCTATATTTATACCTCCCCTATCAACAATACCACCCTCCTATTTAAAATAGCGCCCTCTCTTTTTTAAATTCACTCATTATATTTTTAAATTTTTTAATAGTCCCCTCCCCATTTTTAATAAATCCCCTTCCCATTTTAATTTTTTTAATATTCTCTCCTCCCCCATTAAAATTTCCCCCTTTTTTAAAATTCCATCCCTTTTAATTAATCCCATTCCCTTTTTTTTTTAATTATTCCCATTTTTTTTAATTAATTAAAAAAAAAAACAGCAGAGAGAGAGAGGAAAGAAGAGAGAAAATTTGAATAGCAGAAGAGAAAATGACATATGAGCAGATGGACTATATTTGAAGAAAAGTGAATTTTATATTGAATGATTTATGGCATATATCAAAGGGTGATTTTATAAAGAGATTTGCATTTGAAGACAAGTTTGCCATCATTTTTAAAACAACTATTTGAAGAAGAGAATTCAACTGCCTTAAAGATCTCTTGCATAGTGTTTTCATTTGCACATCTACAAAATATTTTGCAGAGATATGTATTGAGCTAACTTGGTATTTTGAGTGGAATTTGCCTCTTCATTTCATAGTTGGAATCAGTAAATTTGAGTTGTTGATGTAACTCATTGTTGATTGTCCTCCATCATTTGAGGAGCACACTTTGTACTTTGAGATTTCCATAATTGGAAATTCTTTTGAGTCATTTGTATTTCGTGTTGCATCACATTGTAAACGGGTGCATTCTCAGTTGAAGCCGACACCCTTTCATTTTTTGAGCCTAAGTTGTTGAAATGGCTAAAATAAATGAGGCATTAGAGTTGTTGAATAGCCTCATTCATTCCAATGTTGATGACATGATAAAAATGAGCAAGGATGATCCTTTGTAACATTCAAAGTTGTTTGCTATATGCACATGAGAAGATTGAGTTTTTGCAGTTGGAATCTCAGCTTCAGCAAGACGAAATTCAGCAAAAGAGTCACCATTCTGAACCTGTTTCTGTTCAGAATATTGAGAAGGACTCTCATCAGAGGAAAGAAGATAAAGTTGCAGATGATTCCCATTCAGTTCCTTGTACTAGAGCAGATGTACATGTAGATGCAGCAGTTCAACCTGCACTTATCAAGCCCATCATCAGACCTTGGGAAGAGCTTGTCCACAACAAGCACAGAACTGGTCTTGGATATGACAAGGATGTGTCCTTTCATATTCCAGACTACACCAAGCCCATCGTATTTCAGAGTGTCGGATTCCTATATGACAGTTCACCTGTAGCTGTTCCAGATCCTGCTCCGCTTCCACAACAGATTGAAAAATGCCAACACTGTGATCGAGTTGGCCATATGAAAGATCACTGTTTTGATCTTCATCCATGCAAGCACTGTGGTCGGCACACTCATTCTTCAGACAGATGCTTCAGAAACAAGCCTCAGCCTCCTGCAAGAACCAAGATTCATCTTGGATGGATCGCTTCTTGGCAATGGGCATCAACACCCAAGAAGATGTTTAAGTCGCATGTCATAACTTGTTCACGGATATTGAGCAAACTTGCAATTGAGTTTTCGCCATCATCTCACCTTGTCCCTGACAGGGGGGAAAATAGTGGTCATGTACAAGCTTCGACGACAGATCAAGCGAGCCTGAGCCACAATATTTCATTCCATGTTCAGAGTTGTAGCCAGAGACACAACAGTTCAAGCGAGCCTGAGCCACAATTCGTCATTCTGGATTCAGAGATGTAGCCAGAGACACGGATGCCCATGAGCATGCCTTCGGTTGGTGGATAAGTTAAAACCATCATCTTTGGTTGGTGGATAACCTAAAACCATCACAGGTAGTAGGCCTCCCTTATTTAGGTCGAAGGTATCCCTTTCATATGAGGAACACTTCCTCTAGCAGAAGCCTTCAGCTTAGCAGCCTTCAGCTTCTTGCCAGCATTGGTTGAGTTCCAGGAAATGCTTCAAAGCATTCCAGAGTTGTTGGTCATCCTAAAACCATCACAGGTAGTAGACCTCCCTTCTTTTAGGTTGAAGGTCTCCCTTTTTTATGAGGGACAATTCCTCTAGCAGAAGCTTTTAGCTTCTTGCTAGTTTTGGAAGAGTTCCGGGAACTGCAACAAGTTTTGTGTTCCAGTGTTGGTGGTCATCCTTAAACCATCTCTTTTTTCCAACATTTTCAGAGAGTTGATTCAGCCCAAGTGCTGCCATGTATACTTTGCAGATTTGTATTACAACTCTTTTCTTGGACTCACACATACCCCTTCGGATTAAGGGGGGATGTTGGAACACCTAATCCTACATGGGTAGGTGTGGAATGCGAAAAGTCACAATGGAGTCCAAGTGACCTTGGAAGATGAAATCAAGAGTCACACCATTGTACTATAAATGTACATCATGTATAATGGAAAAATAAGAAAGCCTCACGCTTATCTTTCATTGTGTGTTGAGTCTCTTGTGTGTGTGTGTTATTCTTCTCATACACCATGTGTGTGATTCAACATGGTGTTTAACAGATATAATTCCCAAGGACCTTCCTTGTTGGTCTCACAATGGAAAGGCTACCTCTCCACTGAAACACAAACTCAAAAAATGGCCCTACAAACCCTCCACTACTGCAACCCTGCAACACAGCACAACCCTGGCAGAAACTGCGTTGTATAAGAAATTTTTAGCTTTTCCTAATGCCAGAATGTGGAAATGCAACTCAATTAACTCTCCTAAATGGGCACTCGAAGTCCCTCGAGGATGAGGGTGGGATTCCCGCTCAGGAACACCCTTGTGCTAAACAGCACGACAGTCTTTGCTAAACATCTGAAGAGAGCAATAAGTCATAAAAAACCATAAACAAAATAATTCTCAAAATGCTTTCCATGGTTTCCATGCTTGTCCTTGTATGCTTGGTGAGCTTCCTCACCTTGGGCCCCACTCATTAAAGCCACTACTTCCATGCAAAGACTCTCCCTCCAAAACTACGTTGCCTCTCATTGATTATACACTCCCTCCATACCAGCATTGTTGATTTGGTCAAAATTTACCCCATCCACATGTTTCATCCCTATTCACACCTAAGGGTGCTTTATCCAACCACTTTGATGCTCCTTATTCACACTAGGGGTAATTTTATTCCTACAAAGGATATTTATGGGTCTCCCTACCCTCTTATTCTTCTAACTAAGAAGCAAAAACAAAATTTAATATTCCAACTAGCTAAAAGCTAATTGAGAATATTACAGTCCTCCCCTCCCAAATGTTTCTTGTCCTCAAGCAACTGTAAAGGTGAGTGCTGCAAAAATTCTCCTCCCTCCCTTGTGACATCTCCATGTGATAAGCTCTCCTCATGAACCAAGTGTCCCCCAATCAATCCATCCCTGAAATGCTCCTTCCAAGTACTCATGAACTGAATCTCCCAAAGTGCTCAAGTTAACCAAATGGCACATCCCATAAGGAAATAAGAGGTCTAATGTAGCAATCATGTATTTCCAAATGTTCTCCCTGAAGCATGAGGCATAAGAAATGTAATGTTCCCAAATTTTCACATATCAATTTGGAACATTAGATTTTGCTACTTTCATGTAGGAGAGGAATAAATCGGTAAGGGAGCCCATGAAAAATAAAAATATGAATAATTTCCACCTTAATAAGGAAGGGGATCACTTCAGGAGCTGAACTTTACACTTACAAGTGTGAACATCTACAAAATAGATGAGGACATAGTCATGTTTGACTAAGTCAACATGCATTCTTGAGGAGGAAGAGATCACCTAAGCAAACTGGTTCAATGTGAACAAGGATTAGCCTAAGACACATATATAAACTATATTGAATATTCCTAGTGTGAAAAGAGGCATTGGAGGTGGATTAGTTGACCAAGTCAACAACGTAGCCACAAGAGGAGGGAAGCAAGCTAGGGCAGCGTAGTTTTGAAAGAGGAAGCTTCATGAAGAAGTCACCTCAACGTTGTGTGGGGTCCGGAGTGAGGAGGCTCACCAAAGATAAAAGGAAGGCATAGCATCAAAGGGAATTCATTCATGTATTCAGCTATTTTGTTATAGAGACCAATTGCATACTTCAGCTGTTTAGCTGGAGTTGTTGCATTGCTTAGTGCAAGGAATTCCTGTGCGGGAATTCCATCCTCTCTTGAGATCAGCTTGCTTAAGGGATCAAAGGGGAGTGATTTGAGCTTCATTTCAGAACTTGGATTGGGGCCATTCATCCATACTTAGCCACAGTGCAGTTTCTTTCAGAAAATAACCTTTTTAGGGCATAAAACACCCTTTTCCCCCACTTTCCGGATTGTGAAATGAAGTACCAGTTGCTGCTGTGGTTAAAAATGATGTATATGTGTTTCTTATGCATATTTTAAGCTTATTCATCATAATAGGATAGTTATACAACTTATTCATTGCATAGTTTCAGATTTGGAACATTAGAGTGGTATCAGAGCTGCCATCTCGGCTCAACCTATGGATTTCAGATCCAATCAGAAAATAAGAAGAAGAGGAGAAAAAAATTATGGAGAGGATGAGCTTACTCTTATCCATTTTCAGATCCAAGAAGAAAGAAGAAGAGAAATGCATTGAAACTCCAAGAGGGTTTCAAGGAGTAGAGATTTGTAGAGAAACCTCTAGAGGGTTTCAAAAAGAAGAAGAAGATGCATGCACTTCCTGTTACTATAGAGGAAGTGGAGAGCAAAGAAACCATTTAGAGCATGAAATCCTGAGTGGATACTTGGTATAATACAAGTGCCAACCTAGGGCTTTCAAATAGACCCTAGATTTTCCTTGGTTTATTCAACTGAGAGAAGAGAGAAGACCTTACAACAAAGGAGAGATTAAAGGAAATAGATTCCTATTTTATAAATTTAATGGTTCAATTACAACAAGATCTTGGGAAAGGAAGCTTGAGGCATTCTTCATGCTTCATCCAGTGGAAGAGGAGGAGGCAGCAGAAGTTGTAGCGGTGCACCTAGAGGGTGAAGCCAATGCTTGGTGGTGCAGTCACTTAAGCCACCTAAGGGTGACCTCTTTTTCTGAGTTCACTCAAGAGCTGATCAGAACCTTTGATGAGGAAAGATCAGAGGAGAGAAGACCCACACCACCATGGGAGGAGGCAAGTACTAGTGTTTCCATGACCTTGAGAGAGCAGCCTTCTACACCAGCAGTGGGATCAGCCAACATATTGAAGAGAGGACCTCTTGCAGCCATAGAAGATTTCCCAAAGGCTCACAAAGGTATGCATAAGTTCCCATGTCTTAAAATTTCAGAAAATTTTATGGAAAGGGTTGGAGATTTGTTTGCATATGGCCCAGGATCAAATGATATTGCTGAGATAAAGCAGCAGGATTGCACTGCGCTGTGAAAGCTTGAAGGGTTCAAGGAAGATTTGAACTATCAACCTCATGTATCACTGATGAGTTACACACAACCCTTGAGGTTGGAGTGTGAATTCTTGGAGGTTGGAGTGAACTTTGCTCCAAGAAAATTCATGCAGAACCACATGTTCATCCTGGAGTTGACACATGAGATAGCCAAAACACCTTGGAGGAGGGTTACAACGCTGTCAAGATGTAGCAGCAAGGAGGCTTTGCTTTCAACCCCTTTGGATCCTTATGGGTCCAAGATAATCATTGGTGAGAGATATTTTCTTGGAGATCTCCAAGGAGTTTCATTTCAGCCTCTTATGAAATGCAAGAAGGAAGATCTGATATGGGAGGATGGTAGAACTCATTGGAGGAATGCCAAGATGGAGCAAGCTAGGAGGCATCCACATGGAGTTGAGTGGATGTGGATGAGAGGCAAGATATTGGTAAACCCCTTGCAAGTCTATGACACCGGGCAGCAAGAGGCAATGCTGCGTTGGCTACTCTTGAGAGAGTTTGGTCACTCTATGACATGTCCTTTCCCATGGGATGAGAAGGGGAAGAGAGATTGGCAAGATACTTTCATCATGGGGAAACAAGGAGGGTGGATGCATTATGGTGATGTGATCATTATGTTTTCACCAAATAAGCTATATGATGGAGGTATGATGAGGTAGCAAAGTCATTTGTTGCTTTGGAGGATTGGGAGAGAGCAAGGGCAGAATTGCTCTCACACTTGGCATGATGCTGCAAGAGTAAGGAATGGCACTAGCATAGTGCAAAGAGTAGCCCCTCCATCTTGGGAGGATCTCTACATGTACAGTAGCATTTTGAGAAGAGTATTTGACACAATCTATGTCAAAGAATTGAGCTTTGAGATGACATCAGCATTACTCCAAGGGCTAGCAGCGCTGTCACTTAGGAGCTTGGATTACTTGCTGAAGTGTTCCCAAGACCACTTCACAAGTAATGCACCATGGGAGCATGTAGAAGATGGGAATGAGAAAATAGTGGATGAGAGTATCCCTTACTATGTTTTGACCTTCTTGGCTTGGGTTCACAAGCACAAGGAGAAAGATCTACATGCAACATTTGTGGACTTTCCCTCCATGCATTTTTATGCATACCATCCTTCAACGGAGGAGTTCACTTGGGAGGGCATTCAATTGAATGTATATTAGCATATGGAGAGATGCATATCCTGGAAGATGAAGGAAAGGTCAACACAACCACTTCCCTACTCACCTGCAGCAAGGGAGAATTTGCACTTGAGCCATTTTAGCTCAATGACCAAAGTACATGATGGAGGAGGTAAAATTTTGTTTTGTATTTTACACTTCCTTATTTACATGAGCAGCATATCATACCAAGAAGGGTATTTTCTTCTTTCATATTATATTTTTATGTACTTGAGGCCACTTACAGCGTTTATGATGGCCATTCTATTTGTGGATTGTGGAGGAATGCCACATGGTTTTCGGTGTGCATCATTGGCACCAAATTATGCTTTCATGATTCCCTTTTGTAAAATGGATGTGGCAACAAACAAGTGGCTGAAATAACACTTGTTGCACTATGTATTGAGGCATGCAAAGAATTCCCTGCGTTGGTTCCATGTTTGGGACTATGTTCTACCTCCTTTTTTTCATATGTTTATGCTTCCATATTATGCTGCTAAAACATTGATTGTAGGAAGCACCATTGGAGGAGTGGCGCAAGAGGTGAAGAGGCCCAATGAAAAGATGATTCTTCACATTATACAAGATGCATATTTCAGAAAGAATCAGGGGCAGACCTTGATTTCCATGCTTTATAACTTGCCTTCAAGTGAGAGGACTCATTTGGGAGGTTTGAGTTATTTGAGGAGACACCTCATGGGTGTTGGATTTGATGGGGTGGCTTGGGTCTTCCTTGAAGACCATTATATCTCAGCCATATATCAGCAGCCCCATATATATCATAAGTGGAGAGAGAAGCAACAAGAGATGCACATTTCAACTCCACACAATCAGCTATGCAGCCTCCCTTTTTTGCAGGAGCTCAAGGTGGAAGAGATCTTTCATGAGTTGCCATACTAGAGGGTGACTCATCTTGTTTGGTTGATAGCTTGGGGAGGAAGAGACTCAAAGGGGGATGATGAATCCAAATTTACATCAGCTTTCATGCTTCAAGAGGACCTTCAAAAAAACCATTGTTGCTTCGATAGATGTTTCATGGTCACAAATGTCAGCTATTTAAATGGCTTACACACTTAGGAGGAGCAAATTGGAGATATATTGATGAGGCAACACCTTGATCCTTGGGAGACTTCATCTTATGAGGGTGATATAGGGGAGAAGAGGATTATCTTCAGTCCTATCCTTGCAGTTTCTTGAGGACAAGCAACATTTGGGAGGGGAGGACTGTAATGTTCCCAAATTTGCACATATCAATTTGGAACATTAGATTTTTCTACTTTCACCCAGGAGAGGAATAAATGGGTAAGGGAGCCCATGAAAAATAAAAATATGAATAATTTCCACCTTAAGAAGGAAGGGGATCACTTCAGGAGCTGAAATTTACACTTACAAGTGTGAACATGGGCAAAATATATGAGGACATAGTCAAGTTTGACTAAGTCAACATGCATTCTTGAGGAGGAAGAGATCACCTAAGCAAATCGGTTCAATGTGAACAAGGATCAGCCTAAGACACATATATAAAATATATTGAAGATCCCTAGTGTGAAAAGATGCATTGGAGGTGGATTAGTTGACCAAGTCAACAACACAGCCACAAGAGGAGGGAAGCAAGCTAGGGCAGTGCAATTTTGAAAGAGGAAGCTTCATGAAGAAGTCACCTCAACGTTGTGTGGGGTTCGGGGTGAGGAGGCTCACCAAAGATAAAAGGAAGGCATATAATCAAAGGGAATTCATTCATGTATTCAAATATTTTGGTCTAGAGACCAATTGCATACTTCGGCTATTTAGCTGGAGTTGCTGCACTGCTTAGTGCAAGGAATTCCTATGCGGGAATTCCATCCTCTCTTGAGATCAGCTTGCTTAAGGGATCAAAGGGGAGTGATTTGAGATTCATTTCAAAACTTGTCCTAGGGCCATTCATCCATACTTAGCCACAATGCAGTCTCTTTCAGAAAACTACGTCCTTGATGCAGAGGCAGCAGCAGCAGTGTTGCATCCTTTGATATTGTGCTAGTCTTTGAGGAGGAGGTGCTCATTCCCCTCCGGGAGTTTGTTAGAGAGGCCTTTGGCCATATTTCTGTATTATTAAGCTATTTCATGTAATATTCAGCCATGTATAACACATATATGCAGTAACTGTGTTATTTCTGCAGTGCTTCTTGTTATTCATGCATTTTGTCGGAAACCTTTGCCGGGTGTCTTGTTTTACTGTATAAGCTTGTAAATATCCATTTATATATTTTTTGATCAATATAAGTTGAATATCAGACTTATTTTATCATTTTTGTTAGAAAACCTCATGGGAATTACGCTCTCACTGTATTCATAAATTTATGTTTAGTAAAGTCATTGGAAATCAGTGTTTTCTAGCCTAATCGGGAAAGGAGGAGATGTTTAATATAGCTAGAAGAATTAGTTTGAGCTGAAATTTGGAGTGTAGGTCCCTCATGACCTAAGATATCATATCCATCTATTTCCCCTGCTTAATTTTACGCTCATTTCTGAAAATAACCTTTTTAGGGCACAAAACACCCTTTTTCCCCACTTTCTGGATCATGAAACGAAGTACTAGTTGCTGCTGTAGTTAAAAATTATGTCTATGTGTTTCTTATGCATATTTTAAGCTTATTAATCATAAAAAGACCGTTATACAGCTTATTCATTACAGAGTTTCAGATTTGGAACATTACAAGAAATATGGAGAATCACATTCCAAATGGGCACATCCAGTCCATGTTTCATCCATCCAATCATGCCCTAAATCATGCCCACAACAATGATAAGAACATCATCAACATATGGGATCATAATCAAATTCATGATAGCTTCCATATGTAACATCGGAGGAGGATAATGGTCCCTCAAGTGGAACCAGTGCAGTTTTACTCCTAACTGCCTCAGAATATGATATGATGAGTGGTTTCCCAACCACTTTCTTGCTGCCCCAATCCTCTCACATGCTTGGAGAAGGTGAATGATGTGTGGTGCCAATTGAGTACACCCTGAATAAGATATCATCTCCCCAAAATCTCCTAGGGAGTGACCATCATCCTCACTTATTATGGGTCCAAGTAGATCATGCAGTCTAAACAAGAAAGTGGTCCCTTTTGGAGCAATGTATCGTACATGAAGGGAAAAGGAATATGTGCATTAAGTTAGTGAATCATATGCACAAAAAAACAATCCTTACCATGTACCTTGATCAAGCTAGTGAAGTGGCTAATAGATGGGCCTCTTATCATTCCCAATGAGAAAGAAAGTGGTTGTGATAACTCTACCAAAGAGTTATGTATCTCCTAAATCTCCAAATAACCCATACATCTCCTGATGTGATGATGCATCTCCTCTTTGAAGCCTTCCCAAGTGAATCCCTCTATGATAGTATGATATGCCCTCATGAAATCAATGTGGATGGAGAGAAAATCCTCATATGTTGCATGTAGTGGCTTCTCCTTCAGCTTAGAGGCTCTAGTCAAGAATATCCTACCCTGATAATAGATGACCCCATCTCTCACTATATATCTCCCTTCTGACAACTGGCCATAAAGTATCCTACATGAGAAGAGATCCTTGGAGTATTCCACCAATAGATGGGATCTCCAATAAGGATCTATACTCCATAATGACAGCGTTGTTTTTCTACAATGTAAAGCACATGTCATGTTGCTGCCCTCTCCTTTGAAATATCCCATGCCAAATTTATATGTCGGGATGCTGTTATCCTGCCTCTGCTGCTCCTCCTGTAGCCGCTCCTACTCAAGTAGAGGTTGAAGTTTTTGGAGGTTAGTCTTCCATGGGAAGCTATCACCCATCCAAAACCTTCTGAGTTTGGCCAATGTATGTAGCCACCATCCTCTACCATATGTGGAATATTCCTCCCTATGTGGAAGTATCTTCTAGTTCTCCAAAGCCATGGAGTGGTCTCCTTGCACCATGATGGTGCCATCCTCCATCCCTGAAACATCTTCTCTCAGCATAAAATGTTTGGTGACAGTGGGTAATATTGATATTGGGAGACTATCTCCCTCCTCCTTGAGCCTGCCCAAGACTCTCTACGTTGTGCCAAGTCCTCCCAAGGTTCTCACCCCTCCTAAATCTATGAGTGGTGCAAATTGTTGTGAGACATTTCTCATCAACTCCTGGTCTAGTGGAATGCCTCTAAAATGTAATGTATCATGGGCCAAAGTCATCTTCATAACTGATTGGACTATTAGGTCCTTGCTTCTTCTATGAAAATCCAACTTTGTTTTCTGTGTGTAAACTGTCTGAGAGGGATAAGTGTGCATGCCCCTAATCATTTGATGCTTACCACTCTTTTATCTGTCCACTCCATCTGCAAAGTCTCCCAATATGTGGTGACCTTTCCCAAAGTAAACAACCACTGCACACCCAATATAATATTGGTGTTAGGGATGTAAACCACAAAGAAGTGATCATTAAGTATATGTCCCCATGGTGACAAATAATGCTTTAAAATAGTGCATGCACTGCATGGTTCTAGCTCCTGGGACCAGAACTGAAATCCCTCAAAGTCATCAGTAGGCATGGCCCTCCTCTACACTAACTGGGCATCAATAAAGTTGTGGGTATCCCCATTGTCAATCAACACATATACCCTCTAATCCTGAATGTAACCTCAAACCCTCAAGTTCAAGTACTTGGGTACTCCCCTCAATGATGCAAGGGCCCCTCCAATTGGAGAAAATGCTCCATTCCCACCTCCTGGTGGTGGTGGATCCTCTCCTGCTATCCCAACATTGTGACCTCCTTCTGGTTCCTCTTCTTCCTCCTCTTCATCATCAGAAAATACCTTTATGTAGTGTGCCTTCCCTGCTGCACATCTATGTTCAAGTGCCCATGATTCTTGGCATGTGAAGCAAAGATTCCTTATCCTCAAGTCTCTTCAGACATCATCACTAAGAGGTACTTTGTTTTGGCTCTCCTTTGAAGGAGGAGCCTTCACATCTTTTCCCTTTGATGGAAAAGTGGGCTTTTGCTGAAATGGTGCCTTTTCCCTAGGAAAAGCATCTTGTAGATCTCTAGCCCTTTCAACAACATCTTGAAGGGTATTTGGTTTGGTTGATTTAACCAACCCATGTAGAGGATTTGATAGCCCATCAATAAACATATAGACCCTCCTAGTTGCAGATAAATTAGGAACCATAACATAAAGTTTCAGAAATTCAGAAATTTAAGTTTCTGGATTACCTGACTGTTTGAGCTTAGCTAGCTCAATGAAAGGTGCCTCTGGGTCTCTTCAATCAAACCTCTCCACCAACTTCTTGGTGAACTCTAAATATGCAGTCACATTGGCATGCCCCAATATAGAAATACCATGAAACCACCAATCATGTGCCTCACTCTCAAGGTGCAACACTTCTATTTTGATGGCTTCCATCTCCGGTACTTGGTTCAACTTGAAGTAGATGTCTAGCTTCTCTACCCAAGATTTGGCTGTGCATTTGGATGACCCATCAAAAGCGGGTAAGAAGAATCTACCCATAGTCTGGTGAACATCATTGTTTTTTATGAATCCTCCACCTCTATTTTGATGTCAGGGTCTCCTATTGTCCTTGATCTGGAAAAAATCCCGAAATCTCAAATGGTATTTGAATATCTGAGATTGAGACTCATACTCAAGAAAGTAATCTTCAAGAGTTTCTTGTTTTTTAAATCCTCCATTTCCCACTACTAAGAATGTAGACATAGTGGAGCGTTGGAAAAATCTGTTGCTTCACTGGTTGATCATGCCAGTGATGTGAAATGTTGGAGCCTTCTCCATGTACAAACCCTTTAGGGGATTCTCTGTGTCTATCCATCCTCATCTCCTTGATTTCTCTTGCAATATCTTGCATGGTCCGAAGAAGAAGCTTGGGAAACTCCTTGTCATCCTCTTCTCTTGATATGGAAGTTTTTCCCTTATATTATCTATTATCTGTATAGTGATATCTCTGGTTTCTTTTGATATACCTCTTCTCTCTGTCTGTGAGAGGAACTCCCTCTTCTGATGACATATTGGCTGAAATGCACAGGCTGAGCCAAGATTATGCTCTGATACCACTGTAATATTCCAAAATAGGAAAAGAAACAATATTGAACACAATAATGGAAAATAGTAGTAAATGTCAATACATCAAACATGAGCCAAATATATATCCATGGTATTAAGTATAACAACAACAAATGTATACAATATCCTGGAGAACAAATCCCTCAAGCTAGGCAAGAGAAGCCTCCAATACCAAAAAGCACCAAAACATGAAATGTAGCTGCTACAAAAAATGTCTAAAGCCAATATAGCGCAGTTTTAGTGAGTAACACTACTGTTGGAAAATGTGAATATATGGATTTGATAATACAAGTCTCATACAATACTGAGAATGGAGATCTATGCTCCCAAACACGTTTCCAAGACAACCCAGAAAGGGTTTCCGGAAATATACAAAATACAAGATGGTGAACTACAACACTAGGGATGAAGATCCACTACAACTGAATATCTAGGAAGGTATGGCTGAAGCTGATGTAGAAATGTGTGTCTCTCCTCCAATGGATTCTCCAGGTGAAAGGTTGATTCATTCACTAAAGATCTAACTCCCCAAATGATGCACTGAAACCACCCCTACAACTTCTCACTAAAATAACGCAGACTAAGACTGAAACTGCATTTTAGGGGATGATGGTGACTTGGCCTAGTACCAAATGATGATATAATTCTCAACGACCTTCCTTGATGGCCTCCGAATGGAAATTCTACCTCTCCACTGAAACACAAGCTCAGAAAATGGCCCTACAAAACCTCTGCTGCTGCAACCTTGCAACACATCACAACCCTGGTAGAAATTGCACTGTAGAAGAAAGTTGTAGCTTGGCCTAATGCCAATATGTGGAAATGTAGCTCAATTACCTCTCTTGATTGGGCACTCAAATTCCCCCAAGGATGAGGGTGGGATTCCCGCTTGGGAACACCCTTGTGCTAAACATTAATGTAGTCTCTGCTAAACAGCTGAAGAGAGCAAAAAGTCATAACATACCATAAAAAAATTAATACTCAACATTCTTTCCATTTCTTCCATTCCCTTCCTTATATGATTGGTGAGATTCCTCACCTTGGGCCCCACTCATTAAAGCCACTACTTCCATGCAAAGACTCTCCCTCCAAAACTGCATTGTCTCTCATTGATTTCCACTCCCTCCATACCAGCGTTGTTTATTTGGTCAAACTTGACCCAATCCACATGATTCATCCCTATTCACACCTAAGGGTGCTTTATCCAGCCACTTTGATGCTCCTTATTCACACTAGGAGTGATTTTATTCCTACTAAGGATATTTATGGGTCTCCCTACCCTCTTATTCTTCTAACTAAGAAGAAAAAACAAAATTTAATATTCCAACTAATTGAAAGCTAATTGAGAATATTACATATATGCATTGAATGGGTTGGGTTAAGCCCTATGAAATCTCAAGGGAGACATCACAACTTGTGCATGTGTGTGTGTGTGTGTGTGTAAATAATTATATACTCATTTACTTGATCAAGGTCCTTATAAGCTCAGGAGGAATGGTGTTAATACCAAAATATATGCATGTATTCCAAGCATAGAAGGGATAGTCATGGAAGGGATTTTTTATATCCTTGTATATATATAGAACAAGCATCAATAGCCTTGGGGAAGTCCCTTATATATGAATTTACAGTTTCCAATCACGAGGTTGGATCCTTAAGATCATAGCATTGCACTTTAGACAGAAATGGTGTAAACCCCCCTCACCATTGTGACCAAGAGCGGTGATTAAGTGCTTACACAGGAGAAATCTGAGTAGTCGATGGGTGAGTGATCATGGCCTTCAGATGACCCTATATGTTTGGTACCATATATGTTTGAAGGGTATCACTAAGGTAAAATAATAGGATTAAATCCTCGAGATGATGTGGAAATGGCGTTGGTTGAATGCTCAGTGCAAAATGACAAATGGAAGATCCCTAGTTAAAGAATTCAAGATAACTTTGTGGTGGGATCCACAGTTACATGGAACACGATGTGGAGGATTTGACAAGGTATGACATCACCTTGGTGTTTAAGATTGGTGATGTCACCCTATACCCTAGATATTTTGGACATAGCACATAGTAGAACATTTGGGATTTAAGCCTCGAGGTGACTTGGTATGTGGGGCTTGAGTGCTTTGTGGAAAAAACATGTTCACTTACCAGGTAAAGGGGGAGGCTAAGCCTTAATGATGAATTTTCATTTCCATGTACCCTGAAAGGTTTCCCTCGATAGATTCAACAGGAAGTAGTATTGAAACCCGTCGGGATGTTATTCCTAGGGAGACACAACCATAGAGGGTATGCACCCACTTATCTCATAAACTCACATGTGTGCTCATTCATTGTTTGGATGGGTCCTATGTATGAGCGAGTCGACAGTCTTGGAAAGTATAACAAATGGGTGGTGTCATGGCCATCGAAGGGTTGCACCTATATGTTATATATTTCTATTGTATATATATATTACATCCATTGTTTGTTGGACCTTGTAAAAGGTCATGACGAGTATGAACAGGTCAACAACGACCATGTAGACATACTTGTAAAGAAACATAGGTACCACGTGGGGACCATGTGTGTACCATGCAGAAGGCCTAATGATGCAACACAGTCTGATTGGCCAATACTTTAATCGACCATATATTTTGATCCAAAAATCAGATTAGAGAAAACTTTATATCGTTGGAAAGGTCTCAATGAGATGAACAAAACGATGACATCAGTTGTAAGTTTTAAGAAAGTCGAAAAATGTCAAAAAAAATTTAGACCCCATTTCCATAACAAGACTTTAGAGGTTGGGTCAAATTAGTAAGAACCTCCTTCTACCCTTAGTTGGGGCTACGGATGGTAGCGGTTAAGTTACAATAGTGAAGAAAATAAAATTGTTCCCCTAAAATTATTTTACTTAAAATTGACTTTAGCTAAGAGTGATCACCTTGGATACCAATTTGTAAATGAAATTACAATAGGAAATCAGACGATAATCATCAGAGGAAGGTGCATAATACTTTTTTGGAAGTCGAGTTAGTAGCACCTAGTATATTTCCAGATTTTTTAGTGCTTTCGTAACCACTTTCAAAAGCTTAGCTTTGAAAATATCATAGAAACCCACATATAATTCCACCATTAATTTGGCTAGGCTCACGCTCTTCCCATTTTTTTAAGCAAGCAGAGGGTTTTCCTCACTTCTTCCTATTTGACTTCTATATCCAACATATCATTCATTTTGTCATTGATTGAAAAAGGAATCAAATTGAGAATATTATGATCTCTTAGATAAGACATCCTCTTGGCTATGTGAACAAGGCACTGAAATAAAGAACCTATAATTCAACACTTTCGTTAAATAATGTTGTCATCTCCCCTTTTGAATTCATAATCTCGAAAATAATGTTCATATTTTTTCTATAATTTGCAAACTACTAAAAATATTTATATCATCTCCTCAAATCTACAAGGCTCTACATTTTAATATACATTCAGTTTCCTTCTTAGCAAGAAAATCCTATCTTACTAATTCTAAGGATCCAAACTTAGAAAAATATTCCTTAAAGAAGGTGTCAACCTTGTTTTCCTCAAAACCACTAATTATGTCCTTTTCAGTTTCTTTCAATTGAGCTAGAAAAATATCCCTAAAGGATTTGCTCCAAACTTTGGTTTTAGACTTAACTTATTATGACGTTATCCATAAATTGTTTCATGAAAGAGAAGGAATCCTTAGAGTATAAAGGTTCCCAAACCTCCACCAAATTTCTATAACATTCTTTCAAAAGCCGAATATGATTGAATTTAGAGGAGTTGTTAGCTTCAAATCCTCTTTAGCCATTTTGAGCATAATTGGAATATGGTCTAAAATGCCTCCTATAGTGACCCATGATTTAAGAAGAAAATAATTTCTCATTAGAGCCTTAGAAACAAAGAATCCATCAAGTCTCTTTGAAACAACTTCCTCATTCTATCTATAATTTTTCTAAGTGGAAACCAATGTTGAAGGCTTCATGTACATTGGATTGAAAGATAAAAAATATGGTTGAAAAAGACTCTAGGTTGGTTCTACTTTGAGTGAGATATCAAAACCTCCTGTAAAGAAAGAGTTAAATTTAAATCACCTTCAATAAGAATAATATCACTATTGAAATGGACCATATAGGTTTATGACTTTTGGAAGAATGTAAAACTCCTTAAACATCAAATATTACAAAAATGACCAAGATTAGGGTAGTATATGTTGAAGTTTGTAGTTATGGTTGATATTCATATTAATATATTTCTCATTGATGTACTTGTAAATCATAATCTTCAAGCTCATTTGTAAAATAAAAATATTTGTATTTATTCAAAGTCAAATTTAAATTTTATTTGGAGCCCCCATTGTCCAAGTCAGCCTTCTATGCTACAATTCGACTAAGTTATTTTTGGCACCCATTCGACCCATGGATTCACTATATATTAAAATCCTTCGTTCCCCACTCCAAACAATTTTGTCCTGAGCATCATGCATAATATATTCAAGGCATACAAAGCACAAAAAGGATCAGAATGAAGGTCAAGGAGAAGATAAAAGTTAAGTCAAATCTCTTGAAAAGGAAAAATATTTTATGTGGTATATCTTTGTACCAGAGAACTGAATATCTATGGAACTAGGAGGTGGAACATATTTAATTTATCCATATGCAAGGAGGATGAAACATCTCTATGAGAGGGGCCAAAAATTTGTGGATAATATCTATAAAAAAAAAAAATCGAGACTCTATGAGTAATATTTGTGGTAAAGAGACAAACTACTTAGGTCGATTTCTATACATAAGGACCACATCTTCTGTGATACTTCTCGGTGGAAGAGGGAGCTGAATTATTAGTACTCTTGTGATTGCAATCAGAGGGTTGACTTGGGCACTTGGTGGATGATCTTTCTGGTTAGTTTGTCCATAGATTTGACTTTTATATATCATGTTGAATTGGTTCTCTAACGAAATAATTGTTGGGTTTTCCCCATGTGGGGTTTCCCACAGTAATCTCTTGTGTTATTTGTGTGGTTTCTTCTTCATGATCCTACTATCATATATTGTTTGATTTATTTTATATAATTTCCTAATGATGGAATAATGAGTAATAAATAAGATTGTGGAAAAATTAAAATAATTAGAAGTAATTATCTATATAAAAGACACCCTAAAAATCAAAATGGGATGAGAGCTATTATGAAAGAGAAGCCCTACAAAAGGATTAATTTTGATGTTTCAAGCCATATTCTATAGCTTTCCTTAGAAGCCCTAATTCAAGGAGTGCACTTCAAATGAAGTTAGGTTAAATTTGAAAGCATATTTCTCTAAATTATGCCACTATCTAATTCATTCCCTAATGAAAAGGGATCAAAAAAATTTTATGGACTTGTAATGAAGTGCTCAAAGTTTGAGACAAAGGGTAGAGTAGACCTTAAAATCTATCCCAAACAACCTCAAATTGAAAGATGCAAAGACATATGGCAGAATGGACGGAATTCTTCATCTCACAGACTGAAAATTCTTAGGATAAATCTCAGGAAGGTTGAAGGCCTAAGGAATAATAATAGAAGGTCTAACTCAAATAACTATATTTTTTTTGTGATGATCAAGGATAAATATGAGGTATGGAATGTATAAGTATGAATTTTGATGATTACAATGTAAGGTACATTTGGAATCAAAATATTACTTTCCTCGGCTAAAGGAATTGATCATTTAAGTGTTTGGTGTAACTCAAATATCTTTATTGTTTTTTGTGATGATCAAGGATGAATATGAGGTATGGAATGTATCAGTATGAAGATTTATGCTTGCAATGTAAGGTACGTTTGGAATCAAAATATTACTTTCCTCGGCTAAAGGACTTGATCATTTAAGTGTTTGCTTAAAAAGAATGGAATGCATCAAGCTTTTGTTTTATGATCTTCAAAGAAACCATCAAAGGTGTGCCTAAAATGTTCAAGAACCTATGTGTAAATATTAAGGTTATAATTCTTTTGTTAAAATTTTGAAATATCTCAAAAATGTTACAAGTCAAGTCTCGACGTAATTCTAAGGTATTCATTGTTATATTCCAGACTGCTCTATGTTGTTTCAATTACTTTAGCCCAATTCAAATTTTCAATTAGAAATATTTCATAATAATTAATATTTCCAATTATAAATAGTAATAGAAGATAGAACATTAAATGCAATAACAAAGGAGACAATCAACACGAGACACTAGACTTTCCGTCAATGAATAGGGAAAAACCCACTATGAGGAAAACCCTCTGTAACTCTTCTTCTATTAGATTTTCATAAAATGTTAAACAAAGAGTAAAATGATCCAATAAAAAAATCCAACAAAATTAACCTAACAACATTAAGAAATATGTTCCCAACATCAATCCAGATCAATGATAATTTTGGTCAACTGTGGTCAAATTGCAACCCTGGATCCCAAACGCACGGAGGAAGAGGTATGTGTGTGGTTGAGAGCTTCCAACCACACACGAGTCTGCGTGCTTATATTTATAGTTGAAAATTGCATGTGACAAGCCTGTGGTCGAAAACCAAAACCCTAACATATGTGCAAGCTTCAGACTCTGCAATCTCGGACATGTATGAACCAATATCCTCCACCCAACCTCAAACTCGTGTGAGCCAATCAATGAAGAAGAGAAGAAGAATATGATTGGTGATGTACAAATGATATTGATGTAATTTATATTTATAAGCTTCCAAGGGTGTCCAATTTCCTATTAGGGTTAACCTATCCTTTTGTGCATATTACATGGGATTTTCTTTAAAAAGACACTTTCCCTTGTCCAAATTGAGCACTTCAATAGTTAAAATTGGTCCTCTCGAAAAGAGGAATCTAGTGCCATGGTTGGAATTTTTCATTGAGATGAAAAATTAAAACTCCCTCTCAACTAGTGATAAATTCCAACTGTGTCATGTAATAATCATATGTATCTTGTCAAAATATAATGTTTCATCTATGATCAACTTTATCTACTAAAGAATTCTCAAATATAAAGAAGAATAATCGCCAAGGATAATTAGCTACCACCTTCTTTAGAAAATGAGGAAGGTCATGTGGGACACTCTCACCTCATGTTATCTCATACAGGAGCAAACTTATGCCACCCTATGTTGAGAAATGTGAGTCATAACATAGGGTATCTAATATCTTCCACCCTATGTCGATCAATACAATATCTCATCCCTCCTATTGCTCCCTCATATTCCCAACAATGACCCTTAGGAGTTATGTGGTAGAACACGTGCATTATAATTAGCTTGGGAAACATACCCCCACCCACTCTCTCAAACTATTGGCCAGACGAGCATTAGTAATCTCAGCAAGCCCATCTTGTGGGTATGATTCCAACTAGGGTATACTCTGCATTGACCAATATAAGGGAGAAACATCTTCAACCCTATGGGTAATAAACATGGGTGATACCCTATTGTATAGAGATCCCTAAACCCTAGGATCCATCCATCTTAATTCCTTATCCATGGAGCTGTTGTAGGGAAAACCCAACACCCCCACTTTTGAATTATTTACTTCAATAATGGGGACCCTTTTTTATTAATTTTTGGCTAAGCACCTTTTATGATTTTCATTAAGTTAATTGTCCTAAAATTTTACCACTTTTTCATTTTTGTTGGATTTATATTTTGATTGTTTCATTGAATCCTATTTTTCACAAGTTTTCCAACGATACTTGTTTCACTTCATTTGGTCAACCAGTTTGTAAATGGCACTTTTTTGAAGTTTGATCATTTATGTCACCTTGGTTAGAAAAACGTATAAAATGTACCAATATTTCAATTTTTGTAGTTAAAATAGTCATTCATTGTAGATATTAACTTTTAATTCATTTTTACTATTTCTTTCATTTTTCACTAATGGTCCTAAAAAATTACCCAGCTAAATTGTACAATGGGCACATTTCAAGATCTTGGTAATTTACACCAATTTACTATTTTAAAATAAATCTCCAAGCCCATAATATCAAAATTGCAAAATGTTTGAAGTCCAATTTATATGATGATTAATACCACATGGGCACCACTTCTAACCACATCCACTCTTCCAAAAATCCTAATTTAAAAAGGCCGAAATAAAATGCGATTGCGAAATTGTGACACTGAAATATCACAATTTCGCTTAAACACCTCAAGCTCATCCCTTAAGAAATGTGCAATGTGAGATTTTTAGTTTTTATGCGAATGATTAATTTGTTTTAACATAATATTTGAAACTCCTTATAACTCCCGTGACCTCACCTCACTCACCCTCCACCTCACTCCTTATTCCTCCACCTCACTTCACCATACTTCATGCTTACCTCACCTTCCACTCACTCCTTAACTCCCTCCTCCCTCCATGGCATATACGTGTGGATAAAGGATTGATTCCAATGGTTTGTAAATTGCTTATTTAATATTGTATCTATATTATAATAATTATATTACAATTATAATATTTATTATACTTTTAATATAATTCGAATTATAATATTAATATAATATTATTATATTTTAGCATATACGTGTGGATAAAGGATTGATTCCAATGGTTTGTAAATTGCTTATTTAATATTGTATCTATATTATAATAATTATATTACAATTATAATATTTATTATACTTTTAATATAATTCGAATTATAATATTAATATAATATTATTATATTTTAATCAATTTCTTTTAAATAGTTTTTTATTAATTAATTTATGTTAACAATTAAGTTAATTTAGTTTTTAATTACATTTAATTATCATAATTAATTAAAAATCATAATATAATTTAGGAATAGAATTTAACTAAAAAATTCTCATTTTTATCCTAAATAACAAAAATTCCAGAATTCTGGCAATTTTAATATACCAACTTTGAAAGCTCATAGATTGAGTTTTACTTGGCCAAATGAGGCCCAAGATGACTCATTGGATAGATAAAATCATGGAGAACATTTATAAAGTGGTTTAATTTCCATATTTAATAATTTATTGGGTCTAAAATTCAATAGAAGATCAAGCTCCAAATTTTTTAACAAAACTAATTTTTGAGTTTAATTTTCTGCATTTTTATTTGCCCGCAACTTCTTCTGAGTGCAGATTCATTCGTCTATGTTATACTTGGCCAATTATATCATCACATACATCAATTGAAAGCTTATATTTCTTTTATTTAAATTATTTAATTAAATTTTGATTTGATTTATTTTAATTCTAGTTTTGGCATTTTTATTTTATTTTTGGATGTTAATATTGTTTTTTATTTGTTTTTGCAGGAAAACGGTGGAAGAGATGAGAATAAATAAATCTAAATCAATGAGAGTGCTCCCGCAAGAAAACAATGGGATTTTGACCTAATGAAAATTGATGGAGCAGATTCACTCTTCAACAAACTTTCTTATTAAGAAATCCTTTGTAAATATTATAAATAATATATTGTAGAATGTATTAAGGGCTTCTCTTCTCCGCAATTCAGGAATTCTTGAAGGAAATATTGTATATAAGATTTAGAGTTGTATATTAGATGAGATAAAACTCATATCTAGGGATTATTCAGGTTTTTCCTTTTGCATGTTGAATTATGTATGAAGAACGGAGTTTGTACTATTGTAGCTCTAGTTTTAAAAGCATAAGTTCAAGCATTGTAAAGAACTGTTGGAGACCGGAGTTAGATAAATGGATTCAATAAACTGGTATTTCTAACAATATTGTTTCAAATACTGGTTTCATTTTACGATAGCAAGAATGTGTCAATTTATTCATATTTGTGCACTATTATCGATATGAGTAATTTGTCTCAATTATATGTTATTATTTATCACTACTTTTATGGGTTGAATTTTGATTTCTGAATAACTATTTATTCAAAACTTTGTCTTTTAAATATTGATTTAACAAACAATTATATGTTGTGAAATATTTCATCATATTATTGTTTAATTATTCGAATTATTGATTTAACAATCAATGTCATTTTTTGTGAACTACTTCCTAAATGTTGTTGGTTGATTATCTTAGTTAAGAGGTCTCTAAATATGATGTGTTTCAGTATTCATAATGTCAGTTAAGAATTACTTCATTAAATTGATATTCATTATAAGTCATACATATTTAAGTCTCAATCATTTAAAATATCTTGCTCTCGGTTTGGTTAGATCTATATTTTTCTAATTGAGATAAGATGAGGATAGTTTTCCATTTTTCTTGCATTTTAGAATAAATTTTCATTTAGAATTAATTCTAAATTACTATAAGTCCTCTTCCCAAAGAGGCAAAACTTTAGTTGTGGTTTGGCTGAGCCCCAAATTATCTTAAGGATCACTCTCTTACCTAATCAACAAGAGAAATGATCTTATGTATCTTTCCCATTGGTAGACAAAAGTTATATTTTAAGCCATTGGAGATTGAGAAAAGGTAACTGGACTTAGTTAAACCAGTCGGAGCCACCATTCCAAATGGAAAAGGTTCTACTTTAAGTTCTCTATCGGGTGGTCATCCCCCATGTTGTTGCAATGAATTTCGAGGCTTCAACAGGAGCTCAGACAGGGGGGAAGAGTCGGCTCAGTGTTCTCGATCAGTGATTCCCCTTATTAGGAGGGATCACATCCATCAATCCAAGCTACTCTTTGAAGACCAAGAAATTCCCTTTAGGAAAATCATTAGTGAGAATATTTACAATCTTCTCATATGTCGATATGTGATGGAGTCTAATGGCTCCTCTCTATACCATGTATCAAATGAAATAATATTGGATCTCTATGTGCTTGGAATTGTCATGAAATACGAGATTATCTACCAAATGGATCCCACTCTCGTTGTCACAATATATCATTGTAGTGTCTAGGACCTGTTCAAATATCTCTCTAGAGAGATTTCTCAACCAAACTACTTCGCAGCTAGCCATGTTAGCGAAAATGTAATATGTCTCAGTGGTACTCAGTGCTACAGACTTCTGATTCCTTCTCATCCAATATATCATGGAATATCCAATGCTAAAACAACATTCAAACATAATCTTCCTATCGACAATGTTTATTTCCCAGTCAGCATCAGTATATCCATGAAGTCAAACAGATTTGACAGGATATCTCAAACCAAGGGTGATCATCCCATTCAAATATATCAAAATGTGTTTGACAACAATCCACTGTGCATGGAGAGGCTCGGTCATGAATTGAATCAACTTGTTCACTGCATAGCATATGTCTAGATGGGTGTTCACTAAGAACATCAGAGCCCCAATAAATTGTCTATATTCAGATGGATTCGCCAAAGTAGGTCTTGCAACTTCTCCACATAACTTCTTGAAAATTATTTCCATTGGTGTGGGAAGGGACTTGCATTCTGTCATTCCAAATATCTCCAACAACTTCACAACATATTTTCCTTATGAAAGGAAAATCTCACTGAACCTTTGCCACACCTCAAGACCTAGAATATAGTGCATGAGTGCAAGGTCCTTCATCTTGAATTCAAAATCTAAATCCCTCTTACACTCGATCATCAGTGGCTCACTAATTATCAATAATATATCGTCAACATATAATATGAAAATCAATGAGATATATTGGACTACCTTGAAGTAGAGGTTGGGATCGAAATTTCTTCCTGTGAATCCCATATTTACCAAATAACTATCTATGTAGATGTACCATGTTCTGGGGGCTTGCTTCAAACCATGTAATGCCTTCTTCAAATTGAAAACATATTTCTTTTGGTCCTCTACTTCAAATCCCTATGGTTTCTCACATAAAATTCTTCATGTAACATGCCATGAAGTAATATTTTCTTAACATCCATTTGATGAAGGGTCTATCCTTGACTTGTGGAAAGAGAAACTATCGAAGGAATGGTTTTAAATCAATCCACAAGTGCAAATATATCATCATAATATTCTACCTCTTTTTGGTAGAATCCTTTAGCCACAAACCTTGCCTTATATTTCTTAATGCTTCCATCGACCCAATTTTTTATCTTGAATAGTCATTTTGAGGTAACCATAGATTTCCCCTTTGGCCTTAGCACAACATCCCATATGTCATTATTCATAATTGATTCATTTTATTTGGCCATAACATCCTTCCAAACTTGTTTTTTATGACTTCTTTAAAGGTGGTAGGTTTGGATTCAATCATAGTGCTCATAGCTACAACATGTCCCTGGAACCTGCATGGATTCTTTCTTTCTCTAAATGATCTTCGAATGATAACACGTCTCTCATCATCCTATAATGTGTCACAAAGCCAAAGTGGCATCTTCCTAGTAGGAGGATCAAATGGAGGAGTATCTAAGGGTTCCATGGGCTCCACGAGATCATTAACATTGTCTCTCTCAGATCCAGGCACAAAAGGACCATCTAAAATATCCATATCATCATTCTTCTTCTAAGGAGGAGGTCAAGGAAGGTCCCTTGCTTTCCCAAGGGAAACATCTTCATCGAACATTGCATACCTACTAAATTCAACCTTCCTTTAACAAAGAATATATATTCTAAATCCTTTAGAATTTTCACGTTATCCAACAAATGTACATTTTCTTCCCATGGATTCTAGCTTGTTTCGTTTGTTCTTCGACATGTGGAAATATATGGGGAAACCAAAGATACAGAAATGGCCAACATTGTGCTTGACACTTGTGAACACTTCTTCGAGGGTATTTTTTTCCAATGCTTGATGAGGCACTCTATTTTGAAAATATATAGCAACATTCGTTGCTTTTCCCCATAGGAACTTAGGCAAATTTTCATCATGGAGCATGGCACGAGTGACTTCTACAATGGAACTATTATTTCTTTCAGCTATTCCATTTTTTTCTAGATTATAGAGAATAATGGCCTCCTTATTGATACCTTCCTTCTTGCAAAAATCAATGAAATCATGTGAAATGTACTCCCCACCATTGTCAAACCTGAAGATATTTATTTTCTCCCCTGTTTGAATTTCAACCAAAGCTTTGAACTCCTTTAAAATTTCGAAGGCTTAATCCTTGTGCTTCAAATAGTATATCCACGTCTTTCATGATAATTAATCAATGAAGGTGATGTAGTAGAGATGGCCACCAATGTACGTGCATCAGACCACATATGTCGAAATGAATGAGATGGAGGATGTCTTTTGTCTTGTTCTAGATAGAGGGGAATGGTCCCCTGGTTTTATATCCACTGTCACAACCTGGACATACTCCATCATGTTGGGCTTGAACATCAAGAATACCATAGACTAATTTCTTCAATTTTGGAAGAGCATCATAATGTAGATGGGCCAATATTCAATGCCATAGATCTCTTATATGATTAGTATCATGGACCAATGCTATATTATGTCTACTATTGCCTCTACAAATTCCTTCAAATCTCTATCCAAATGTAAATGCATCTCTCATAGAAGTTACAATAGGCCAAGTAAGAACCTTTCCCTTAATGAAGGCAACCCACATCCCTTTGTCTTCCAAAGCAGATATTGATACCAAATTATTCTTCAATCCTGACACATACATCACCTCATGGAGAAAAATAAATTCCCCAAAATCCAAATGAAATTTGATAGACCCAAATCCTTTAATGGGATGAGTGCATTTGTCTCCAAGAATAATTTTAAAATTTGACTCCCTCTCTACCGAATTAGAGAGAAATTACTTATACCCATAGAAATCATGAGTGGCCCCATTATCAACCAACCAACTATCCCACGAATTTGGAGGAGGGGAACTAGTGAGAGCATAAATAAGAATATATTCAGATTGATTAGCAACATTACTTTCATACCTAGAGTATATTGAATTCTTTTGAGGATGATGATATTCTTCATGATCACTTGGAGGATCTATTATTCTTCTTTCATATCTTCCATTATGATCATTCCTTCATTCATCTCTTATTCTTCAATCATTAAACCTATTATTGTTTCTTCTAGTGTTGTATCATGGACCATTGTTCTTCTCGGGGAAATCTCGAGCATAATTACCTTTCTTGTGACAATTGTAACATTCAATGTGCGATGATTCTTGATCATTCCTTCTCTTTGAATTACGAGATGGAGGCTTCCTTGAATTTGATGGACCTCCTTTTCCTTTCTTCTTCTTATTTTAAGTGACGAATGCAGCAAGCTCTCCTTCTTCATGATTTTTAATCCTTCCCTTTGATATCATCCTTGATTATTTTTGAGTGAGCTTTCCAACAATATAATCAAATGATGAGAAGGTATTATTATTTCTTATAGCAGTAATGAAGGTTACCCAAATGGAAGGGAGACCTATAAGAGTTACAAAAACCAATTCCTTGTCAGGCATATTTTCCCAAACTCTTTGAAATTGATCTCTAAGACGATATATCATCATAATGTGAAATTGCACATACTCTCCTTTAGTCTTTTTCATATCTTTGAGTTGATCTTTGAAGGAGTGGATTTCATTCAAATTGTTGACTTCATACATGCCATCTATCTTATGCAGGGAAAATTTTAAGGATGGAAGTTTATCTTAAATGTTAGCAACCTTGGTGAATCCTACTAACCCTAATATCCAAATTTTAAAATGTTTGATGATAATTTTGTTAAAAAAGAATAGATTTATAATTATTTTATATTAGACACTATATAATATTGGCGATTTTTAAGGTAAAATAATTTTATACTATAAAATTTGGGCGAATTTATTTTTAGAAAAATTGAAAGTAGCGAATCTTTTTTTTTGAAAAAGCATGGAATATAAGCCCATCTACGAATATTAGCCCCTAAAATTTCCCCTGATCTTATGTCCTTAGACTTAAAATTTCCAAAATATGCAAGTAAATTATCTTGTAAACCATCAGCTATAATTTTCTTTGCTTTTAACTCACCTTTCTTGTGCTTGTTCTTGGCATCAACGAAATCATTCTCTAGAGGCTTAGGTACTTTCCTTGAATGAATTCCAACACATCATTGTTATCAGCTATGATATTCAACCTTATTTTCCATGCAAAAAAGTTAGATGAGACACTAAAGTTCTCATGTTCCTTGAAGAAAGAGGAATACATCTTGAATTGATTAGATAGGCTCCTTCAACTTTCCAAAGATGATTGCTTCAAATATTGTCTCCTTTTGGGCTTGTCCTTCACCTTAGCTTCGAAAATTTTATGAAACCAACTCCAAAAATAGAATAAAAGAGAGATCAACACCTTAGAAATAAGCCACTTTGAGGGGGAAACCTCCAATACATTACATAAATGAACAATTCTTGGATGATAAAAATGAAAAAACCTCCTTTATATATATAGGAGTCCATGGGACCATAATGTAATCCTAGCCAACCTAACAATAATAATGTAAAGGCACAATAATAACAATATGGGGGTTACAGGGGTACAACAATAACAATAATGGGGTTACACTAACAACAATAAGGGACTATACTAGTAATATAGGGACCTAACATGCTCCTCTCCTTCAAAAGAGTGTTGTCCTCAACGCTTGAGTAGCTCTGGGTGCTTCTGTATAAAATTATCATCCTCCCATGTAGAATCTTCAATGGGTAAGTTCTTCCATTTGATGAGATACTCTGAAATTGATAGATTTCGTAGCTTTTGAGTTCTTGTTTCCGTGACTACTTCAGGTTCCAATATGGTTTTTCATTCCTCAACAAGTTCTAGAAATATTGTTTGAACTAGAAATTTGTCCCCTATAACCTTCTTTAAGCATGAAACATGGATAACTAGATGCACTCGCGAAGAAGCAAGAAGCTCCAATTTGTATGACATAGTACCAATCTTTTGCAACACCTTGTAAGGACCATAGTACTTTGGCGATAATTTATTATCCTTCTTAGCTTTCTTGAGGGACATTTTTTTGTATGGTTTTAGCTGTTAAAATACCCAGTGTCCTACCTCAAAAATTCTCTCACTGAGATGTTGATATGTCTGTTGTTTCATTCGATTTTGTGCCAAATTTAGGTTATCCTTTAAGAGTTGGAGAACTTCTTGTTGATGCTCGATGTGATCTTCCACTGCTTGAACCCTATAATTTTCCCTTAAATAAGATGTGATGGACGGTGGATGATATCCATAAAGTGCCATAAATGGGGTTTTTTTTGCTGCAATATGGAAGGAAGTGTTATACCACCATTCAACAAGAGTTAACCACTTGACCCATTGTGCTTGCTTATCAAATACAAAACAACGAAGATATCCTTCCAAACATTTATTCACTATCTCAATTTGACCATCGAATTAAGGATGATAAGA
This sequence comes from Pinus albicaulis, assembly GCA_034641835.2. NCBI lineage: Eukaryota > Viridiplantae > Streptophyta > Pinopsida > Pinales > Pinaceae > Pinus > Pinus albicaulis. The sequence goes on from CM076578.1 coordinate 836,905,202, forward strand.
TGAGCTATGAGCTAGTTAGGTACCAAAACAAGAAAATAATTCTGTCCAAAAATTTCCTGTAAAAATGGGATCTCTGTCACTTACAATAATCTTCGGGTTTCCATGTAGTTTTTGAATTGTTTCCATAAATGCAATAGAAATTGTACTTGCTTTAAATTGATGAGATAATGCACAAAAGTGTGCATACTTAGTAATTCTATCAACTACCACCATGATGACACTCTTTCCTTCCGACTTAGATAAACCTATGATAAAATCCATTGAAATCTCCTCCGAGTGTTGAATTGGAATGGATAAAGGTTGTAGAAGACCCTGGGTCTTAATTATCTCAACTTTATTTTGCTGGCAAACCAAACATTCCACCACAAAATTTTGAATATCAAATTTAAAGCCATCCCAAAAAAAAAAAATCTTCACCCTGTGGTAAGTTTTTAAAAATCCTAAGTGTCCTCCTAAAGAAGAAGTGTGTAATTCCAAAGAATATTTTGTTTTAGTTAGGAATTCTTGCAAATATATAAGCAATCTTTGTACCATAAGGAATCATTTTTCCAACTAAATGTATTATATGTACTAGGATCTTGCTGCAAAGTTTGAATGAGTGTCCACACTTATTCGACCTTCTTCCATTCATCCCTTTCTTGAAAGTGCATCTACAACAACATTTAGCTTCCCTTTTTTGTATATGATTTCAAAGTCATAACCCAACATCTTTGTGACCCATTTTTGCTGCTCTTTTGAAGATAGTCTTTGTTCCAAAAAATTTTTAAGACTATCATGATCAGTTGTTACCTTGAAGTGTCTTCCCATTAGGTAAGGTCGCCATTTTTTTAGTGCATGTAGTATTGCCAACATTTCCTTCTCATAAATAGCCTTTTGTAAATATTTTCCTTTGATTGGACGACTTTCAAAAGTAATGGGTCTTCCTTCTTGCATTAAAATAGCACCAATTCCATTTCCCGAGGCATCAAATTTCACAATAAAGGTTTTTGTGACGTCTGGCATAGCTAAGACTGGTGCTAGCTGGCACATTGCCTCTTTAAGATGTTCAAAGGCCCTAGTTTCTTCAGGAGTCCATGAAAATGCATCTTACTTCAATAATGTTGTTAGAGGTGTTTCTATTCTCCCATAATTCTTAACAAACTTGCGATAATACTCTATTAAGCCGAGAAATCCGTGCAACTGCTTTATGGTTGTGGGGACTTTCCATTCCTTAATGGCTTTAATTTTGTCAGGGTCTACCTTAACACCCTCGTGAGATACAATATGACCCAGATATTCCACCTCTTTTACTTCAAAGAAAAATTTAGATATTTTTGCGTATAAATGTTTCTCCTCCAATAGTTTGAGCACCCTGTCAACATGTTGAACGTGATCCTTCCAAGACCTATTGTAGATTAGTATATCATCAAAAATATCAGCACAAATTTTATAAGGAAGGGTTTGAAAATGGAATTCATTAACCCTTGAAATGTAGAAGGTGCATTGGTAAGGCCAAAAGGCATGACCAAAAATCATAATGACCCTCATGAGTTTGAAATGTTGTTTTAGGAATATATTCAGTCTTCATTCTAATTTGATGATATCCTAAATGAATATCCAACTTGGTAAAATAAATTGCTCCATGTAATTCATCCAATAATTCATCAATCACAAGAATGGGAAATTTATCTTTAATACTGAGCTTATTGAGCTCCCTATAATACGGACACATGCGCCATGATCAATTCTTATTGTGCACCAATAATACTGGAGCAGAGAAAGAACCTTGACTAGGTTGAATTTTACCAGCCTCTAACATTTCTGCAATCATATGTTCAATTTCGCTCTTTCGGACATAAGGATATCTGTAAGCCTGATGTTTGGAAGAACACTTCCTGGAATCAAATGAATAGCATGATCATGATCACGAATAGGTGGGAGTCCTTTGGGAGTTTCACACACCTTGGAATGATTGTCCAAGACTTTTTGGAGATCTGGAGAAATAGATGATTTTGATGTTGGAACTTCTAGTGAGCATAATTTTGCAATTACACCTCGTTGTTAGTTATTTAGAAGCTTTGTCATGACATTAGAGCTTATTGTCATTTCTGGCTTCCCTGTGATACCCTATAATTTGATTTCCTTTCCTTTCAAAAAATATTTCAAGAAAATTTATTGAAAATTAAAAGCTATCGTCCCCAAAGATTGTAACCATTCTACACCTAGTACAACATAAGCACCTCCCATTGGGATGGAAAGCATTGGAATATTCAATACATATTCCCCCATGGCTAGCTTGATATTATGGCATTTTCCAGAGAAATTTATAGTTCCTCCATTTGAAACCATCACTTGACATTCTGGTGCTGGGTATAGGAAACAATTCAATTCCTTGGCTACCTTACAATGAATAAAATTATGGGTACTATCCGAATCAATCAACACTATTACCTTTTTCTTCTTGATATGTCCTTCTATCTTGAGAGTTTGAGGAGTGGTAATTCCTGCCAATGCACTACACAATATGGTCAGACTCATTTCTTCTTCTTCTATGGTTGGTTCCTGGTGTATATCCTATTCTTTTGAAGTTTCTTGTTCATTTTCTTCATCCTCTTCACAATCTATGTAAAACAATTTCTTCTCAACACACTTATGACCTTTAGTGTATCTGCTATCACAACTGTAGCAAAGCCCTTTTTCTCTTTTTTCTTCCAATTTTTGTGGTGTCAACCTTGTAGGTTGTGGAAGTCAAGGAGTAGCAACACTTCTATCTTTATAGATGTGAGTGGTAGGCTTCCTTGTCGCCATAATTTTACATTCAATTTTTCTTGCCAACCTAAATGCCTTCTCCAATGAATCAGGTTCCCAAACGTGAACTTCATGTTGGATGTTATCCTTTAAAGTACCTATGCAGACATCAATCATGTGTTCCTATGGAATATTAGTTACCCTTATATTCAATTTTTGGAAGTCCTCAATGTGCTCCACCACTGAAATATTTTGTTTGAGATTTATCAATTGGATAAAGAAGGTGTTGCTCTTTGTATCCTCATAATGTGCTATAATTTCCTCCGTAAAAATTGACCAAGTGAAAATTTTTTTACGGGAGCAAAGCCATCGATACCATACAAATGTATTTTGTTCTAAATGTAAAGTTGTAATGCGTACCTTTTGTGTGTTTTGCACATTATTGAGATCAAAATATTGCTCCATCTATAGTACCCATGTTACGGGATCCTTTCCATCAAACTTGCTCATATCCATCTTTGGAATATTGTGGTTCTTCAATCCAACATTAGATTTTATGAAATCACGATTAACATTTATTTTGTTCTCATCATGAGTTTCCTCTACTATCTTTTTGCCATCAAGAATCATTTCTTGCTTCAACTTTGACAAAACTTACTTCAAACCTTCTATGTCTTCCTTCAAACCCTCCATTTTTTCTTCCATACCATTCTTCAAACCATCCATCTTAGCTTCCATGATTTTCTTCAAAACATCCATTTCATTTTTTGTTGCTCTTTGCGAGAGCAAAATTTGGTGCACTTGCTCTTGTAATTTTGATATGTCATGTTACATTTCTTCGTCTTCATGACCCATAGTAGAGCCTTCAGAAGGCTTAATGGGTGTTGAATTCTTTTTAGGGGTGATTTTCAAACCCAATATTGATATCCATTCTACAATATTCCCTTGGAATCAATTCAAATTGATTCTTCAAACAAGACTCATGCAATTCAAAAAAAAAATACACACATTTTTCTTGCTTTTGAGGAGCTCAATATTGAAATTGAATTATATATATGATTTCGGATCTTAAATATATGAAATTCGTCCATGTAGTATCACCCTGAATATTCTTTTGAATGCCACAGGTCTGACCTGATTTGGATTCTTCAAAGAAAAGTTATGCCCGATCTCCCCACAATGACCTGATTATGGACTAGTTCAATAAACTTGTACGATGTTCCACCTATCACGGTTTCCTCCTTTGGCTCTGACACTTATACATAGGAAACTGCAGTCGATGTAATTACAGCCACTTTTTATAGAATTCCAATCTGACACTCAGAGAGAGTGTTATGACAATTTTCCCACAGTCACCTCTTTTAGATGAAATTCGGGAGCCTGAAACAATCCTAACTTCCACATATCATATCTTTGAAAATATTGCGAACCAAAATTTGAAATTTGTACAGAAATTTCCATTAGATTTTGGCTTTGTTCTATAAAAAATTAAGCTTCTGAACCTTCGTATGAAAAAATTTATAGTGAAAATTCCACAATGACCTATTTTAGGTGAATTTCGAGAGCCTAAAAAAACTCTAACTTCCAAAGATCATATATCCGAAAATATTATGAACCAAGATCTAAAATTTTTATATGATGATCCTCAGGATTTTGGCTTCACTCTGTAAAAATTTCCGCTTCTGAACCTTCGTATAAAAAATGTTATAGCAAAAATTCCACGATGACCTGTTTGGAGCAATGAAAACCTAGAATCCAAAGCTCTGATACCAAATGTTATGAAAACAGCTCCAAAAATAGAAGAAAAGAGAGATCAGCGCCTTATAAATAAGCCACTTCCAGGAGGAAACCTCTAATACATTACATAAATGAACAATTCTTGGGTGATACAAATGACAAAACCTCCTTTCTATATATAGGAGTCCATGGGACCACAATGTAATCCTAGCCGACCTAACAATAATTATGTAATGGAACAATAATAACAATATGGGGGTTACAGGGGTACAACAATAACAATAATGGGGTTACACTAACAACAATAAGGGAATATACTAGTAATATAGGGACCTAACAGAAACCATGTTAAATTTCAAATTTCTCTATGTTGTTTCAATTAGTTTAAGCCCAATTCATTTTTTCAATTAGCAATCTTTCATCAATAATTAATATTTCCAATTATCAACAGTAATTGAAGATATAAAACTAAATGCAATGGCAAAGGATACAATCAACACATCAATAAGAGACACCAGATTTTTGGTCAATGACCAAGGAAAACCCTTTGTAATTATTATTCTATTATATTATAATAAAATTTTCAACAAAGAGTACAATGATCCAATAAAAAATCATCCAACAAAATTAAACCAGCAACATTTAGAAATATGTTCCTAGCATCAATCCAGATTAGAGACAATTGTGGTCAATTGCAATCAAATGTCAAATTGAAACCCTATATAGCAACTGTACGGAGGAGGAGGTATGTGTGTGGTTGAGAGCTTCCAATTTCACGGATGAGCCTGGATGCCTGTGGTTATAGGCGAATATTTCTTATGACAAGCTTGTGGTTGGAAACGAAATCCCTAACACATGCGTGAGCTTCAGACCCTCCAATCTCAGACCTGTACAAACCAATATCCTCGAACTAGCATCAAACTTGTGTGAACCAATCAATGAAGAAGAGAAGAAGAATATGCTTGGTGGTTCCCAAATGAGCTTGAGGTAACTTGTATTTATAACCTTCCAAGGGTGTCCAATTTCATGTTAGGGTCAACCTGTCCTTTTGTGCACATGTGGGAATTTCTTAAAAAATGCACTTTCCCTTGTCCAAATTGAGCGCTTCAATAGTCAAAATTGGTCCTCTCGAAAAGAGGAATCTAATACCATGGTTGGAGTTTTTCATTAAGCTTCCAAATTAAAATTATTCAAATGAAATAAAAACAAATAAATAATTGATTTTTAATGCTAATTAAAGGAATAAAGAGGAGATACAAATCAATATGGATTTTGGAATCATGGCAATTTCATAGTTCATTAAAACAAGAACTTATTTCTTGATATATGATCAATAAGGAAAAATGGACAGACTCTTGAATGCATTAAAAAATCTCATATATTCATATTCTAAATATGTAGATATTTTTGAAGTATGATGGATTTAGAGAGTATACTATTGGTTGAGGAAGGTTACAGTAATGGTATGATGGTGAAAGAGATTTGTTTGATAAGAAAAAATATTAGAATTTTCAAATTTTGTCACCTTCCCCTTTCGTGATGAAGGAAAATTATTTAAATATCCTTGACTAACATTAAGTTGAATCATATTTGATTCTGAAGCATGAAGAATCTATCTGTATTTATGGTTTTTTACTTGCAAAGAATGCAAAAACTAGGGTATGTAAACCCTAAATTAATTTGAAGGGTAATAAAACCCTAGGGTTTGTAGAGAAAAACCTTAGAGTTGGGCTGAGATAGATGTTTTTGTTGAAATAAGAAACCCTAACCCTAGTAAGTAAGAAATTACATCAAAATAACAACGTGAATGAAGCTAACAAAGTTGTGGATGGATTAAGTGGGAGCTGGCTTTCTTCTCAAAGGAAAAGTGTCTTATATCTTTCTTATTTGATTATTATTATTATTATTATTATTGCCATTTTTATTTTAGTTAGTCTCTTGTATTTGAGTTCTTTACTTTGTTATATTTTTTCTTCCATGGCCTCCTAGTGAGGATTGTAGGTACATAAAGGTTGCCAAGGGTTTGACAAGAATATGGAAGAAGTGCAAAAACAAAGCAAAACAATAGGAATTTCCTAGAATCATGAATTTCACTGAGATATATTGTACCAAATGAGATATGAACTAACAAGGATCCATTAGATCAACGAAATTGAAGTATGATTTGATCATGGTTTCTATAAGTTCTAGCATTAGAAGGTTCTCCCAGTAAGAGGGAGAGGATCATAACAAAGCATTTGTCCCTATTGTGAGGTACAATTATATTATCATTGTTTCAAAGATTGCACTACATTGATGCAAAGACTCTTTTCCTCAATAATTGAGGAGGAATAAGTGTACATAAGAGCTACCTCAAGCTTGTGGGTAGAACATCTCATTGAATACATCAGAGGGATTTGACCTCTGAGTTCAAGATGATGGATTGTCATTGATAGATGATATACTAAAATACAATAGTGGCAGAGGTAGCAACCTGAACTACCACAGAAGGATATGTCTCATTCTAAGAGGGAGCACCCAGTTTGGGTGTCCACAAATAATTTGTGATCTAATGAAGGTAATATAACATTTTATGGTTAAGCCAAGATGTGTTTCTCAACATTTTTACCATCACGGTAGAGTTGGTCATGGATGAGAAGTACATCTGCAGACTTAGTTTGGGTAAAAAGTGCTAAAGACAGAAAGAATTTGTTGCTTCAGTTTGGGCTCCATTATAATTTTTTTGGATAAGCATGAAGTAGTCATTTGTTGCATTCAATATGGTAGAGGTAAGGTATATTTCAATCGGATTGGAAAGTTGAGAAGTAATATGAATTTTGAGGCTATATGTTGGATTATTTTGTATTAGGTGTTGGTTGTGAACATGATGAAAAGTCTAAGTGTGTATCACTTAATCTGAGACATGATGTTGAAGGGAGTTTTGAAGCTCTAGTGCACCTCCACTAATGGGCATATAGTTGATATTCTTACAATGCCTCTTTCTAGAGGAAACTTTACGTACTTCGAGGACAAGCTTGGGCTTGCGTAGATTTACTCTCTCATTGAGGGGGAGAGTTGATGATACTTCATTATGAATGTAAATTCTCCCTATGTCTTCACGACCTCGGTTGGAGAGTGGTATTATATTCTACCATTGTCATTATGACCTTATTTGGAGAATTTATGCTTGTGTCATTATGACCTTGGTTAGAGAATGGTTTGACAGATTTGATAGCATCACAGTCTGAAATTATTCTTGTGTCATGTAATTTGACATAATTAGGGAGGTTATCCCTGTGCCAAGTACATAGACCTTGGTTGAAGAATGGTCCGACAGAGTGACATTTTTCCTTTGTCACTTTGACCATGGTTGGAGAATGGTCCAATAGAAGACATTATCCCCATGCCATTTTGACCTTGGTTTGAATAATGGCCCAAAGAGGGTATTATCAATGTGTTGGTTAGACCTTGGTTGGAGAATAGTCCTAGAGGCCACTCAGTTCTCTTTCTAGAGTGACCAAGAGGCTCCCAGCATCATGCTCAAATATCTTTCTAGAGTTAGCTTATTTATAATTGACGAGGCCGCTAGTGTTTCACCTAGACTATGTCTATAGTTGTTTGATGGTGAATCATGATTATGTTGATGTTGTTGATTTTGATATTTATGATGATGCTTATCTTAATCTTGATATTTCCTTAGAGAATTTTTCAACTTTATATTACCTTGATAGTCATTATGAATACCTCCCTATCTAAGAGGGAGTGTTGAAGTTTGTAGCTATGATCGGTCTTTATATTAATATATTTATCATTAATGTACTTTAAAAACATGATATTCATGATCATTTGTAAAATAAAATTAATTTTATTTATTAAAAGTCAAATTTAAATTTTATTTGGAGCCCCAACTATCAAAGTGAGTCTTTTATCCTACTAGTCAGCTCAACTCTTAGTAGAACCCATTCGGCCCATGGATTCACAATATATTAAAGGCGTTCGTCCTCCTCTAGAAACACATTTGACTTAAAAATCAAGAATAATATCTTTAAGGAATGCTAAGCAAGGAAAGGAGTAGAACGAAGGTTAAGGAGAAGGTAAAAGTTAAGTCAAATATCTTGAAAATGCCAAATATTTTTCGTGGTATATCTTTGTACTAGAAGACCAAATATATACGAAACTAGGAGGTTGAACATTTGTAACTTATCCCTATGCAAGGAAGATGGAAAATGTTTGTGAAATGGGTTGAAACTTTGTGGATCATCTCTATGAAAAATAAAAGATTGAGACTTTGTGATTAATCTTTGTGGTAAATTTCCAAAGTAATGAGGTCTATCTCTGTACATAAGGACCACATATTTTGTGATACTTATTTTTGGAAGAGGGAGATGAATTATCAGTACTCTTGTGATTGAAATCAAATTGAGGAGGGTTGACTTGGACACTTGGTGGATGCTCTTGCTGGTTATTGTGTCCATAGCTTTTCCTTTGATATATTTTGTTGAATTGGTTCTTTAAGGAAAGAATTGTTGGGTTTTTTCCCGTGTGGGTTTTCCCAGGGTAATCTCTTATGTTCTTTGTGTGGTTGTCTCTTCATGATCCTAATGTCATATATTGTTGATGTCTTCTATATAATTTCTTCATAATGGAATAATGGGTAATAAATAGCATGCAGAAAAACAAATATAATTAGAATTAATTATCTGTATAAAACACACCCTAAAAATCAACAATATATAAGCTAATTGAAAAAATGGAATCCAAACTCTAAGCAAACCTCTTGAAATTCTCCTCTGCATCTAACATACATAATGAAGGTAATTTAAGCTAAGGTTCAAAAGAATCATGTTCTTTTGAGACTACAAACATGGTTTCTTGTATTAAAATGGACATATGGTTATGGGATCAAATGACTCTTCTGAGGGATAGCATTTTGTGGGAACACATCCCTATGAATTTTTCACTCTGAAAATTGTTACTACAGTAGTTGGTTTATTTTTCCTACTTATTATGATAAGTTATTTACAAATGCTTCAGTAAATTTTGAAGTAAACACAGCTGCAACATTCACTCTAATCAAAAGCAGAAGAAAAAATTAAAACACATATAGCACAATAGAAACAACCACATGAACACATTTATTTTTGGGTAATTTGTTGAAAAGTCAACAAGAAATGTGTGTATAATTTAATTTTCCCTTAATTAAATTGGACAATAAATTGTAATCTTATCTCATAATCACTTGTAATAGATAACTAAGTGTGATAGACTCAGTTAGCCCATGAAATTCAAATTGAGGGTGGTTGGTGAGGCATGTAGAGTGATTCTATTTGTTTTAGAGTCCAATTTGCAGTTAGTGTATTAGTTTAATGCATGAGAAATTAGTTAACTCAATTAAGTGAGTTAAAGTCAGTCTAACTAGTTGTAATTGATTATTGCACTACTGAGAGGTCAAGTGAATTAAATCAGATTTAATTCACATGTTGTGATGTGTCAAGTGACTGGTGATTTACTATTAATAGCTGCATACATGTTAGTTCTAATGAAGACCCAGTTGAGACAAAGGTTAAAGGGATGTTACCTATCAGTTTTATTATTAGTAAATTTTCAACACGCAATTAGACAACCATAGGATTTCCCATGATGTATTGCGCAGTTTTGGAAGGTTTAATTTCATAATTAATAGGGATCAATTGTTCTTAGAATTGTGCAAGCAAGGCAGGTTGAGCAGAGGAGGGAAATTGTCTAAGCGTTGGTCGATTTTGTCCGGATCAGTGTGAGATAGTTGGTAGAGTGCAGCAGACTCTTTTGATAAGAGTGAATTGTATTGTTTCATGATTCCTTGGTTGATTATACAATAAAGATAGAGGGGTTTTGAGCAACAAGCTTTCCCCAGGAAAAATTTATGTCTTGTGTAATTGGTTTGCCTCTTTCTCTTACTTGGTGTGATTGTGTGACCGTGTTTATTTTCCACAAATATTGTAGAAGGATTTAGTATCTTGTTTTAATATATTACATGATCAGAATGAATCCATTGGTGTAATCTCTACACGGTATCAGAGGACCAAAAATCACTATAGCGGAGAAGAAATTGAGTTTGTGCAGAACAACATTAAAATTTGCAAAAATATTCTTTGGTGTGACAGGCGGATCACGATGGATTTCAATGGATTAATATTGGAATATGACCTCAAGGGAATTTCTAGTTATATTTCATGGAAAGACAGAATGGAGGTATTTTTGGAGGACAAAAGGTTGAAAGAATTTATCGACACTAATATTCCAAGGCCTGTGGCAGTAGACACTACTCTTCTTGATGGTTGGAAAAAGAAGGTTGCAAAGGTGAGGAGGATCTTATTATAGGGAGTTTGAGATCACATTGTCTCAATTTTCCATGGCAACGCGACTCCATATGCAATTTGGAAGGCCTTGACAGATCCGTTTCAAAACAACAGTGACCACAAAAAATTGGGATTAAAGGAAAAGCTCAAGAAAATCAAAATGGAAAAAGGGAACAATGTTCCAAAATACTTGACCAAGTTCATCCAATGTCGAGATGAGCTTGGAAGTGTTGGGATTACTGTATCGGATGATGATTTGGTGAGCCTAGCACTTCTAGGCCTTCCCAAGAGCTTGCATAGTTATCAGGACTTTGTCAATGGGAGGGAGAAGCTACCAGATTGGGAGCGACTTTGGTTGGATTTGATACAAGAATAATTCATGCGGAATACTAGGGATGGATTCTCATACAAGACAGATGATGAGGAAAATTGTGCCTTGGCTGGTAAGGCAAAGAAGGGGAAGGGAAAGAAATCCTATTCCAAATTTGAGACTGGCAAAGAAGGAAAGAAGCGTGACATGTCAAAAGTGAAATATTTTCATTTGCACGAGCATGGACATTATGCCACTAACTGTCCACAGAAGAAGAAAAATAAAAATAAGGCTTCAGGATCTGCAACAAGTGATGCTTTGGCTTCATAGTTCGAGTTGGACTTCTCACTCATCCCATGCATGGTGTCTAGTGCGATGGTATCATTGTGGTACTTGGATAGTGGTGCATATTTCCACATGACGGGAGACAAAGAACTCTTTCGTAGCTTGGAGGAGAAGGATCTTCATATGCACATCGAGATGGGTGATGACAAGAGGTATAGCACTACCAGGATTGGTACTGTTACTTTCCACAGATATTCAGGTAAACCTTTCTTATTAAAAGATGTAATGCATGTACCAGGCTTGAAAAAAAATTTAGTTTCAGTGTCTATGTTGGAGGATAGAGGATATGATGTGGTTTTCGGTGAAGGGAAATAATTCCTTCGTCACAAAGCCACAAGACAGGTTAAGAATATTGGGGTTCGTGTGAAGAACCTCTACAAACTTGATGTAGATGGCTGCGCAACATTTATGAGTAAAGCAGATAGAGTGGTGAGCCAGGATGAGGGTGAGTTATGGCATAGTAGATTGGGCCATATACACCACAGTGCTTTGAAGGTCATGCAACAGATTTCTACTGGGCTTCCAAAGGGTACACTTGCACAGATAGACACATGAAAGGGATGTACCATGGGAAAGTATACAAAGGACAATTTTCACGAGATTCACTCAGATGTGTGTGGACCATTCTTTACAACTTATACATCAAAGCACAGGTATTATTAGATTTTTGTTGATGATTTTTCTAGAAAGTGTTGGATCTACTTCATGCAAAAGAAAGATCAGACGTTCTTAAAATTTTGTGAGTTCAAAGCACTGGTTGAGAAAGATACAGGGAAGCAGGTGAATGATCTGAGGAGCGACAATGGTGGTGAGTACATCTCCAATAAATTCAAGAACTTATGTACCAAAGAAGGAATTAAAAGAGAGTTGATTGCGCCTCGTAACCCAAAACAAAATGGGGTTGCAGAAAATAAATAACAAAACAATTGTGGGTGTGGCACAAGCTATGTTACATGATCAAAGCCTACAGTTTCATCTGTGGGCACAGGCATGAAACACATCGATATTCATGCAGAATCGTAGTCCTCATCAGATAGTTGGCATCAGTACACCAGAGGAGTCATTTTCTGGTAAGAAACCTGATGTTTCATATTTTAAAATTTTGGATCATCTGTCTATTTCCATGTGAACAAATATTCCAGAAAGAAGCTAGAACCAACAACAGATAATGGAATATTTGTGGGGTACATTGATACTCCCCACAACTATTGGGTGTATTTTCCGAACAACAGGATGATAGTTGTTAGGCGGGATGTAAAAATTGATGAGGAGAAAGCCATGCAATTGTCCCTTGAGAGGGAGCTTGATTTTCATGAAGATGAGGAACTCTTAATGATTTTAAAAGATGAAACTCTATATATGGATTATCCACATGAGGAGGATCATGGAGTGGTAGAAACCACTCATGCAGAGCCATCCACCAGATATGGTAGGAGGCACACCACAGAGGCTGACAGATTGAGACTTGATGCAGCAAAACATGTAGGAGCACCTACATCACTGCGTAGACAAAGACAGTCGCCAGACAAGTATACTAGATACATGGCTCTTATTAGCAAGTATATTGTGACACACCATCCTATTTTGAGGAAGAGGTGCAGCAACCAACTTGGGTTGACGCCATGGTTGAGGAGTATGACTCCATTGTCAGGAACAGTGCATGGGAAGTTGTCCCAAGACTAGTTGGGAAGTCAGTGGTTGGATCCAGATGGATCTATAAGTTGAAGCAGGTCACAGATGGGAGTGTGGAGAAGTACAATGCTAGATTTGTAGCCTGGGGATTCTCATAGGTTGAAGGGATTGACTATGAGGAGAATTTTGCACCAGTTGCATGGTACTCATCAATTAGATCTATCCTTGCACTCTCAACGCATATGGGTTGGAAGATACATCAGATGGATGTGAAGACTTCATCTCTCAATGGAGTTATTGAGGAAGAAGTGTACATTGAGCAGCCAGAAGGTTTTGAGACCTTTGATAGGGAGTCGCATGTGTTCAGACTCAAGAGAGAAATGTATGGGCTGAAGCAAGTACCTCTTTCTTGGTACACCATGATTGACAGCTATTTCACCAGGTTGGGCTTCATGAGGAGTGAAGAGGATGAAAAATTGTACCAGATTTTGGTTGATGGTAAGGTTCTTATTATTGTACTTTATGTAGATGATATTATTCTCACTAGTGATGAGAAGCTCATAACTTCTTCCAAAGAGGATCTTGCAAGAGAGTTTGAGATGAAGTACATGGGACTCCTTCACTATTTCCTTGGTTTGAGATATGGCAGTGGGATAGGGAGCTATTTGTTTCTCAAGGAAAGTATGCCAAAGAGATTCTAAGGAAGTTCCACATGGATATTTGTAAACCCATGGAGACTCCTCTTGTAGAAAACTGGAGGAAGGAGGATGCTACTTCAGGTGAGGTAGTGGATTCTACTGTTTACAGGAAAATTGTGGGTTCACTCATGTACTTGGTGAGCACATGACCAGACATGTGCTACGCAGTTAACCAGCCTAGTCAAGCAATGCTTAAGCCAAACAAGCTCTTTTGGAAGGTGGGGAAACATGTCTTGACATATATCAAGGGCACTATAGAGTATGGATTATGGTACAGACAAACATAGGGAGTGAAGCTTCAAGGCTTCACTGATGCAGATTGGGCAAGAAGTCCATCAGACAGGAAGAGCACATCATGATGGATCTTCAACATAGGATCGACAACAGTTTCTTGGTACAACAGGAAGCAAAGATCAATTTCACTCAATTCAGCCGAGGCAGAGTACATGGAAGCTAGTCAGGTAGCATGTGAGGCCATCTAGATGAGGAAGATACTTTTTGGTTTGTTTTTTCATCAGATGGATCCAATGGTGATACATTGTGATAACCATAGTTGCATAAAACTCTCGATTAATCCAATATTCCATGACAAGTCCAAGCATATTGACATTTGGTACCACCATCTCAAAGATTGTATTGAGAGATGCATTATGATACTTCAGTACATTCCCAAGAAGGATCAAGATGTAGATATTCTGACAAAGGCACTTGCCAAGGGCAAATCTGGATACCACAGAGGCAGGATCGGGGTAGTTGATAATACCTTTCTTGTTGATAGGGAGTGTTGAAAAGTCAACAAGAAATGTGTGTCTAATTTAATTTTCCCATAATTAAATTGGACAATAAATTGTAATATTATCTCATAATCACTTGTAATAGTTAATTGAGTGTGATAGACTCAGTTATCTCATGAAATTCGAGTTGACGGTGGTTGGTGAGGCATGTAGAGTGATTCTATTTGTTTTAGAGTCCAAGTTGCAGTTAGTGTATTATTTTAATGCATGAGAAATCAGTTAACTCAATTAAGTGAGTAAAACTTAGTCTAACGAGTTGTAACTGATTGTTGCACTAGTGACAGGTCAAGTGAATTAAATTAGATTCAATTCACATGCATTGATCTGTCAAGTGACGGATGATTTACTATTAATAGTTGCATGCATGTTAGTTATGATGAAGACCCAGTTGAGACAAAGGCTAAAGGGATGTTATCTATCAGTTTTATTATTAGTAAATTTTCGGCGCAATTAGACAACCATAGGATTTCCCATGATGTATTGCATAGTTTTGGAAGGTTGAATTTCATAATTAATAGGGATCAATTTTTCTTAGAATTTTGCAAGAAAGGCAGGCTGAGTAGAGGTAGGAAATTGGCTAAGTGTTGGTCAATTTTGTCCGAATCAATGTGAGACAGTTGGTAGAGTGCAACAGAATCTTGTGACAAGAGTGCATTGTATTGTTTCATGATTCCTTTGTTGATTATACAATAAAGATAGAGGATTTTTTAGCATAAATATTTCCCCAGGAAAAATATATGTGTTGTGTGATTGATTTTCTTCTTTCTCTTACTTGGTGTGATTGTGCTTATTTTCCGAAAATATTGTAGAAGGATCAGTATCTTGTTTTACTATATTACATGATCGGATTGAATCCATTGGTGTAATTTCTACATGCTATCAAAGCACCAGAAATCACTATAGTGGAGAAGAAATTGAGTTTGTGCTGAATAGCATTCGAATTTGAAAAAATATTCTTTGGTGTGACAGGCAGATCAAGATGTCTTTCAATGGATTAAGATTGGAATATGCACTCGAGGGAATTTCTAATTATATTGCATGGAAAGACAGAATGGAGGCAGTTATGGAGGATAATGGGTTGAAAGAATTTATCAACACTGATATTCCAAGGCCCGCAGTAGCAGACGTCGCTCTTCGTGATGCTTGGAAAAAGATAGTTGCAAAGGAGAGGAGGATCTTATTAGAGGGAGTTCGAGATCACATTGTCTCTAGTCTCCATTGCAAGGTGACTCCATATGAAATTTGAAAGGCCTTGAAAGATCTATTTTGGAACAACAATGACCATAGAAAATTGGGACTGAAGAACAAGCTCAAGAAAATAAAAATGGAGAAAGGTGACATTATTCTCAAATACTTGACCAAGTTCATCCAATGTCGAGATGAGCTTGGAAGTGTCGGGATTACTGTAGCGGATAATGATTTGGTGAGACTAGTACTTCTAGGCCTTCCCAAGAGCTGGCATAGTTATCAGGACTCTTTCAATGGGAGGGAGAAGCTACCATATTGGGAGTGACTTTGGTCGGATTTGGTACAAGAAGAATTCAGGCGGAATACCAAGGATGGATCCTCATCCAAGATAGATGATGAGGAAAATTGCGCCTTGGCTGGTAAGGAAAAGAAGGGGAAGGGAAAGAAATCCTATTCCAAATATGAGACCAAAAAATAAGGCAAGAAGCGTGACATGTCCAGAGTGAAATGTTTTAACTGTCACAAGCATGAAAAGTATGCCATTAATTGTCTACAGAATAAAAAGAACAACAAGAAGGATTCAGGATCTGCAACGGGTGATGCTTTGGTTTTACAGTTTTAGATGGACTTCTCACTCATCGCATGCATGATTTCTAGTGCAATGGGATCCATGTGGTACTTGGATATTGGTGCATCTTTCCACATGAAGGGAGATAAAGAACTCTTTAGTAGCTTGGAGGAGAAGGATCTTCAGATGCACATCAATATGGGTGATGACGAGAGATATAGCACTACTAAGATTGGTACAGTTACTTTCCAAAGACATTCAGGTAAACCTTTCTTATTAAGAGATTTCATGCATGTACCAGGCTTGAAAAATAATTTAGTTTTAGTTTCTACGTTGGAGGATAGAGGATATGATATGGTTTTCAGTGAAGGGAAAGCATTCCTTCGTCACAAAGCCACTGGACATGTTAAGAAGATTGGGTTTCATGTGAAGAACCTCTACAAACTTTATGTAGATGGTTGTGTAGCATTGATGAGTAAAGTAGACAAAGTGGTGAGCTGGGATGAAGGTGAGTTATGGCATAGGAGATTGGGCTATCTACACCATAGTGCTTTGAAGGTCATGCAACAGATTTCTATGGGGCTTCCAAAGGGTACTCTTGTGTAGATAAACACATGCAAGGGATGTACCATAGGGAAGTATACAAAGGCCACTTTTCAGGAGAAGGAGAACCGAGCAACAGAAATCCTTGAGAGATTTCACTCATATGTGTGTGGACCATTATCTACATCTTGCTATAGCAAAGCACAGGTATTTTGTGATTTTTGTTGATGATTTTTCTAGAAAGTGTTGGATCTACTTCATGCAAAAGAAATATTAGACGCTCTCAAAATTTTGTGAGTTAAAAGCACTGGTTGAGAAAGATATAGGGAAGCAGGTGAAGGCTCTGAGGAGAGAAAATGTGGTGAGTACATATCTAATGAATTCAAGAACTTCTATGCCAAAGAAGGAATTCAGAGAGAGTTGATTGCACCTCATAACCCACAATAGAATGGGGTTGTAGATAGAAATAATAGAACAATTGTGGGTGTTGCATGAGCTATGTGACATGATCAGGGCCTACCGTTGCATCTATGGGCAGAGGCATGTAACACAACGGTATTTGTGCAAAACCATAGTCCTCATCAGATACTTGGCATGAGTAGACCAGAGGAGGCTTTTTCTGGTAAGAAACATGATGTTTCATATTTCAAAATTTTTGGCTCATCTGTCTATTTCCATGTGACCAAAGATTCCAGAAAGAAGATAGAACCAACAACAAAGATTGGGATATTTGTGGGTACACTGATACTCCCCAAAACTATCGAGTGTATTTTTTGAACAGTAGGATGACAATTGTCAAGTAGGATGTAAAATTTGATGAGGAGAAAGCCATGTGATTGTCCCTTGATGTTGATATTCAACAAGATGATGAGCTTAGTGAAAAGAGTCGCCTTCACTAAGTGGGCTCGCAGGCTATTTTTGGCACAAAGTCTATTTTTAGACTATGTCTATTTTTATACATGTCGATCATATTCTATGAGTTGCAGGATGCTATTTGTGGATGGTTGGTCAAGTTGGAAAAATAGATGGAATTTTATTTTTAGACATATTGGGCAGAATCTATTTTTAGATTTCTAGTCTAAAAATAGATATGTTGAATATTATTAGCTTTTAATAATATTTGAACTCTAAACATTATCTTATTCTCTTGGAGCACTTCAGTTAAGTGCACAGATGTGGCACAATAGCTAACAGAAGGAATTATGCTATTCCTGAGGGTTTAATGGAGCTAATGCATGGGGACTTCAGTTAGAACTCATGTGATAGAGTTTGGTGGAGTTATAGAAGTAGTTGGTGGAGTTGTATTTAGTTTAACTTAGTTAGACTTAGTTGAGCTAGTTGTATCTAGTCTAACTGATTGATACACTAGTGAGAGTGGTGTGAATTAATTAGTTAATTAATTCACTAAATAATAACTCATTAATCAACTGAAGAATACATCAGTTAACTACAATACATGGACAGTTTTAGTGGAGACCGGTGGAGAGGTAGGTGAAAGAGCAAGTGTGAATATCAGTTGTGACTATAGTGATGCATTAATTGCATCCAACACTCAGTGGAGATGCCAATGAGGATTGCGTGAGAAAGGCTGGCTGAATTTGAGTTCATTTAGATCCATTCTTCAACAGGGATTGTGCAGTAGAGGCTGTTAGAGCCGGTTTGGTTATACCTCCGTCAGAGATCAAAAACTCTTTGTTGCATTTCATTTTAGGTGTCTCATTCATCCAATCAGTTGCATTCCACTAGAAGCATTGATTATCTGATGGAAGGGTCTTGTATTTCATTTTCCCTCATGTCATGTATCTGCTGGTTTGTGTCTGATCATTAAAGTTCATCAAAATTCATCAAAGTCAATTTTATAGTCATTCATAGTCATGGATAGTCTTTTGGTCAGCAAAGAGTCTTTTCAGTCATTAGGTCTAGGGTTTCGCAAATTTCATCTTCAAAGTGTCCAATAATGCCAGCAGGCACATGAGGATGTTTCTAATAAGTTTTCATCCCAATTTTTTCATCATCAATAGTGCTGAGAATGATTCTTCTTCAAAACTCTGTTTTGAAGAAGAAATCGTCAAATTTATCTTTTTTGTAATAAATGTAATTTCATCCTTTGTAATTTTTAAAGTTTTCAGTCATGAAGTATTTTAGGCACAGCCCTGGTTATCCTTTGCCGAAATCCAATGCCAATCATCCCTGCAAAAAATTTCCAAGAGTTTCATTATTTCAGCCAAAAATCAAGAGGAAACATGAAAATCAGAGTTTACATTAAAAATGTGAAAAGTGCCAATTTAAAAACATTACAAAAGTGGGTCTTTACAAAGCAAAAATCAAATTCATGACTTTACAAAGATATTTCCATGTTTATCAAGCCATTTGTATTCAAAAAGCATCAGAGAAAGTCGAGCGCAGTTGTGAAAAAACGAAATTGTGAGTTTGAAGGCCGATTGTGTGTTGGAGTGTTGCGCGACACATCGGGAGGAAGGCGCGGCCCACATAGACCGCACGACGCATTGGGCCAATTTTCTCTGTGGTAATTTGAACGTGTGCGGCACATCCAAGAGGCATGGCGCACTGGGTTTGTGTGCGACGCACAGAGCCGACAGGCCAATTTTATATCACTGCTTCCCAAATTTTCAAAACAACTTCAACTCTTTCGCTCCAAGTAAGTGTATGATGCGTTTGCCACTGCTATTAGATTGTGTTTGGTGTTGTTTGGAGGCAAGACATGAGAGTTTAAATGGTGAAAATATAAACCCTATACTCATATCAAAACCTGCTCCTTAGGGTTTCAAATGGTGTTTAAAAAATCATTTTCATGTTGAATACTCACTGTCATATTATCATAAGGTCCTCTCCTATTTTCTTATATCCCATCACTAAACCTTACCATTTCCTACCACTTTCCCTCCTTCATATCACTTATAAAATCCCAATTCCCAAAATAGTCAAGTGACTGTCTTCACATCCTTAATTTCACTTGACTCAAATATATTTTCTTCGCTTATAACTTGTTCTCATTTATCCCTATCTCTAAAACTACATTTCCCTGTCACCAGCCTTCCCCTATATCATTTGTTAAAATTCCTAAAATTCCCAAACCCCACTTTCCTAAGATATAGTCAAGCGACTGTTATGGCATTCTAATTCCCCTTGATAGTCCACTTTTCCCACTGCCTTTGTTTACCACAGTCCCTTCATATTTTGACTCACATTTGGCAATTGGAGGCAAATACACCAAACTCTTATTTTCACCACATATATATCAGTATATACTTGTCATACACATTGCAAACACCATGACGGACATAGATTCATCATATGAGAAAGATAGTGACTCTACTGCAGAGCTTAATGTACCAAGGAGGCCTCGAAAAGGGGGCAGACACGTCAGAGAAGAGCCCACTTCATTGACTCAATTGCAGGCCTGCCCACTTGCAATGGCTTGTTTTCAACAACAGTCATGCTTTCAGTATTGTGACATGATTGCTAAAAATCAGCATCATCAGGAGTTGGTTCGCTTGTTTGTTTTACATTTGCGAGATGGTCAGGTTACCCTCGCTGGTGTAAAATTCACCTTGACACCAGAAACCATTTCTCAAGCAACAAGAATACCGAATGTAGGTGAGCAATGGAACAAGAGACATCAGCTAGACAAAGTATATTATGAGCCATACATCAGGCCTGGCTATATGAGGCAGCTCAGCAGGGTATTCCCATTCCGAGTTTTGAAGGAGTTGTATGCGCCATTGATGAAACTCATCATCAGGTACTTCAGCTGTGAGGGCCGGTTCTCGCGCCTTTATGCTTACCATATCCGATTATTGATGCATTTCATGGGAGTGAGGATGATGAGCATTCCATATTTCATGTGTCAAAACATAGAGCGGATGACTACTCTTGTGCAGAAGAAGACTCCCGAGCATCAGCATAACAACATTTATCATTATGCGCTCATCAAGATCATTGTTGTACATCAGCTCAGATTGCAGGGCATTGCATGGGAGGATTTCATTTCCCGTGACTTCTTTACAGCCCCTCAGCCTCCTCCAGAGATTGTTCATGATGCGGGTGAGCCTTCACATCAGTTTGAGGGTCCTGAGATAGAGCCTATCAGTGTTCCAGTATGTGTTACCTATCAGAGAGGCACCAGAGCCTTATTTGCAGCAGCACGACGAGTACTATCTCCACCCGGGGTGGAAGGGGTCTCGTTACCTTCATCAGCAACGCGAGTACTATCTCCACTTGGGGTGGAAAGGGTCTCGCCTTCGAAATCAGCATAGGTACAAGACAGAGGCAAGAGACCTATACAAGATGAAGGCCCTTCAGGAGTCCAAGACACTGATTTACACTCATTGATGTTGATTTGAGTTCTCCCAGCTCAAAGCTGAAAGAGACCATCCAGGAGCAGAAAGCTGAGATCGACACGTTGACCGAGTAATTTCAGAGAGCTCAGTGGGTTATAAATTACTTGGAGCAGTGGAATAAACAACTGAAGGATCAGCAGACACTCATGGAGTTGCAGAAAATCCGTGAAGACCGGGAATTGGCCCGAAAAAGACCAGGTGACATGACACCCTTTGAGCGGGAGATTTGGCTTACGAGAGTCAACATTCATCTTGAGAAACTATTGGTAAAGGCAAACAAGGAAAAGGACATGCTCAGACATATGAAGAACCACTATTGGGCCCGCACACATGTTTGCAAAGCGAGGATTAAGATCCTGAAGGCGAGGCTGAGGAGAGCATTGAAACGTCAGAAAAGGCCTGATCCACTTCAAATCTTGGCCGAAGCTTCTTTGGCTGAGAATGGTACTTGATGGGGAAACTTCACTCCAAATTTCAGCAAATTTGGAGAAAATTTTGTCATTTTTGAGTTTTTGGTCACAAAACAGGTTTTTCTGCCCAACGTGTAGCGCCACCTTGCGCGTGCTTATGATTGGGAGACCTTCTAGAGGAAAACTTGATATTTCTGGATTTGTTATGAAAAATTATGCATGCTCAGGAATGTCCTAAGAGTTTCATCAAGTTCTGGGTGGCCTAAAGGTTCAAAAACACCTTGAAATTGGCCTTTATGCCACTTTTTACACGCACAGGAACCAGTCTTGGGAGATTGAAGTTTTGGAGGGGCAAATGACATCCAAATCTAGAAATTCCACTTGGGTTGGAAAGTAGATAGGCAGTGATTTCCAACGAGCTATCCTGAGCTCAATTTGGACTTCAGGAAGTGCCTCAAAATCAGCTCCAAAGATGTGCTACGCATAGAGATTTTGGGGGCGGCACATAGAGGATTTTGGCCTATTTTTTACTCTTCAGCTCAGAATTTCACCCAGTTTTGACTAGTTTCACTTTTTGATGTAACTCTTGATTTATCTTGATGTAATTTCATGAAAATTATGTAAATTTGGATCATTTTTACTTGTTCTAGAGGATTCATTCACTAAAATGTTAAAATTAAATGAATGAATCAGTTTCCTACCATATAGAGGCAAGTTGTTTGATTGCCTAGATTTCAGTTCCTAGTTTAGAATTGGTTGAAATAGCTCCTAGAAGGATGAGCTCAACCCCTAGAGGCATGGGAAGGGGTTGGGACGGTCTATATGATGTATTTTCTGAGACATTTTCAGGGTTGGACTCTTGGGAATAGTTTGGCACCTCATTGTATATGCATTTCAACATTTTTGGCAAAGGAAAGACCAGAGTTTTACAACACTTGTTGGGATCCTTGTGGCTCTGAGTTTTGATGGTGTTTTTATCCATGTTATTTTAAGTTCCATTAATGTTTTATGTATGCCATTTCCCTTATCTTTGCTTCTGAAATTAAACAAATGAGTAACTAAGGTAGAATTCATTAGTTTGTTGGTGCTATGCCTTAAACTTTTGTTTAGTTTTATATGTTTTCATCCGTTTGAAGAGGATCCTTGCACCCTCTTGCCCTCTTCAGCTCCTCAACAATCTTTTCTATCCATTAATTTAATCTAAGACATCAAAGCCATTTCCTTCCTTTCCCCAACTTGAACTCTGCAAGAATTTGGCCTCATCCCCAAGCCCAAAACTGCCTTTCCCTTTTTCCAACAAAAAATCCCTAAAAATCAAATCAAACCCTCCTATTTAAATACCTAGCCTAAAATCAGTATTCATTTCAATTCATCTCAGACCCTATTGATTATTTTTACTGAGTGTGACTTAGAGAGAGCCCTCTCCTGTTCTGGTAGGGCTAGCTACCAGACTGAGCGTGGTTTGGTATTATCCTGAACTCTGCCTTCCTTCAGCCTGAGGTGGATTTAGGCAATAACATAGTGGAAACCATACTAGGGAGAAAATGTTTTTCTTGTTGGTGTTATTTGTTTCATAAGCTACAGACGGAGCCTGAAGTTATGCCAGGTAGCCTTCGAAACGCTTTTGCTTTGCATTAGTGGAAGTAGATAAACGCTACTTCAATCAATCTCCGGTCTAGCTTGTGAACGTGACATTTGACTTGTGAATTACCCCAGTATATCAGATCGTTCTGGACTTTTGGGTGATTGAGTCTAGAATTTGATAGGCTGAAACAAGTTGGTTTTGTCCTTTGATTTTTGAATAGATCAACACACTGGCTTCCAGAAGACATACTAGAGCTAATCTCGATCCTGATCCGCCTCCAGTGTATGAGAATCCCAATCTGATTTCAAGAATCCTCCGTCGAGAAAGTCCCGTGATCCCTTTGTTTAAATCTCATTCATGCCCTACTGTATTTGAATTCCTTGAAGATATTGAGTTTGATGATTAATTCGAGTTGTCGTTGTTTGAAACTAAGTCTGAAAGTGCTACTGGTTCTACTGTCATAAATCCCGAGTTTATCAAGTATCTTGAGATTGAACAAGCTAATAGATCCATTGATAGTTAAATCTTGAACATTCAAAACTCTATTGTGGCAACTAATATTCCTGAGTTTATCGAATCTGCTTCTGAAACTTTTGGTCCATCAGCAGTTACTTCTAATTCACAAGTTCACACTGAGCCTTCTTTCATTCCTACCATTCCCGTGCAACCATCTGTATTTGATCAGAAATCTGCAGTAGTTCCTCCTCCATCCCCACCACATACACCTTGTACGTCTACTACTCCTACTCCACCCGTTTCTCCAAGACAGATTATAAATCCACCAAGAGCAATGGCTGCTAGATTCGCACCTCTTGTCTTGCCCCATAACTTGGATGTCATGCCTGCTGATTATCAGAGTAAGATCCCATTGTTTGATGGAACTCCTCAGAGTGTTCCTGCTCAGCAGCATATTGATAGAATGACAGACTTCTTTGATCTCCATGAAATTGATGAAGAAAATGTCACCATGAGATTGTTTGTGCAAACTTTTGGAGGTGAGGTACGCAAGTGGTTTAGAGCTTTGCAGCCCAGAAGTATTAATACATTAGCCGAGCTTCAGAGACAGTTTTTAGATCGATGGGAGATAAAGAAATATCCACTTCAAATTACTTCTGAATATACCAAGATCAAGCGCAATGATGGTGAGTCCGTCCAAGACTATATTATCAGATTTAACGCGGTTTATAATGCAATTCCTGATGATTTGAGGCCATCTAAGAAGTCAGATTTGCTTAAGTTTCCATATGGTTTTGATCCAAACATGGCCTATTCATTACGCGAAAGAGATCCACCCACTTTGGAGGATATGCAGAAGATTGCGGTGAGTGTGGAGGCAAATTTGAATGACAAGAGAGCTAGATTGAGAGCTGAGAAGAAAGTTGTAATAAAGGAAGAAGCTTCTACATCAGATCAGCTACTTCGCAAGGTGGAAAATATGATTGAAAGAATGACACTTGATAAGCCCGAACCGCAAATTCAAAATCCCAATTTCCGTGGTCAGCAGCAGCCACAATTCAGGATCAAACAACGAGAGCAGCGAGCACAAGAACCAGCAGTCTAGCAGCAAGTAAAGACACCTCTTCAGTAGAATTTTGTTGGTCAGGATTCAGATGATGAAGATGATGTAGTAGGGGAGGAAAATCACTTCTTTACTCCTGATGATTTTCCCATTTATATCACTGAATATGAGGAGTATGCAGAAATTTCAGCTGTACAAAGAGATGAGGATTTTATCTTGGCCAATGATGCAGCCCTTGAGGAAGAGTCGGATAAATATTAGAGAGGTTATATGAATGTCTTGTCAGCCCAACAGAAGCAATATTATCTTAGAAACAGAGATGTGCCTGTCAACCCAATCCAAAAGACAAAGGAAGTTTCAGCACCTAAAAACGATTCACCTGTTGCACAAAAGAAAGCAAAAGAGATAGTTGATCCCGCTGCCACCAAGTCATCATCAGCAGAGAAATCAAATCAGCCAATTACATCAAGGGAGAAGGCTGAAAAGAAAGATGTTCCAACCAAAAATATCAAAAAGACTTCAGCCTTTAGTTTGGAGGATGAGATTTCTAAATTGAAAGTTTCCATTCCTTTGACTGAACTAATGAGGAACAATAGTTATAAGGGTCAAGTTTCTAAAATTTTGAATTTCGATCCAATGTCTGATATGGTGAATATTGAAGATGATCAACCTGAACTGATATTTGGACCAGCTTTAGATGGTGAGTCTCCAGATAGAGAAGTGCCTCCTTTTTATATCAGTCTTCGATTGCATGAGTTTGTATTGCATAACGCCATGTTTGATTCCGGTGCTTCCCATAATCTTATGCCGAAGGAAATCATGGAGAAGTTGGGTTTGGACATCACTAGGAAGTACGATGATCTTTATTCATTTGATTCTAGCAAAGTGAGATGTATTGGGCTCATTAAAGACTTGGTTGTTAGTTTGGATCATATTCCAACAAAGAATTTTTTGATGGACGTAGTTGTGGCAGACATTCCTCCCAGATTTGGTATGCTACTTTCCAGATCTTGGGGAGAAAAATTGAAAGGGACATTACAATTATATTTCTCCTATGCAACGATTCCCATGTTTGGCCAAATGAGAAAGTTGTACCGGGAACAAAAAATGAAGTACATGATTACAAGCAACGAGAAACCGGTTAATCATCCGATTAATTATGTACATACAGATTTAGAGTCTTTTGTTTTGTATGCCGATAGTTTAAATGATGTAGATAGTCAGATAGTTCAAGCAGAAGATATTCCAGAGATTACCGAGAATTTCAGAGAAGTTTTGAAGAAAGAAAGGCAAAAACTGGAAAGCACAGTTGAGCAATCAGCTAAAGATAGTAGACAGCAAGCAGAAAAAACAGAGCTAGCACAATTTTAGCACTTAGAAGATGATGAAGAGGGTCTATGGACCATGGATTTCGATGATGTAGTGGGAAATGATGGTGCTAGGATTGGTAGTTGGGTACGCAGTCCTTTTTCCGCTCCAAATAAGGTGTCTAGTAATGTACGGGTATGTTCTTACAAGTTAGCATTCGATTGTTCGAACAATGAGGCTGAGTACGAAGCTCTGATTGCTGGCCTAAAAATTCTTAGAAAGCTGAATGCTAAGAGAATTACAGTCTATGGCGACTCCGAATTGGTGATTAAGAAAGTGAAGGGTGAATACCAAACGAAGCATCCCCGAATGCGAGCTTATCGAAATGTTGTTCTTGATATTTTGAAGTTGTTTTTATATTATACCTTGACTTGTATTCCTCGCATTCAAAATGGAATTGCAGATGCACTTGCTAAGGCAGCGACTAATTTGAAGATCCCAATGAATTCAAGTAATAAGTTCGAAATCCATGTGAAGCACCGTCCTACCTTCCCGGATAATCAAAGATGTTGGCAAGTTTTCCAAGATGATGATGAGATTAATGAATTTTTGCAAAACAAAGGTAAGTTCAAAGATACCTCAATTGATGTAGAATATGATGATGGTGAAGCTGATGTGCAAGTCAATCAAATGGAAGTGTTGCAGCTGAAAGATAATTTTATTCCTAAAGGTTTGATACCTTTAGAAGAGCTCTTCTATCAGGATGATGTAGCTAAAAAACCAACCTTACGGCCAACTGAAAAGGGAGTTGAAGATGTAAACATTGGAATAGCTGAGAATCCAAAGATGGTGAAGTTATCCAAATCATTGCCACCGGAGGTAAAAGCTAAATATATCAGTTTGTTGTCTTCTTTTGCTGATGCTTTTGCTTGGGACTATTCAGACTTAAAGACGTATGATACTAATATAATTCAGCACACTATTCCAATCAAGCCTAATCAGAAGCCTTTCAGACAAAAGCTAAGAAGAATCAACCCGAAGTTGCTGCCATCAATTGAGAAGGAGGTAAACAGGTTGTACAAAGCAGGAATCATTGTTCCCATCAAATTTTCTGATTGGATTTCCAATTTGGTGCCAGTGCGGAAAAATACAGGTGAGATCTGGTTGTGCATTGATTTCCGAAATCTGAACAAGGTGTCATTGAAGGACAATTATCCATTGCCCAAAATGGATCATATACTTCAGCGAGTAGTTGGAGCATCTCGTATGTCACTACTCGATGGTTACTCCAGGTATAACCAAATTCTGGTCCATGAGGACGACAGAGACAAAACAACGTTCACCACTCCGTGGGGAACTTTCCACTATGCCAAGATGCCTTTCGGTTTAAAGAATGCTGGTGCGACATTTTAGCGGGCGATGGACATGGCTTTTGCGAATGAGAAGGATGTTTTTCTTGTTATATACCTTGATGATTTGACGGTCTTTTCCAATTCGGATGAAGAGCATATGTATCACTTGAAAGTTTTCTTTCAAAGTGCAGAAAATATGGTGTGTCACTTAATCCGAAGAAGAGCTTGTTTTCCATGGAAGAGGGCAAACTACTTGGTCACATTATTTCAAAAGATGGCATTCGTATTGATCCAGCACATGTAGAAGCAATTCAGCAAATTGACCCTCCCCGGAACAAGAAGGAGATTCAGTCTTTTAATGGTAAGATGAAATTTTTACACCGGTTTGTGCCTAATCTTGCTGAACATTTAAGAGAGATTACAAACATGCTTAAAAAAGACAGCCAAGTGAAGTGGACTGAAGAGGCTGTAAAATCCTTTAATTTGGTGAAGTTGGCACTATCTTTAGCTCCGGTGTTAATTAGCCCGGATTACACCCAAGATTTTATTTTGTTTTCATTTGCTTCAGAGCATACCATGGCAGCTGTGTTAATGCAGAAAAGAGATGAGCATGAGAAGCTAATAGCTTTTTTCAGTCGGACTATAAGAGATGCAGCCTTGAAGTATAACATCATTGAGAAGCAAGCTCTGGCACTGTTGAAAGCATTAAAGGATTTCCGGGTATACATTCTGCATTCTCATATTTTGGCTTATGTTCCTAACGCTGTCGTGAAAGATGTTTTAGTACAAACTGATCCAGAAGGAAGACGAGGCAAGTGGATTGCAGCTTTGCTGGAGCATGATGTGGAGATAAAGCCCACGAAGCTTATCAAAGGACAGGGGCTGGCGAAGCTTATGGCTGAATCAAATTTGCATGCACTAGACATAAATCTGATTGCTGCTATGTCTGATGAGGATGAGGAGAATTCGCCACTTCAGGTATCGGAAATTTTTGTTGCTTCTCCGTGGTATTCAGATATTGCGTATGTTCAAAATTTGTCACCACCGCCCGGCATGACTAAAAACAAAGGTAGAACTCTGAAATTGAAGGCTGCAAAATTTTGTATTTTGAATTCTGCACTTTATTGGAAAGATCCTGGTGGCGTTTTGTTGAATTTTTTGGTGGAAGAAGAAGCGAAGTAGGTAATGGAGGATTTCCATAAAGGAGACTGCGGGGGTCACCTTTTTTGGAAAACAACAGCCAATAAGATTTTGAGAGCGGGATACTATTGGCTGACATTGTTTGTTGATGTGTATAAGACTGTCAAAAGCTGCCATGAGTGCCAGATTTTTGAAGGAAGACAGAAATTACAGCCTTTGCCACTTAAGCCTATTGAGGTAAGCGCCCCTTTTCAGCAGTGGGGTTTGGATTTCATTGGGGAGATCCATCCTCCTTCTTTAGGACAGCATAGATGGATCCTAACAGTGACATATTATTTCATGAAATGGATCGAAGCAGTTCCCACCAGGCAAGCTACGGATTCGGTAATCATTTCTTTCCTTGAGAAAAACATTTTGTCTCGTTTTGGTTGCCCGAATAAATTGATCACTGATAATGCAGCAACTTTCAAATCAAGAAAGATGATTGAGTTTTGTGACAAGTATAAAATCATTTTGGGGCATTCAACCGCCTATCATCCGCAAGGCAACGGATTGGCGGAATCTTCCAACAAATCTTTAGTCAACATCATTAAAAAGTTGTTGGAAATAAACAAGAAGAGTTGGCATAAGAAGCTGGTCAATGCATTATGGGCAGATCGGGTGAGTCAGAAGAAATCCATTGGTATGTCTCCCTTTGAATTATTTTATGGAGTTGATACAGTGTTCCCTACCTCTCTCGCGGTTCTGGTGGTAAAACTTCTACAGGAAGCTGGCAGTGAAGAAAACCATATGCAGAGAAGAATAAATCAAATGATTCATTTGCAAAAAACGAGAGAAGAATTTTTCCAAAACACATTTAAGTTGCAGGAGAGAATCAAGAAAATCTATGACAAGAAAGCAAAGGCGGACAAGTTCCAACTGGAGGAAGTAGTGCTGAAATGGGATGCCAGAAATGAGGATAAAGGTAAGCACGGTAAGTTTGAAAATCTGTGGAAAGGACCCTTTAAGATTGCTGCATATCGAGGTCAGAACGCCTTTCTTCTGAAGGAGATGAATGGGGAAGACTGTCCAGGAGGGCCGGTCAATGGTCGGCTGCTCAAGCGGTATCACTTCTAAGGTGTTTTCTATTGATCACATTGTCATTGTACATACCATTTCTTTCAGTTTCATCGCAAGTGTGCACTGTGATCTTTTCTT
The DNA here is from genome assembly GCA_034641835.2 of Pinus albicaulis. Lineage (NCBI taxonomy): Eukaryota > Viridiplantae > Streptophyta > Pinopsida > Pinales > Pinaceae > Pinus > Pinus albicaulis. Next base: position 836,934,933 of record CM076578.1, read on the forward strand.
TAGTTTGGGGCTCGAAGTGAAGGCTATAATTCTGAAGAAGGATCTCAGTTTTGGTTTGAGTCTGTCGAGTCAGTTTGGTTCAGTCGTTTCAGTGTCAAAGTTTGAGTCGGTTTAAGTCAGGTTTTCAGTCAATAAATCAGTCAACAGTCTTGTGTTGCTTTGTCAAAATAATGGACTCCATAGCCCAATGGACGAAGGCACTGTCTATCTCTCCTAGAGATCTGTAGTTCTTGGCACCTCCAAGGAGCTACCATCCCCATTGGAGCCAATGTTAGAGTCGGTCTGGTTATACCTCCGTCAGAGATCAAAAACTCTTTGTTGCATTTCATTTTAGGTGTCTCATTCATCCAATCAGTTGCATTCCACTAGAAGCATAGATTATCTGACGGAAGGTTCTTGTCTTTCATTTTCCCTCATGTCATGTATTTGCTGGTTTGTGTCTGATCATTAAAGTTCATCAAAATTCATCAAAGTCAATTTTACAGTCATTCATAGTCATGGATAGTCTTTTGGTCAGCAAAGAGTCTTTTCAGTCATTAGGTCTAGGGTTTCACAAATTTCGTCTTCAAAGTGTCCAATAATGCCAGCAGGCACATGAGGATGTTTCTAATAAGTTTTCATTCCAAATTTTTCATCATCAATAGTGTTGAGAATGATTCTTCTTCAAAACTCTGTTTTGAAGAAGAAATCATCAAATTTATCTTTTTTGTAATAAATGTAATTTCATCCTTTGTAATTTTTAAAGTTTTCAGTCATGAAGTATTTCAGGCGCAGCCCTGGTTATCCTTTGCCAAAATCTAATGCCAATCATCCCTGCAAAAAAATTCCAAGAGTTTCATTATTTTAGCCAAAAATCAGGAGGAAACATGAAAATCAGAGTTTACATTAAAAATGTGAAAAGTGCCAATTTCAAAACATTACAAAAGTGGGTCTTTACAAAGCAAAAATCAAATTCATGACTTTACAAAGATATTTCCATGTTTATCAAGCCATTTGTATTCAAAAAGCATCAGAGAAAGTCGAGCTCAGTTGTGAAAAAATGAAATTGTGAGTTTGAAGGCCGACTGTGTGTTGGAGTGATGCGCGACACATTTGGAGGAAGGCACATCGCACATAGACTGTGTGGCGCATTGGGCCAGTTTTCTCTGTGGTAATTTGAACGTGTGCGGTGCATCCAGGAGGCGCGGTGCACTGGGTTTGTGCGCGACGCACAGAGCCGACAGGCCAATTTTATATCACTGCTTCCCAAATTTTCAAAACAAATTCAACTCTTTCGCTCCAAGTAAGTGTGTGATGCGTTTGCCACTGCTATTAGATTGTGTTTGGTGTTGTTTGGAGGCAAGACATGAGAGTTTAAATGGTGAAAATATAAACCCTATACTCATATCAAAATCTGCTCCTTAGGGTTTCAAATGGTGTTTAAAAAATCATTTTCATGCTGAATACTCACTGTCATATTATCATAAGGTCCCTCTCCTATTTCCTTATATCCCATCACTAAACCCTACCATTGCCTACCACTTCCGCCTTCTATATGTATCAAAATCCAATTCCCCTTGGTCAAGTGGCCTTATGATCCTTAATTGGCCTTGACTCAAATACCTGCCCTCACTAAACATTCTCATTGTCCTATCTACAAACCATTCTGATCTTGACCTTCCCACACCATCATTTGTTAAATTCCTAAAATTCCCAAACCCCACTTTCTAACGGTGGGGATTTTATCGCGAGAAACACATTGGCATTCTAATTCCCCTTGACAGTCCACTTTTCCCACTGCCTTTGTTTACCACAGTCCCTTCATATTTTGACTCACATTTGGCAATTGGAGGCAAATACACCAAACTCTTATTTTCACCACATATATATCAGTATATACTTGTCATACACATTGCAAACACCATGATGGACACAGATTCATCATATGAGCAAGACAGTGACTCTACTGGAGAGCTTAATGTACCAAGGAGGCCTCGAAAAGGGGGCAGACACGTCAGAGAAGAGCCCACTTCATTGACTCAATTGCAGGCCTGCCCACTTGCAATGGCTTGTTTTCAACAACAGTCATGCTTTCAGTATTGTGACATGATTGCTCAAACTCAGCATCATCAGGAGTTGGTTTGCTTGTTTGTTTTACATTTGCGAGATGGTCAGGTTACCCTCGCTGGTGTAAATTTCACCTTGACACCAGAAACCATTTCTCAGGCAACATGCATACCGAATGTAGGTGAGCAATGGAACAAGAGACATCAACTAGACAAAGTGTATTATGAGCCATACATCAGGCCTGGCTATATGAGGCAGCTCAGCAGGGTATTCCCATTCCGGTTTCTGAAGGAGTCCTATGCGCCATTGATGAAACTCATCATCAGATACTTCAGTTGTGAGGGCCGGTTCTCGCACCTTTATGCTTACCATATCCGATTATTGATGCATTTCACGGGAGTGAGGATGATGAGCATTCCATATTTCATGTGTTGAAACATAGAGCGGATGACTTCTCTTGTGCAGAAGAAGACTCCCGAGCATCAGCATAATAACATTTATCATTATGCGCTCATCAAGATCATTGTTGTACATCAGCTCGGATTGTAGGGCATTGCATGGGAGGAGTTCATTTCCCGTGACTTATTTACAGCCCCTCAGCCTCCTCCAGAGATTTTTCATGATGCGGGTGAGCCTTCACATCAGTTTGAGGGTCCTGAGACAGAGCCTATTAGTGTTCCAGTATGTGTTACCTATCAGAGAGGCACCAGAGCCTTATTTGCAGCAACACGACGAGTACTATCTCCACCCGGGGTGGAAGGGGTTTCGTTACCTTCATCAGAAGCGCGAGTACTATCTCCACTTGGGGTGGAAAGGGTCTCGCCTTCGACATCAGCACAGGTACAGGACAGAGGCAAGAGGCCTATACAGGATGAAGGCCCTTCAGGAGGCCAAGACACTGATTTACACTCATTGATGTTGATTTGAGTTCTCCCAGCTCAAAGCTGAAATAGACCATCCAGGAGCAGAAAGCTGAGATCGACACATTGACCGAGAAATTTCAGAGAGCTCAGTGGGTTATAAATTACTTGGATCAGCGGAATAAACAATTGGAGGATTAGCAGACACTCATTGAGTTGCAGAAAATCCGTGAAGACCGGGAATTGGCCCGAAAAATACCAAGTGACATGACACCCTTTGAGCGGGAGATTTGGCTTACGAGAGTCAACATTCATCTTGAGAAACTATTAGCGAAGGCAAACAAGGACAAGGACATTCTCAGACATATGAAGAACCACTATTGGGCCTGCACACATGTTTGAAAAGCGAGGATTAAGATCCTGAAGGCGAGTCTGAGGAGAGCACTGAAACGTCGGAAAAGGCTTGATCCACTTCAACTATGGGCTAAAGCTTCTTTGGCTGAGCATGGTACTTGATGGGGAACCTTCACTCCAAATTTCAGGCAAAAGGTGGAAAAGGTACCTAATCTCATTTACAGGTTTTGGTCTAAAAACGGAGTTTTTACGCAACGCGTGGCTGCCACCTTTAGCCTTTATGATTGGGAGACATACACAAGGAGAAAGCCTGATATTTCTCGGTTTTATGAAAAGTGTGTGCTCGGGGAATGGCCTAAAGAGTTTCATCAAGTTATGCCTGGCTTAAAAGGTCAAAAACATCATAAAAATGGCCTTTCTGCCACCTTTTGCACCCACAAGAAGGAGTGTTGGGAGATTGAAGTTTTGGAGGGGCAAATGACATCCAAATCCAAAAATTCCACTTGGGTTGGAAAGTAGACAGGTAGGGATTTCCAACGAGCTATCATGAGCTCAATTTGGACTTCAGGAAGTGCCTCAAAATCAGCTCCAAACTTGTGTTACGCATACAGATTTTGAGCGCGGCGCATAGAGGATTTTGGCCTATTTTTCACTCTTTAGCTCAGAATTCCGCCCAGTTTTGACTAGTTTTACTTTTTGATGTAACTCTTGATCTATCTTGATGTAATTTCTTGACCATGATGTAAATTTGGCATATTTTTACTTTTTCTAGAGGATTCATTCACTAAAAGGTGAAAATTAAATGAATGAATCAGTTTCCTACCATATAGAGGCAAGTTGTTTGATTGCCTAGATTTCAGTTCCTAGTTTAGAATTGGTTGAAACAGTTCCTAGAAGGATGATCTCGACCCCTAGAGGCATGGGAAGGGGTTAGGACGGTCTATATGATGTATTTTCTGAGACATTTTTAGGGTTGGACTCTTGGGAATAGTTTGGCAACTCATTGTATATTCATTTCAGCATTTTTGGCAAAGGAAAGACCAGAGTTTTGCAGCACTTGTTGGGATCCTTGTGGCTCTAAGTTTTGATGGTGTTTTTCTCCATGTTATTGTAAGTTCCATTAATGTTTTATGTATGCCATTTCCCTTCTCTTTGCTTCTGAAATTAACAAATGAGTAACTAAGGTAGAATTCATTAGTTTGCTGGTGCTCTGCCTTAAAATTTTGTTTAGTTTTATATGTTTTCGTCTGTTTGAAGAGGATCCTTGCACCCTCTTTCCATCTTCAGCTCCTTAGCAGTCTTTTCTATCCATTCATTGAATCTAAGACATCAAAGTCATTGCCTTCCTTGCCCCAACTTGAACTCTGCAAGAATTTGGCCTCATCCCTAAGCCCAAAATTGCCTTTCCCTTTTTCCAACAAAAAATCCCTAAAAATCAAATCAAAACCTCCTATTTAAATACCTAGCCTGAAATCAGTATTCATTTCAAGTCATCTCAGACCCTATTGATTATTTTTACTGAGTGTGACTCGGAGAGAGCCCTCTCCTATTCTGGTAGGGCTAACTACCAGACTGATCGTGGTTTGGTGTTATCCTGAACTCTGCCTTCCTTCAGCCTGAGGTGGATTTAGGCAATAACAGAGGCAGGCTAGCAGGTGGCAAGGATCGGTGCATGGATTTGCAAGATCGGGCCTGATTAGTGTGTAGCGATTGTATTGTACTGAGAGCTTGATATGATAAGCTTTGTATGAGGATTGTTACATGATATCTATGAAATATATTATATACAGATAGTTAGGGTTTTTAGCTTAAGGCTTTCTCATTAAACAACTGTGTTAATGTGTGTGAATTTTTATGGTTTCATGTGTGCATTGCAATTGATTTAATTTCCGCATGTGATGATCAATAGTGGAATAGATTATGCATTGTGCATGAAGTTAAATAGTGTGTGATCAGGAGAATATTGGATATATAACACATAAGTTATATAATTTCTACATGGTATCAGAGCAATATTGATCATAGAAAATTTCAATTATTGAAGCGGTTGAGTTTTGTGCTAGTGGAATTCGAATTTGTTGTAGTGTTTTCTTGGTGTCGAAGTTGAGCATTCATTGAAATGTATTTCAAAGGATTGCGATTGGAGTATGCCCTTGATGGCAGCTCAAATTATATTGCATAGAAGGACATGATGGAGGCGGTGCTAGATGATAATGGGTTGAAGGAGTTCATAGATGTAGAAATTCCAAAACCTGCTTCTAGCGATGCAGCTGGACTTGACGCATGGAAAAAGAAGACAACAAAATGTCGAAGGATTCTGTTGGAAGGTGTGAAGGATCACATAGTGTCCAGCCTTCATGGTAAATATTCTCCATTCTTGATATGGAAAGCTTTGATAGAATTTTTCCAAAGCAGAAGCGACCAAAGGAAGTTGGCGCTTAAAGACAAGCTCACAAAAATAAAAATGGATAAAGGCGACAGTATACCAAAATACCTCACAAAGTTCGTCCACTGCAAGGATGAGCTGGGAAGTGTGGGGGTTTACTGTAGATGAAGAGGACTTGGTGAGCTTGGCTCTCCTTGGGATTCCAAATATTTGGCATAGCTGCGAGGACTCTATCAATGGTCGGGAGAAACTATCGGGATGGGAGCGACTTTGGTCGAATCTTGTGCAGGAGGAGATAAGGTAGGGTACCAGGGATGGATCTTCATCGAATAATGAAGATGAAGAAAATTGCGCTTTGGCTGCCAAAGCAAGGAAAGGGAAGGGAAAGAAAAATCCTTCTCAATCCGGTGCGAAAGGCAAGAAGCAGGACTTGTCCAAGGTGAAGTGCATTCATTGTCACCAACACGGACATTACGCCACTAATTGTCCACAGAAGAAGAAAAATAAGCAGGCTGTTGGATCTGCAGCTGGAGAGGCCTTAGCCTCGCAGTTTGAGCTGGATTTTTTTTTGATCGCATGCTTGGTTTCAAGTGTGATGGGATCAGTGTGGTTTCTTGACAGTGGTGCGTCTTTCCATATTACCGGAGACAAAGATTTTTTTAGTGATCTGGATGAGAAGGATCTTGGAGTGCACATCGAGATGGGCGATGATGGTAGATACAGTGCGACTGGTATCAGGACCATTTCCTTTGAGAGGGAGTCAGGTAAACCTTTCATCTTAAAGGATTTCATGCATGTTCCAGGATTGAAGAAGAATCTGATATATATGGCGATGTTGGAAGACAAGGGATGATGTTGTTTTTAGCGAGGGAAAGGCTTTCCTATGTAGTAAAGAAACTGGTGAAACTTGGAGGATAGAGTTTCAAGTTAAGAACCTTTATCAATTGCAGGTAGATGGCTGCACAGCAATGGCAGGCAAAGCAGAAGCAGTGGTGAACCAGGATGAGGGTGAATTGTGGCACAGGAGATTGGGCCATCTTCACCATGGCGCTTTGAAAATTTTGCAGCAGATTTCTAGCGGGCTTCCCAAGGGTACACTTGCGCAGTCAAATCAATGCAAGGGATGTACTTTGGGAAAATTTGTGAAGACTAATTTTCATGAGAAGGATAGTCGCGCCACGGCGATCCTTGAGAGAATTCACACAAACGTGTGTGGACCTTTCTCAGTAGCTTCGACAACAAAGCACATGTATTATGTGATATTTTTTTATGACTTTTCTCGTAAGTGCTGGATCTTCTTCATGTAGAAGAAGAGTGAGACATACTAAAAGTTTTGTGAGTTCAAGGCGCTAGTTGAGAAAGAGTCAGGGAATTAGGTGAAAGCTCTTAGGAGCGATAATGGTGGTGAATACATCACTGGCGAATTCAAAGACTTTTGTAGTGCAGAAGGATTTCGAAGAGAGCTCATAACGCCTCATAACCCACAGCAGAATGGGGTCACGGAGAGAAAGAACGGAACGATCGAGGGTGCTGCACGGGCGATGTTGCATGATTAGGGCCTTCCCATACACTTGTGGACTGAAGCATGCAACACTGCGGTTTCTGTGAAAAACCATTGTCCTCATAGAGTACTTGGCATGAGTATGCCTGAAGAGGCGTTTTCTGGTAAGAAGCCTGATATTTCTCATTTGAAGATTTTTGGCTCACCTGTTTACATTCATATGACGAAGGATGCTAGGAAGAAGCTAGAGCCAACTCCAGAGGTTGGGATATTTTTGGGGTACACAGAAACACCCCACAATTATTGTGTGTATTTTCCAGACAATTGGATGACTTTTGTGCGACAGGATATCAAATTTCATGAGGAGAAAGCCATGAAGTTGTCGCTTGAGAGGGAGCTACACTTGCATGCAGATGAGGAGCTACTAGTTCCTAAATATGAGTCTCAGGATGTGGATCAGCCACAAGAGGAGGTTCATGGAGTGGAAGAAACCACTCATGCAGCGCCAAACATCAACGGACAGAAAGAGCACATATGGAGGGATATTCAGTATCGGGTCTACAACAGTTTCTTGGTACAGCAGGAAACAGAGATCCGTGGCACTCAGTTCAGTGGAGGCCGAGTACATGGCAGCAAGTTTTGCTGCATGCGAGGCTATATGGATGAGGAAGATCCTGGTTGGGTTGTTCGGTTCTCACTTAGATCCTGCTGTGATTTATTGTGATAATCAGAGTTGCATTAAAATCTCGGTTAATCCAGTATTTCATGATATATCTAAACATATTGACATTTGGTACCATCATATCAGAGATTGTGTGCAGCGGAAGATCATGTTACTATATTACATTCCCACGGAGGATCAGGATGCAGATATTCTGACGAAGGCACTCACCAGGAGAAAATTCAAATACCATAGAGACATGATCGGGGTGGCAGATAATCCCTATCTTGTTGAGATTCAACAAAATGATGAGCTTAGTGAAAAGAGTTGTCTTCACTAAGTGGGCCCGCAGGCTATTTTTGGCGCAAAGTCTATTTTTAGACTATGTCTATTTTAGACATGTCGATCATATTCTATGAGTTGCAGGATGCTATTTGTGGATGGTTGGTCAAGTTAGAAAAATAAATGGACTTCTATTTTTAGACATATTGGGCGGAATCTATTTTTAGATTGCCAGTCTTAAAATAGATATGTCGAATATTATTAGCTCTTAATAATATTTGGACTCTAAACATTATCTTATTCTCTTGGAGCATGGCTTCCGATTAGAGGTACACAGGATGGCTGTGACTGACGAGGAAAGGAATTACGATACTAGGGATTTACTGGAAAGCTAATGCATGAGGTCGGTTAGAACTCATGTGACGAGAGTTGAGTGAGTTATAAGGGTTTAATTAGGTGTATTTAGTTTAACTCAATTAGCTAGAGTTGAGCTGATTGTATCTAGTCTAAGCAGTTGATACACTTACAGCCTGGGGAGTAATATAGGGTAAAAAAAGAAGATACCTAAAGAATAATATGATGTAATAATATACAATGATGCATCGTGGGCCATAGTTAATAAATAAAGTGGTTAACCCACATTATGTAAGGGACCACATGTAGCTAGGGAATAAAGTGATAAGCCCATTGTATTGGGTGTATGGTATTGAGAGACACATGGTAACTACCCATGGTATTGCATGTATGAAACCTATATAGAGGCTAGAGACTCTCCATTGAGAGATGTAAATGATTATTGTATGGGCAAACATATGGCTTGTGGAGTGATCTCCTTCCTTAAGGAGTGAATGTATGGTGTTGTCCTACCCTAAGGGTTTTGATATTAATGAAGATCTGAAGTTTTATCTTCAATGGTGTTATTTCTTGGGCATATATTTCTATTTCTATACATTTTCTTGTCAGATCTACTAAAAGTGGTATTAGAGCACTTTCTTGGGCAGAGTTTGGGAGATTTGTTTTTTCTTTTTTTGCAAGAAATTTTTGAGCATATTATCCATTTTTATACATTTTCTTGTCAGATCCACTACAAGTGGTATCAAAGAAGATATGAAAATTTTGGCACAAAATTTTTAGAAATAAATAGAAAATCTATATTCCTTGTGCAAAAATACCCAATTTCAAAAAAAAAATCAGTCGAATCGGAGTCCGAATGAGGGCGATATCGCTGATTTAAATTCAACTGTGTTGTAGAAATGTTTCTTATGGCAATTTGTATACGGTGGCTCTCCTGAAATTTTTTGTACATTTTGGTTCCAAATTTCAGACAAAAAATTATAGATCTGAGCTCCCCTTAAAAAAAAACCCAATTTCAAAAAAAAAATCGGTCAAATCAGAGTCTGGGTGAGGGAGTTATCACTGATTTAAAATCAACCATTTTTCAGAAATTTTATGACGGCGAGACTGTTGCAGCGCAGATCTGTGTTTTCAGAGTACCTAGATTGGGATTTCAATCACATGAATAGATGCAGAATGACTATTCCATTTTCGAAAACAGGTTACATTAAGGATTCTGAGTTATATTGACCAAGTAATGTCCATTTTAAATTTTTGCCAAAGTAAGTGATTTTCTTCAAAACCCTTATTTTGTTTTAGAGGTTCTTGCAAGATGAAGTTTACAGGAAAAGATGATGGCCCTACTATTGAAGATTTTTTACAATATCACAAGGCTCAATACCAAAATTTTTGGATATGCTCCATAGGGCTTCATATGAAAGATGAGGCAAATAAATGGTGGACCTCACTTGATAGCTCAGTGAGGAAACTTCCCGAGAAAAAACTTGAAAAAGTCCTTTTGAACAAGTGGTCTCAAGCCTGAAAGAAGGACAGTAAGAGCCATAAAGACTTATTTTCTACTAATATTTCCATATTACAAGTTCATGGAAGTATTTAGAAACAAAACATCATTGTGTCTATCATTCCTAATTGCAAGCATAATTGTATCAATGTGAATTTGGCTAAAAAATTGCAAGTTCCAGCAAAGCATATTGAAAACACACAGGTTGATAATGAAGATGTTCAAATTTATAAAGATTTGAAGATTTCTATGGATAAGTATGTGTTGCATTCTGATTTTTATGCTTCAGATATGGCTATTTTGGATGTTTTTTTGGGACACCCTTGGATGGAATCCGTTGATACTGTCAATTTTAATGTGCAAAAGAAATTCATGAAGCTCTGGTATAAAAAGAAGAAAATTACATTGCATGATATTTGCATTAGGAACCATGCATAGTTAGAGGAGAAATAAGCACAAATATCTAATGAAACAGACACATCAGATGATGAGCCTTTGATGGTAGACAACCAAACACAGACATCAAAGCAAGTACCAACAAAAGAACCAGACACCACTCCATCACCAATAATGGAGGAATTAATGAAAGATATTACATTATTAAAGCTTCAACATATCACCACCCGCATCAACCAACAAGACAACAAACAACAAGGTGGCACCGAATTAGCAACAAGGACAACAACCCCTGGACAACATAGAGAGGTGCGACGATCCACTAACAACACATCAACAAGGAAGAACCACCAGAACTCGCTTCCATCTCAAGCGAGCGAGGCACCGACTAGATAAAGTGTTCACCATTCTCTTGGATGGCTAGATGCACGTGAATGGTACTAGTGGAATACTCTTTGGAGTAGATCTTATTATTTGTGTTCTTCTTATGTTTCGGGGACGAAACATGTTTAAGGGGGGTGTAATGTAGTGTACCTAGGGGGGATAATATAGGGTACAAAGGGAGGTACCTAAGGGAATAATATGATGTAATAATATAAGAATGATAAATAAATGGGCCATATTTAATCAATAAAGTGGTTAACCCACGATATGTAAGGGACCACATGTAGCTAGGGAATAAAGTGATAAGCCCATTGTATTGGATGTATGGTATTGAGAGACACATGGTAACTACCCATGGTATTGCATGTATGAAACATATATAGAGGTTAGAGACTCTCCATTGAGAGATGTCAAGGATTATTGTATGGGCAAGCATATGGCTTGTGGAGTGATCTCCTTCCTTAAGGAGTGAATGTATGGTGTTGCCCTACCCTAAGGGTTTTGATATTAATGAAGATCTGAAGTTTTATCTTCAATGGTGTTATTTCTTGGGCATATATTTCTATTTCTATACATTTTCTTGTCAAATATATTATAGAATTATGCTATTCCTGAGGGTTTACTGGAGCTAATGCATGAGGAATTCAGTTAAAACTCATGTGACAGAGTTTGGTGGAGTTATAGAAGTAGTTGGTGGAGTTGTATTTAGTTTGACTCAGTTAGACTCAGTTGAACTAGTTGTATCTAGTCTAACTGATCGATACACTAGTGAGAGTGGTGTGAATTAATTAGTTAATTAATTCACTAAATAATAACTCATTAATCAACTGAAGAATACATCACTTAACTACAATGCATGGACAGTTTCAGTGGAGACCAGTGGAGAGGTAGGTGAAAGAGCAAGTGTGACTCTCAGTTGTGACTATAGTGATGCATTGATTGCATCCAACACTCAGTGGAGATTCCAATGAGGATTGCGTGAGCAAGGCTGGCTGAATTCAAGTTCATTCAGAGCCATTCTTCAGCAGGGATTGCGTAGTAGAGGCAGGCTAGCAGGTGGCAAGGATCGGTGCATGGATTTGCGAGATCGGGCCTGATTAGTTTGTAGCGATTTTATTGTACTGAGAGCTTGATATGATCAACTTTGTATGAGGATTGTTACATGATCTCTATGACATATATTATATACAGATAATTGGGGTTTTTAGCTTAAGGCTTTCCCGTTAAACAACTATGTTAATGTGTGTGAATTTTTATGGTTTCATGTGTGCATTGCAATTGATTTAATTTCCGCATGTGATGATCAATAGTGGAATAGATTTTGTATTGTACATGAAGTTAAATAGTGTGTGATCAGAAGAATCTTGGATATATAAAACATAAGTTATATAATTTCTACACTTGAGAGGGAGATTGATTTGCATGCAGATGAGGAACTCTTGGTTCCAAAGGATGAACCTCAAGATGTGGAGCAGCCACATGAGGCCGATCATGGTGTGGCATAAACCTCTCATGCAGAACCATCCACTAGACATGGTAGGATGTGCACCATAGAGGCTGACAGATTGAAACTTGATGTGGCAGAACATGTAGGAGCACGTACATCATAGCATAGATATAGACAGAGACCAGACAAGTATAATGGATACATGGCTCTTATGAGCAAGTGTATTGTGATAGAGCCATCCTCTTTTGAGGAAGCAGTGCAAAAGCCAATTGGGTTGACACCATGTTTGAGGAGTATGACTCCATCGTTAGGAACAGTGCATGGGAAGTTGTCCTAAGACCAGTCAAGAAGTCAATGGTTGGATCTAGATGGATCTATAAGGTGAAGCAGGCAACAGATTGGAGTATGGAGAAGGACAAGGTTAGATTTGTATCCTAGGGATTCTCACAGGTTGAAGGGATTGACTATGAGGATACTTTTTCACCAATTGCATGGTACTCATCGATTAGATATATCCTTGCACTCTCAACGCAGATGGGTTGGAATATACATCAAATGGATGTGAAGACTTCATTTCTCAATGGAGTTATTCAAAAAATAAGTGTACATTGAGTAGCCATAAGGTTTTGATTCCTTTGACAGGTATTCACATGTGTGCAGACTCAAGAGAGCATTGTATGGGCTCAAGCAAGAACCTTGTGCTTGGTACACTAGGATTGACATCTATTTCACCGGGTTGGACTTCACGAAGAGTGAAGCGGATGTGAACCTGTACCAGATTGTGGTTGATGGTAAGATTCTGATTATTGTACTTTATGTAGATGATCTTATTATGATAGGTGGTGAATAGCTCATAACTTCTTGCAAAGAGGATCTTGCAAGAGAGTTTGAGATGAAGGACATGGGACTCCTTCACTATTTCCTTGGTTTGGAGATATGGCAGCAGGGTGGGGAGCTATTTGTTTCTAAAGGAAAGTATGCCAAAGAGATTCTGAGGAAGTTCTAGATGGAGAGATGTAAACCCATGGAGACTCCTCTTGCAGGAAACTAGAGGAAGGAGAATTCTACTTCAGATGAGGTAGTGGACGGTGTTATTTATAGGAAGGTTGTGGGTTCACTCATGTACTTGGTGAACACACGACCAGACATATGCTACGCAGTTAACCAAATTTGTCAAGCTATGGTTAAGCCAAACAATCTCTTTTGGAAGGTGGGGAAACATGTCTTGAGATATCTCAGGGGCACTATAGAGTATGGATTGTGGTACAGACGGATAAAGGGAGTGAAGCTTCAAGGCTTCACTGATGCAGATTGTGCAGGCAGTTCATAAGACAGGAAGAGCACATCAGGAGGGATCTTCAACATAGGATCAATAGCAGTTTCTTGGTACAACAGGAAGCAGATATCAATTGCACTAAGTTCAGCCAAGGCAGAGTACATGGCAGCCAGTCAGGCAGCATGTGAGTCCATTTGGATGAGGAAGATACTTTTTGGCTTGTTTGGTCATCATATGGATCTGAGGGTGATACATTGTGATAACCAGAGTTGCATAAAAATCTCGGTTAATCCAGTATTTCATGACAGGTCTAAGCATATTGACATCTGGTACCACCATCTCAGATAATGTGTTCAGAGACGCATTATGTTTGTTAACACTGGAAAATCGTACAGCAGAAGACAACATTAATTAATGTCAGGAAAAAGGATTTACAGGGTTGGAAGACATTACAGAATTTGGAAATTATTTAAAAGTCTCTAAGTTCTGAGGAAAATCAAATTTGAACAAGTCCTAAATGCTCTTTGCACACATAATCCTTCGTGAAGAGTGCCTTCCACTCGAATTTTTTCCCGATATGCATGTAATCCTGGGAGTGGCTAAATTTCACTATCCGGGACCACACAAAGCAAAGGACAAGTGATTCCTTACTTGAAGCCACCTAAGGACAGCCACCAGCGCCTCCTTAGACACTATGTGAGCACACAATGGAATATTTGGAGCACACAAAGGAATTATACCTCTCTCTTGGGTCACCATCCTCCATGTACCAAGAGAGGGAAGGGAGGATTTGAAATCTCCTATATAATGCCACCATGAGATGAAGAATTTATGAACACATTATTATGTTGGCCATAATTTCTCAAGCAATACCAGCAGTGTGTGAGCTGGAGCTGAAGATAGAGGGGACTCAATTGTTGGCCACCCAAAAAGTTCAGTCCAACACAGTAGAGAGAGTGGGAAACTGCACCGAGGCAAGCTTGGGATAAAAACATCCTTGCATCAGGACCTAGAACCCATTGTCTAGGAGCCCTTTGGCAAGAGGGTAAATTTTCACTCTTATTACTACTAGTTCTCAATAAGAGGGGCCTAGAGCCACTGTTCATATTATTGTTGTCGTTTGAATCTTTTCAGAGCTCGTGTTTATTTGTTTTAATTTTTAGTTTAGTTTTTATTATATATATGCATGCTATTTCTCTATCTAGTATGCTTATGATTCTAGCTTGTTCCACTAACTTGCTTGACTCCACTTCTTTTTTTTTCCTGTTAACAATAACTTAAGTGGGTAGAACACACCCCTTAAGTTGGTTTGATTTCGTACATACGTGCACCAAACACATCTTAACAAGATTGGCGACTCCACTAACGTTTATTACCAAGTTTATGTGGTTGTGCCTTTTTTGCAGAGACCTATGTTGGTGCTGTGGAGTGGAGTTGAATTTCCCGGATTTCTCTTGCAGTCCATAGTTCATCCTGTTAGAAATTACGGTAGAAATAATAAACAATTTATCGAGAGAAATAAACAAAGAAGGCCAACAAAAAATCATAAACATAAACACATATGTATACGCAGGAAACTTCTCAAACTGCGGAAGCACTTATTAATAAAATTTCATTAAACATTGGCCACAACCACCTTCCCTCAAGTAAAGTAAACCTTCCACAAACTTCCTCTGCAGACCTACATTACAATGAAGTATTACCAGCCTTTTATAGGCTCCATTACATGCAATACCATGGGCTAAAACCATGGGTGCACAATACCGTGTGCCCCAAAACCACTCCTATTTACCCTAGTCAACATTGACTCTATCCCGAGTCAAGTTTACCTAACAATTCCCCCCTTAAACTTGACTTGGGGATTATTGACTAAATCCAGCCAAACTTGCTAGATGAGACAACCCTGCTCACTCTAGCTCTTCCCCCCTCAAATTTTTACACATGGTAATTGTCAACTTGACATCCCCCCTATCACCTAGGTCTAACCCAGACTTTACCAGTGATTACCCAGGGGTATGCATGCCATACCAGGTCTTACAGCAGTATGCCCATTTACATGTAATAAAATTAACTCCATTAATTTTTTTATTTTTTTATTTCATTGTTGGTATTCTTTGTATGACCATTCTCTACATTCATTCATGATGTCCTCTCCAAAGAGGACATCATATTTGTACATGAATCTACCCATCAACTGATTTAAAAGATTTTTTTTTTTTTTTTATGAGTGTTTCCACGACCGCTGCTGTGCTGTGCATCTCTTCAGCGCTACGATATTCTCATTAATCAATGGATCTCAACCTATGCACATCCAATCTCACTGCTCGATCATGCTGCAATTCACCTTTAGTTATTCTTTCTTGGCCTTACATCTTACTCTTGCTGTACCATTCAAGATTAGATCTACTAATGCCCAATTGTCTCGCTGCAAGTGCCTTCGCTACTTCATCGTTGCTTGATCCACGAATGTGTGCAACCATGCCCTCTACGATTTTGCTAGACCATTCTGATTTCTAGTTCTCGTCAACTTTCAGGAGGCCTTCTTGAGTGTACTGTAACGTGATAATATCATACTTGTCTTCCAAAGTCCCACTGACAAACATGTACTTCGCCCAGTTCACTCCACTATCCACGGGAAAACATCTCTCTTTGTATATTGATTCTGCTGCCATTTCCCTTTGCATACCGACTTGGACGCGGTCGTCGATTAGGCCATCTAAGGCTTGGCGATCAGCCTTAATAGCAAGAAGTTTAAGCACCTGAACCACATGGACGCCCCATCCGACCTCAAGATCGGGATAATAGAGATTCCTAATAGTCCTGTTGGTCTCCTCCTATTTTGAAGATCTGGCTGCCTCATAATTCTCAATGAAGTGTTGGACAATCCTCCGCCTTAAATCCCTCGGGTTCGTGTTCAACCTCATTTCCTTCTGCGACGCCGTGAACAGGCAATTCCCGTCGGCCTCCACATCTCCGCCATGAAACAGAAAGAAGAGAGCAGAGACCGGCTCCGATGGGTGCTTCCAGTAGACCCCCCCGGGTACTAAGTCTGGTAAGGGACATTCTCTACTGCTCTTCCAGTCCACTCATGGAACCCCAATCCATATTTTCCTCCTCCGCCGCCACTGCTTCTTCAGCCGAAGGGTTTCGCCATAGTTGATGGATTAATGATGTGGTTGTTTCTACAGCTTGGGGAGAACGAAATTCCTCCACCACTGCTGAACCCTCGTAAATATTTCTTCTTGCAACAATAACCAGATCTCACATTTCATGTTTGAAGACCTTTACGTGGATGCACCAATTCTTCAACGCCCTCTATAGCGTTGGCAAGTCACCACCTTTATTGGCCACTAATTGCTAGCACACTGTCCTTCGCATGCTTCATTGATTTTATATGGGCATAGCATTGAAACCCTTTCTGGGATCTCAAAATCTTTGCAACTCAAGCCTGACATCGAGTTCTTTAGCGCAGATCTGAACGTTAAGAGAATCCTTTTTCAACTCCAATGCTTATTTTCCCCACTGATCCGATGCTTCAACTTTCGAACATCGATTCAGCATTGTATATTCTAGCATGGATTGTTTTTGCAGATTCAGCTACAACTTGTTTCTCAGCTACGAGGATCTAGCCATTTGGTTTGAGATCTAGATCTGTATCAACACAACAGATCATATTTCCATTCACAGGCCAATAAAACCATGACAACAGAAGAGTCTCTCTGAAGTCAAATATGGATCTGATACCATTTGTTAGAAATTACGGCAGAAATAATAAACAATTTATCGAGAGAAATAAACAAATAAGGCCAGCAACAAATCATAAACATAAACACATATGTTTATCCAGGAAAACCCCAAACTCTAGGGAAAACCCCAACCAATGAAATTTCATTAAACATTGGCCACAACCCTGCCAATCCAGCCAAGTGAGCCTTCACCGCTTACCTCCAGGCCTACATTAAAATGAAGTATTCCCATCCTTTTATAGGCTCCATTACATGCAATACCATGGGCTAAAACCATGGGTGCACAATACCATGTGCCCCAAAACCACTAATATTTACCCTAGTCAACATTGACTCTATCCCGAGTCAAGTTTACCTAACACATCCCAAGTGATAGACTGAAGTAGAAAAACTCCAAAAAAATTTCTTACAGGAATTTGTGCGCTTATTCTTCTCACAGAGATGTAGGGCGTGCGTTCAGAGCTTACCCACGTGCAGACAGCGCACCTGTTTCAACCTTTTGCGTGCAAAATACAGAATGAGAAATTTCTCCCAAGTTTCTATTTTTTCTTGCTTGTAAAGTGCTTGGCAGCCCCTAATACACCTGCCAACACTGGTTGTGGTACCCCACAGCTTGTTAAAGCTCACTCTTAGCTGCTTTTTGTAGGCTTAGTGTCAAGTTGATATTTGCAAATTTCACACATGGTTTAAGTGTGGGGGTGAAATAAATTGCATTTTGAAAAAAATTATGTTTCGCAAATTTTTGTACTTACACACCGAGATAAATAGCCAAAATAAGTGGTCCAAGACCACGCATGCATAGTTAGTTTTCTTTTTTCTAGTGTAAAAGTTTTAGTTTAGTTCAATTTTTTCACTAGGAATTTCGGGACTAGGATTGAATTTTTTATAGAAGAGAAAGTAATCTATGCTACCTTTGCACCCTCTGGTGATCCTAGGTAAGCATATGAACGCTCTCTATTCATAATTCAACTATATATATTAACTAGGAAAAATAGAAAGTGGCCCATTATCTGCACATGTTTTTCTTTTGAGCCAGGAACAATACAACATAGTTTAAATAGGGGATTTTGTAAAGGATCAATGAATATCCACACGTTAAAACTATGTGCTTGTCCACTTTTTGTTCACACACATTAACCCACTAAGCGAAGCAAAGACACCTAAAACTAACTTAACCAAACACACTAAATTATCCCCACAAGGGCCACAAAAGAATTTATAGATTAAGTTAGGATCAAGGGGGTAGGCATCCAATAAGCCGCCTTGATCATACTTCATATTGAAACATAGAATTTTTCTATCTAGGGAGCTTCAAATCCACCTATCAGCCCACGACAAAGAAAACTCGAGTGCGACAGAGACCTATTTCAGAGGGGGTTAGGCTTAGGCACAGTGCGTACGGTATTAGTCAGGTTTACCTGACTTGGCTAATACTCGACACCATTAGCTGAATACCAAGAAGCCCAAGACTCGCACCCTCACATGGGACAGTGGTTCTTAGTGGCCAAAAACTAGGGTAGCCTTTTCCCTATAGGTGACAATGTAGGCAAGCACCAGACCCTCTACCCTTACCTTGGTGGATTCTCTTCGGCTGACTGGGGGCGTCGCCAACTCTTATGGGACGTTGTGCCAGCACTCACAAGAAATATTCTCAAGGCTGTAGGTTTTAACCCTGTATAGAAATTATCTTCAAACAAATCTTAAAAACAAAAAATAAACAATAGCGAGAGCATAAAACATAAAACATATATACATAGAGATTTTCCCCTGGATCCCAAATCGGGATGACCAGCTTGATTTTTCATTATATTCCTTTTAGTGTTACAACGCATATAGATACATGCCGAAGCATACATAAACCCCAATCCATTAACCCTGGATTAGAACATAATTGTAGTTCCCTTGACCGGATATACAAAATACCAAGGGCCGAAAACCATCATGCCCCAAAACCATGTGCAAAACCATGCACAAAACCATGGGTGGGTCCACCCACCGAAAAATAAGGACCAAAATTTTTTTCCCAAGCCGCTGCCGCCCCCCCTGTGACCCCCCTGTTGTGCCCGACGTGTGACTAGTCGTGGAAAGAATATAACACATACCCAACAAAGGCCCAATTACTTTTGAGTGTGTCAAGACGAATAAGTCTTCTAGGATTTTGAGTATCATATGCAAACAAAAAAAAACCACTTTTTTTATTGCTTGATCACATAGATTAATTTAAAGGTAAAATTTATTTTATTTTTTCTTTATTTTATGTACGTGACCATAATTTTTCTTTGATCATAGACTCTATCCTCTCAATTTTTTCCAAAAACCAGACCTAGTCGACACCAGGACGGACCCAACGGGACCTCGTCGATCTAGGCATCTTTTGGACCTCCCCCCATTACCAGGATGGGTTCCAGGTCTTTCGCCATTCAGGTGTCAAAGACATAACGCTGCCACCATTAATTGTTCATCCTTTATTGGGGCAGCCATAGTTGGGAACCCTAGTCGGTCCCCTAACACCACACCACAGACCACTCCTCCCATGACCCCTAGAGGGTAGAGGAGTGTGTCCCATTCGGGAAGCCAACCGAACACACAATGGGGTACATCGCAGACCAACCCTCTTCCTAACCAGAACTTTGTGTTTTCACACATTGCAATGGCATCAACCTCTCAATCACATTTCTTAGCTTCGTTGAATCTGCTCGATTTAACCAAGCTAACAAATGAACCCATCGCACATGATCATACACAACCTCCCATGCCCACGAAGCTCCCTTCATATATTCCAAAATTCGAAGGCAAGAAAGCGGAAGACCCAGGTAATCATGTCATGACCTTTCACCTATGGTGCTCATCAAACAGTATCATTAATGACACTATTTGATTGAGATTATTTCAATGCACTCTTACAGGAGTAACCGTGAAGTGGTACGTGGAGAAACCCTCAG
This sequence comes from Pinus albicaulis, assembly GCA_034641835.2. NCBI lineage: Eukaryota > Viridiplantae > Streptophyta > Pinopsida > Pinales > Pinaceae > Pinus > Pinus albicaulis. The sequence goes on from CM076578.1 coordinate 836,955,069, forward strand.
CTTCACGTGGAACCTTTAGCGCCCTTGCTACCGCGTTCCTAACATACTTTCAGTTACCCATTCACCATGATTTTGGAATGGAATTACTGACTCATTTTAGACAAACCCCCAACGTCCATATCTCGGACCATCTCCATGAATGGAGGTGGCGTCCCAGTTTATGTAAAGCTAAACTTGATGATCGGGTTCTCTTAGATTTGTTCTTGAAAACTCTTACGACAGAGATTTCAAAGGATGTGGCACATCAGAAACCCACATCTGAAGAGGACGCAATCAGCAAAGCCCAATAGCTTGAGCTGATTTGTACGTAGTCAGGATACATTTATAACATCCTGCCTAACGCCTCACGCCTGAAAACTTATCAATAATTTCCAGGCGCATCAAACTATGAGACAGACTAATTAGGTCATTGACCCAAGGTTACCTAGGCAGCAGTAGTCAAAACCCCAATTACACATATAGTTCTACCCAGAACGTGCCTCAACCCGATTTTCAACATCATCATATGCCTAAGAAAAATTTGACCAATAGGGCGCCAGCGTATCACCATGGAGGACTTATCCTTCGGCTCAGGGAAATCAGTACACAAAAAGAAACAATGACAGAAGAGCTCCCCTCCAACATCCAGGTGCAAACTAGGGACCGCGTTATGCTCAATCCCCAGCACACGACCCATCTATGAAAACCAATGCACAGGTGAACTTTGTGCAGTCGTCCCAGAACCAACCGCACCAATATAATTAGGAGAACTACCCTCCTAACATGGTAAAGAAAAAAATCCAAAAACAAGCCAAAAGGGAACCCTGAATAGGGGGGCAGCAACCAACAGTGCCCACTGCGATTCCAGGCTGGAGGAAAATCCAACCAAAATTAGAATCAAGAGCCGAGAAATTCCCAACGGCAAAGAAAAAGGCCACCTCTTCGAACAAACCATTCCTGTTTTATATGTGGTGAGTATGGCCACTATACTCACCACTGTCTCGATCTCCCTGAAGATGAAGAAGCTATAGAGTAACTGAGGACAAGGAGGAACTTCCCAGAAACTAGTTGTGATACAAGAACCTTTCCCCCATCAAGGGACAGTAAGCACTCAGCAGAAAAATACAGACAATTTTGGGAAAAACAGCCATGAAATCTACATGACTAGCGAAGAGGTGTTTTTCCAAACAAGGAATCTCAATTATGACACCCTACCAGACACCAATACATCAGGTGCAAGTACCAGTGCACCAACTACACCTTTGACCATTTCAAAGATGCCTATAGAACCATTGCCGAAAACGTTGAAGGGACCTAATAGGCGACCAGGAAACTACTCCAAAGCGGCCCATAATTATAGTATCGTGGATGATTTAGCACAAACTCCCACCGCTATGTTAGCTTTGGAAGTATTGTGGTCATGCCCAAAACAATGGAAAGAACTACTTTCCACGTTAGGCGCTATCGACCCTGCCGACACGCGCCTAATGGATTTTGACTTAGACAAAGCCACCCTTTGGATTCCTTTCATGGTTGCCTTCTAGATACCAGTGTCAGTCTAGAATATCACAATTCATCGATGTGTCATAGATGAGGGTGCATCTGCATGCATCATGTCCAAAAATGTTTAGCAGAAGTTAGTTTCTCTCGAAATAAAACCCTTAGTAATTACGCTTCGAGCATACAACGGTTTTCCATCAACCCTTGTTAGCCTCTAACCCCGGTAGCCTCTATAGCCTAGGCCACCTCCAAAACCCCTTTCCTCTACCCCCCAGTTGGTTTCGTCTCCTAGTAGGTTTTGGCAACTCTAGTATTACCCAACATATCATCGGAAATTCCAGTTTGGTACCTCGTTCCCCCTATAGGAATAGGATCCACCCACATTACTGCCACAAGATTGAAGCCCCTCAATACCGAGGAGGCCCCACTCATCCAAGAAACAATTGAAACCACCCATGTAAAGGAAATTACCATTTCAAAACCGTTGATTACGACTAATAAAACCGAGAAAAGAGGAAAGAAGATGCTAACCCTCGTTGTTCAACAGGAATCACCAGTCTGCGCCATATGTGACCTAATAGGTCATCCTACCCATATCTATCAAGAACTGGATGAATTAAAACCACTCCTTGGATCTGAGACAGACATCGCGATGTCGCCTTCCCGTAAAAAGGAACCTACAACTAAAGGTAAAGGCAAAGCATTGCGTACCAATCATGCATGCGCTATTTACAACAACTACAGGCACTATACCCAAAATTTCCCAGAGATCCCACGATATAGGTACACCTTACATGTAATCAAGCGATCCTATCAAGAGGACCCCTCCACTCAGGCATCTGAAAATGAACCTCGTACCATCTTGTATCTACAGGAGGAACAACAAAGGGCACAAGAAAGACCCCTAGTCATGCTCGTTATACACTGCATGCTATGCGATGAGCGTGGTCACTTCCTTGAAGAGTTCACAACACTAGAACTCATCCATAGATGGTATCCTATAGAAAGGGTTTACTAAGTTTGATTGCGGATATCACAATTCACATGTCCATTATGCGCCGACAATCACCTTTTGGAGAATTGTCACTATATCCCCCAATTCTAGCTAGCCCTCGCTAGCTTATGCTCTGCCATAGTCCGCCTCTCCCAAGAAGATGATATGGATGCAGAGTAAATGGACAACTCCACAACCCAAGAAGATGTGACGAGCAGATCCATCATGTTCTTGTTAGTCGAAAAGTGACCAATCAAGGAACCCCTAGTTACCCCTAACCGCTCTATACAAAGAAGATCAGTATGCACGTTATGCAAAACACCCAATCATGTGGTCATCCATTGTCCTGATTTAGCATCGTTACGACACTGGTTCCCCGCCAGACCTCAAACTGAGCATGACAGAACCCTCATATCAAGGATATTTTTCCTTATCTGTTAATGCAATCATTATGAGCAACACTGTACTTATGCCTCGCAACTTCATCCCACCATCGACGTGATTCATACCATAGAGAAGAGAGAGGATGACCTCCGAGAATGGCATAAAAAGTACATCGTCGGGTCAACATCCCCACCCACCCCACAGTGGCGTAACAGGCAAGCTAAGACAACGCACCAACCAAGCATGACCCCGAACAAGCCTAGGATAACATGCAGACTATGCGACTTGAACGACCATCGAATAAACCAGTGCAAAGAATTGAAGCACCTTGCAAACAGTTTTCGTATAGTCTCTTCTCTCCCTCAGAAAATTCTCTCTAACCAAGAGAATATCACGCGTACCTGTTGTCGGATTTTTTCGCACTTTCACCATATGATTAAATGTGTACACCTCCCTAAGCTAAGAGCAGTAAGAGCAGTGTTGAGTCTGCACTCCCCCAAAGAGGTAGACACACCCAAGCCAACAATACGGAAATGGAAACAGAAGACAACCTCTTCTACGATAGACCATTTCCAAGCGTCCACATCAGGAACAATGAGTAGTATAGAGTCTCACACAATCTAACTTGTTGGCACAGTGATACCATGCACTATCTACACTTGCCAAAATCACACACCAGAGGTATGCGCGCTACTGGAAACATTCAGGCACCTCTGAGGTAGGCACAATTTCCACCTACAGGAAGTTGACCATCCTAGCAGAGAACCCAACCTTGCGCTCACGCAAAATCCCATTACGGAGATTCTTCCCCCACCGAATGCCGATGACAGGATCCACCACATACGATTTGTATCATCACATATCGGAAATAGGATTCCAGTCACCCCCACATCCTAGGATTTCCACCCTATTCCTATCACAAAAGGTCAAGGTACCTTGCGCTTTTGCATTGATTTCCGCAAGATCCCAAATTTACATGCCGCCATAGAACTCCTTGATGATACCCATCCTCTAGAACAGCGCATAATAAACTAGATCTTGTCAACAAAAGTCGAAGACAATTGATAAAACACAACGAGGCCCACAAGAAAAGGGTAAAAGCATCATTCGACCACCACATCACTCCTCACTCATTCACCGAGGGAGAATTAGTCCTCCGCTATGATGTCGCAAAAGAAGCCCTAGGGTTAGGAAAGTTTGAAACCTTATGGAAAGGACCATACATCATCAAAAATTTCCTTTGATAGGGGAATACATCTTGACGAAACCATATGGGAGCTGCCTTAGCAACCCCGTCAATGGCCTTTACCTCAAGAAATTCTACACATAAGGGCCAAAACAACCCTTCCCTAGAGTGAACGTACACAACCCCAGTCACTCAATATTTTTGACGAAAAGACTTATTTAAAAGCGCTCAAAGTATCACCATGGATCACCAACCTGAACCCTATTTTGGATTTGTTGATGGAGCATCAAGATGGTCTCAAATTTTAGCCGCAGCTGCCTGGGTCATCTACCACCTTGACCAATCGCCACTCTTCTCAAATGGCGTGTGCATTAGTTCGAAAACAAATAATCAGGAAGAATATGACGTCGTCATCAGAATTATATGCAATGCCCTCCAACAGGGTATATGCCATATGCACATCTACCTCAATTCCCAATTAGTAGTGTCACAGTTAAACCAAACATTTGAGACTAGAGATACACATATGTTTAGAAAATATTTGCGTGCCAAAATATTAAGTAGACAATTTGACTATATCACATTTACACATGTACCAAGGAGTCAAAACCAAACAGCTGATGGCATAGCTAACAATATCCTAAACTAGAATGCATCTCGAATAAACCATCATACATAAAAAACCAAAAATATAGATATCCATCAGCATAACATCATACATAAACTGACATAGGTGACACATCATGTAGAGCCAAGAATATATATATATATATATATATATATATATATATATATATATATATATATATATATATATATATATCACAATGTGTATGTCTGAGTACAAAAAATAGTGTCACTGGCCCAACTCAAAGCGCAAAGATACAAAAGTCGTAAAAAATAAGGGAAGCATCCTCATAAAGGGTGCTTTCCCTATGTACAAGTATACTCTAGGGTGGTGCACCCTTAGAAGGGGCACTTGGACCCACAACCGCACTTGGTGCCACCACTAGAGCTATTGTCGCAACCGATATCGCCACCCGATGTAGAAAGGGCCGATACTCCCTCTCGTGGGCCATCACGACTTCTAACCAGACCTCCTCGAAGTCATCTATAGATCCTCGAGCAGAGACCTACCGAGTCAAGTGGTCCACTTGACCCCAGGCATCCTCAAGAGCTGACACCCGAGAAATAAACTCCTTGATACGAGCATCCACTGTATCCGCACGTGCTACTATTGCATCAGCACGAGCTCGCTTAGTCGCAGCCTCCGTAGCGGCCGAGCTACTGCCCTCTCCTGAAGGGCCAGCACCACCACCAGGTCCCCCAAAAACAACTCCTGCCTGATCACCCCTAGGTCGTTGTAAAGTATCATGGCCGACAAAACGAGCCACGGGGTGACCCACCTCGCCAACATCTGCAAGAGTAACCAAATTGATGTTAGTGTCACTAGAAAAACACATAAGTACATGTATACTCAAATAAATGCAGAAAACATACACAATATATCTGGAGGCTCCCAAGAATAACCAAAAGGGAGACCCATGTCTGGATCCCCTCAAAAGTCCATCCCCGCATATGGGTATGGTAGAAACATCTGTGGGTTGGCCTCGAACCAAGCCTCTGTCGTGGCGTTCCAGTAACGATCCACCATGCCACCACCGCCTCACAGCATCATCGGATCACATCTCCTCATACGAGGCTCCTGTGGCCCCCCAGGAGGCACCACCACTACCGGCCTCAGTAGCACTACCCTCTCGTACATGATGCTGCACAAGATATTGGCATACGCAAATGAATTAGAACCATAATGGACCTTGTTGAGTTGAGCCAGCATCCCGTAAAAGCAGAAACGGGAAAAGTCGAAAAAATGCCCGGACCTCAACCAACATAGTACTCCAACCTGCAGGCCTGATGCCTGATGCGGAGCAACTGATCCAGCCAGTTGCACAATCACTACTAGAGCACATCGCTTTACTAGATCTATTACTGATGCAATGCTGATGCACACCTGAGTAAGAGGTGCCCCACCATAGTGGCACCTCTGAAATCTCTCCAAGTCCACTCTCCTGGCAGGGAGTGGATATCTCAGCGCCTCACCCTGAGGCAGTAAACCGGCCACAAAGTACACATCCGTCTCAAGATGGATGACCACATGCGTCCCCCGCAACATGAACATGTTGCACCTCTTGCGCCAATGTTGTATTAAGTAGCGTAGCAGTCGGTCCTGTGATCAAAGAAGCTCATTCTATACAAACTTTAGGAGCCCCAATAGCGCTAGCTTATGGTTTGCCCTAGCATCAGCAGCCAAAGCAATCTGGAGTTCTGGCCAATCTCACTCCCTCCACAATAACCTTTCATCAAAACACGTACCCATTAATATAGAAAAAACACAAAAAATAGGCCAAAAATCCAAAATATTTTTGCCTTGGCTTTGCACGCTTGTCAGGCACCCCCAAAAATGGGAACTAAGAGCAATAGCGCAGCTATCCCCCGAAAAAGCGCACAAGGGGGGTGCCTTTGCCCTGATCGCATGCACAATCTAGGGCAAAAAACACCTAGAATCCGTACAAACCAAGTCCGTATAGACCCTGGCACCATCAAACTGAAAAAATTAAGTGCAGGACGTCATGGAGGTTACATGGGCATTATCTCGCTAATCCCTAGTTCTCAGGCTGACCACAACGGCAAGAAATTCTTCGCAAAATCCTCTGACCTCTCAAAAACTTAGCAAGTACAAATTAATTGAATTAGGGCCATATCCACCTATATATCACCCTTTTCAAAAACTTCGGAGGACCATAACGAGAGATCAGAAGGTCTGTTCTCGAACCATAAGTTGCACCAAAATCAACACTCCATGATGAACAGAGGCGATGCCACACATTCGCACTCTCGAAAAAATAAATTTTCAGCACCGGTAGGTATGCCCTCTCTCATCTTCTTTTTAAAGCCCATGATTTTCAATAAATTTTGATTAAGAAGATGCTTTCACTTGAGGTAGTTGTTTTTGTAGGAAAATCTCGCAAACCACCCACAACGTCATCTCCTGAAAGTTCCAGAGCAGGTATCATTCTACCCCGAGCATGATAGAGTCCTAGAAAACTCTGCATATCTTGACATCATTTCTCCATCAGAAATAAACCATAGGGTCCTCACATCTGACCGTGTTTATCATCACCTCACCCTGCACATGATAAACATCCTCGTTGGTCAGTAGAGCCTCCCCTCCATGGCACTCGTCACCCATATTATACCATATATCACAACAAAAGTGACGCCATGGCCATACCACTTCAGTCCAGGAAGCAACTCATGCCCATCCATTCACCATGCATAAGGTCAAGTTTACCATACGAGCTAAAACCCCCTTCCCAGACGACCAGGTTGTACAAGCAGATCAAAAGCTCACCAATGTGCTTTGCATTTGGCCCATCATACCTCCATCAACATAATCCCATTGGTGATACTTTCTCATCCACTTCATCAACCCCACACATGAGACCAACCAATGGGACCCCCACCCTCAGCAAAACACCTTCCTCAAAAAATCAATGAGCGAACACTTTCATGTTTTGGGGTACTTGTCTCTGTGTTTTTTACAAACCAAACCCCATTATTTTATTATTTTGGTAAGTGTACAAAGACCCCGAACGGTGCACTACATCCTTCACCCTATCATTTCATCTTTTCTCCCATGGAAGAAGTTCCTAAACACCCTTGTTAGGAGTATTATACCCCCACGCACAAGCCACCTTGACATTCATAGCCAATTTATACCCACCCTGGAAGTCCTACTCACTCCAGGGATCTCCCCATTAGAAATAAATATGACTGTTGCCAAGCTGCTTAGTATACTCCGACCTTGGGCCACTGAATCCCCATCATCAGTTTTCAGTCACCCCTTGCCAACATGCCTATGTTAAACCCATCACATCACGGTTCCCTATCCCTCATATCAGTGACCCCTTGTTCGATTGAGGCTTCCTTTTTGTTGACTTCGACACCTATTTTCCAAAAAGGAAGCGGTACCTTGGATCACCCCTCTCCATACAAGGGGCATCCTCGGGTGGCACTGTGGGAGACATCATTTTCCACAGATGTCATCGATCCTCCTGACATTCGACTACGACAAAAGCTTTCATGTGAAGATGGTTTCGTACCTTACAACCATTGCACTTTGATCAAATTCGTCGAAGACCCGTGCCTCCATAAGTGTCTCTTTCAACAATGCTTACATGGGAAGGTCCCATCCAACACCTATGCATACAATGCGCAACTATATGCCATACCAATTTTAGGCATATGGGTACCATATTCCACCTATTTTAAAAGAAAAAACGCCCCTGAGGGCATCAACAGTCGTTGTCAACAACCGCTAACATCACTACCACATCAGTGATACCGAAAGAACACATATCTGTCATCTAGATTTGTTTAACTAGCCACAACATTATGAGCATGGGACATGCCCGCCTCGTAGAAAATTTATATATGTATTGTGAATTGTATTTGCTTACAAGAATCCCTTAGGACATGGTTATTCTTGGAACCAGTGCAAGGTGTTTTCAATTCCAAGCTTCATGCAGGTCTCTCTCTCTCTCTCTACGCATGATACAGAAAAGAAACTATAATGTATTCTGGCTATACAGTGCTTCCTAGACCTCGCACATTAGGGGGTAACTGTTAACACTGGAAAATCGTACAGCAGAAGACGACATTAATTAATGTCAGGCAAAAGGATTTACAAGGTTGGAAGACATTACAGAATCTATAAAGCATTTAAAAATCTCTAAGGTCTGAGGAAAATCAAATTTGAACAAGTCCTAAATGCTCTTTGTGCGCATAATCTTTCGTTAAGAGCACCTTTCGCACGCCTTTTTACCCGATATGGGCGCAATCCTGGGAGTGGAAAAATTTCACTATCCGGGACCACACAAAGCAAAAGACAGGTGACCACTTACTTGAAGCTGCCTAAGGACAGCCACCAACGCCTCCTTAGACACTATGTGAGCACACAATGGAATATTTGGAGCACACAAAGGAATCATACCCCTCTCTTGGGTTACCATCCTCCATGTACCAAGAGAGGGAAGGGAGGATTTTAAATATCCTATATAAGGCCACCATGAGATGAAGAATTTGTGAACACATTGTGTGAGTCGGAGCTGAAGATAGAGGGGACTCATTTGTTGGCCAACCAACAAGTTCAGTACAACACAGTAGAGAGAGAGGGAAACTACACCAAGGTAATCTTGGGATAAAAAAATCCTTGCATCGGGACCTAGAACCCATTGTCTAGGGGCCCACTGGAAAGAGGGTAAAGTTTCACTCATATTACTACCAGCGCTCAATAAGAGGGGCCTAGAGCCACCATTTGTATTATTGTTGTCGTTTGACACTTTTCAGAGCTCGTGTTTATTTGTTTTAGTTTTTAGTTTATATATGCATTTTATTTCTCTATATAGTATGCTTATGATTCTAGCTTGTTCCACTAACTTGCTTGACTCCACTTATTTTTCTGCCTGTTACCAATAACTTAAGTGGTTAGACCACACCCCTTAAGTTGGTGTGATTTCGTACATACGTGCACCAAACACATCCCAACAGTGTTACTTCATTACATTCCCATGGAGGATCAAGATGCAGATATTGTGACAAAGGCACTCACCAAGAGAAAATTTGAATACCACAGAGGCAGGATCAGGGTTGCTGATAATCCCTTTCTTGTTGAGAGGGAGTGTTGAAAGTCAACAAGAAATGTGTGTCTATTTTAATTTTCCCTTAATTAAATTGGACAATAATTTGTAATCTTATCTCATAATCACTTGTAATAGTTAACTGAGTGTGATAGACTTAGTTAGCTCATGAAATTAGATTTGAGGGTGGTTGGTAAGGCATGTAGAGTGATTATATTTGTTTTAGAGTCCAAGTTGCAGTTAGTGTATTAGTTTAATGCATGAGAACTCAGTTAACTCGATTAAGTGAGTTAAAGTCAAACTAACTAGTTGTAACTAATTGTTGCACTAGTGAGAGGTCAAGTGAATAAAATCATATTTAATTCACATGCATTGATCTGTCGAGTGACTGATTATTTACTATTAATAGTAGCATGCATGTCAATTCTGATGAATACCCGTTGAGACATAGGTTAAAGGGATGTTATCTATCAATTGTATAATTAGTAAATTTTCGACGTGAAATTAGACAACCATAGGATTTCCCATCATGTATTGCACAATTTTGGAAGGTTCAATTTCCTAATTAATAGAGATCAATTGTTCTTATAATTACGCAAGCAAGGCAGGCTGAGCAGATGCAGGAAATTGGCTAAGTGTTGGATGATTTTGTCTGGATCATTGTGAGATAGTTGGTAAAGTGTAGCGGACTCTTGTGATAAGATTGCATTGTATTGTTTCATAATTCCTTGGTTGATAAATATAGAGGGGTTTTGAGCAACAAGCTTGCCCCAAGAAAAATATATGTGCTGTGTGATTGATTTGCTTCTTTCTCTTACTTGGTGTGATTGTGCGATCGTATTTATTTTCCGCAAATATTGTAGAAGGATTCAGTATCTTGTTTTAGTATATTACATTATCAGACTGAATCCATTGGTGTAATTTCTACACAATTGTCCCCGGAAAAACCAAATGTGGGAAAACTAGTGCAGTAGATGAGGGTTTGTCTTAATCTTCAGCAGTGAAAAGATCATTTATAGAATTCATGACTAGCAGAATCAATTAGGTTACACTTGATATGAATTTTCTGGACTAACCAGGAGAATTCCCGACACACGGGATGACCTCCTGCACCCTCTGCGTCAATATGCATAGCCCCTCTGCGCAGTCACTACCTAGACTGCATTAGTCTGCGTGGAGGGCTAGTGTTTCCTCCTAGCGATGCCTTCCCTTCGTATTATGTCTTCCTTCTTCTCTTTCTCTGCTGACTTCTCCCTCCTCCCTCTGTCTCTACAATCGTGCCTCTACAGACTCACCCTCTGAAATCGAATTCTATTACTTTAGAATCGTTTTCCTTTGGGTACTGATAATATGCCAGGCTTGATTTCCAAACGACCCTCAAGCCTTCTATTATAGTCTTCTCACTGATGAATCAATGGATCAGATTAAAATATGGCTTGATCTTCGCTTTCTATAATATTCACACTCTGCTTTATTAATACCCTTTAATTTTTTAATTTCCCTAAGTTTAGAAATAGGGATCACACTAAAATAATTAATTATTTTCATAAAGAAAATCCGAGTGGAATTTCCACAAATGATTTTTGGGTTCTATAGAATACTATTATCCAAGACTTCACTCATATTTTGAGACCTATAACACTTCCTGATGCTATAAAAAGAAACACTCCCTCTTAGCAAGGAAAGTGTTCAAGCAAGGTATCGGATGTACTACTCTGATTCTAAGGCACCTGCTACGCTACTTATGTCCTAGCTACTACTTCTCAACTCTGCGTTACTACCCTCTATACTGATGCCTATGAAATTATCTCTGCCACTACCTCATATGTACTGCAGCTCCCTCTATCTCTGTAGACCACCCATTCCTTTACTGGAAAGGGTTCTCGACCATCCCCCATTTTTTCTCTGAAGTATGTAATCCTAATCTTACTCAGAGCCTTGCTAAGGATATTTGCCACATGTTCTCTTGTAGGAGTGTACCTAAATTGCATAGCTCCCCATTGGACATAGTCTCTAATTGAGGAGATCATGTCCATTGTTAAAAGATTCTCAAAAATTAAAGTGCTCAAAAGTGTTTGCAACCTAAGCGACTGAAAAGGTCTCGTTGTGCAATTCTGGCACTATGAACGATTCGCAAAATAGAGGTCGTATGCAAAATTTATGAAGGTTTGAAAAGCCGAGTAACCTCCAAAAAATGAAATTTTGACTAAGTTTGACTTAGCATAAAAAATTTCAAAAAAAATATTATTTGGAAATTATTTTTTATTATATAGTTTTCGGGCCAATAAGCAGGTGCCACGTGGCTAGCCCAGAGGCTGCCATGTGGCCCCAGGCTGGAGGTCGAAAGGTTGTTGTAAAAATTTTTGGAGACCAAGGGGATCGACCGCGGGACCTCCTGCAGTGGGTGCACAAGTCTTACCATCGCACCACGCTGGTGTTTCTTAACCCAAAGGGCCGCGACACATATTTGAATGTTCATTTGCATTTCACAGGCGGAAAAAGGGGGCCAGCCCCCACTCCATAAGACCAGGCACATGAAACCTTGGCCTTAAACCCAATAGCTAACCGAATTCATCGGCAGTCAATTCCAAGGGGAATTCACATGTGTATTAACCGTGGCAACAAATGTTTATTCGGCAGTTATTGAAACCATAACATCAGTGGTAATTATTGTGTTCACATGTGAGGGTTAAGAGTTAGATGACGGGTGGTGTAATGTTAACTCTGATGCCAACAGAAATTTTCAATACCTATCACATGGTGGAGGTTCAAACATCAGTTAAATTAAATGGTTTCAGAACCATAACATCCATGTTCCGCGCTTCTTTCTATGCTGAGTTTCAATGGTAAATGTAGACGGCGGCGGGTCAACATGTGACCACCCCGCCTGCCTAACCATTACACTTAATGCAAATGGTTTTCGAATGGCGGAATTAATAGCGCCAACCCTAATTTTAGGGATTAACTAAAATTAACTGCAGATAACTGCCAATTCTCCACAGTTAGTGGAGATTTTTTAGTTGTCATTGGGAAAAATGCATGAAGAGGTCAATTTTCGACCAATTTTGGTGAAACAATAGTCTACCTGGACTAATTTGAGCATTTTGAACACATCGACAGAGGTTTCAAAGCCATAAGAGGTCATCTTGTGCAGGTTTTTCTTCAAGAGAGGTCAAGGAGCCACTAGCGCCACTAGGGTGTTTTTAGTGTATTGAGCATCCATTCTTTGTTTTTTGCAAATGAATAGTCATTCCTAAATAATTCAAGAATTCTGAAGCTATTTTATAGATAGCACAGCCATTTGAGGCTTTTTATCACATGTACTTACCATTTTTTAGCAATAAGATATGAGGGACATGCCATTGGGAGCTGGATCAGCAGATGTAGCCTATGAGGGGCGAACTGCTTCATCAAATTACTGAGTATTGTCATATGTGATGATTTATTCTCTGTTATTTATTTTTGTACAGTGTTATACAAGCTAATTTGCATGCTTTAACCTCACATGAAAATCTGTTTAACTAAGTTCAAACCATTTGTTTCACCTCCAAACTTCAGTGAACCTTATGCACACAATTTAATTACTATTTGGATACTTAGCACAACAAAAATAATAAATTCCATTTAGATCAAGTTGGTATCAGAGCTTGAGTTAAGCTAGAGTATTTTCTCTGTTCAATCTTTGTGCAAAGGATTTTTTTAACAGTTTGCAAGAGTTTTAATGCTTACTAGGTTGAAGCTTAAGAGAGGAGAAGGTCAATTGGTGAAAGTTCAAAGTAATCCTCAGCCAAGGAGGGCAAGAGTTCCATTATATCCACCTTCAATTTCACCTCAAAGAGAAGCAGAAGAAGCCATAATCATTACTTAAAGGGAGTAAGGAACCCATGAATAAGTTGATCCCAAGGAGGAAGAAAGAGTGTTCAAGAAAACATTCCTTGATTTGACTGAAATGGTGAGAGTTCTTTACCAAGAAAGGAATGAAAGACTAGAAGGAGAAGGATCCAAAATTCACAAGGAAGTTCAGGGATCGTCAGGAAGCCATAATGATGTTACAAATCCAAGAAGGGTAATGGAGGAAATGGAGATAGTGGAAAGTCGCCATCATCACCCTCATCTTCATCTTCATCATCCTCTACTTCATCTTCAGTACATCATCCATAAAATTCAAAGAACACTGGTAAAAATCATATTATAAAACTTGATGTTAAGTTTGAATTGCCAATGTTTGATGGTGAAGTTAATGCAGAAAAGATAGATAATTGGATTAGACAATTAGAGGTCTATTTGAGAATTCAAAATTTTCATGATGATGACACCAAAATCCAACTAGCTTCATTGAGAATGGAAGGTGCAACACTTGTTTGGTGGGAAGCCAAGACAAAGGAAGAGATCAAGAAATATGGTAAGATTATCTTATCATGGACTGATTTCATTTCTGCAATAAAAAAATAGTTTTATCCATTAGCTCACATGCAGAAATCCATAATGGACTGGAAAAAATTTAAACAATTGAAAGGACAAAATGTACAACTGTATACTCAAGAATTTAAAACAAGAGCTCTTTTACTAGGAGTATATTTTCATAGCCAAGACACTTTGCTCAAGTATATAGGAGGTTTATATACCTACCTAAGACATACAATCCTCATGTTTAACCCTACAAGCCTAGATGAGGTTTGTGTTCAAGCCACACATTTAGAGGCAAGGGGAAAACAAAACTTAGACAGGAATGAGGAAAATGATTTTAAAGGCAAATGGAAGAAAAAGAGAAATGAAATACTAGAAAAGAGAAGGGAAAATTCTTATGCAAACACTTGGAAACTTCATCCAGAGTTGAAACCAGAAAGTTTTAAAGCCAAAGAGAAAGGAAAGGAGAAAGGCAAGACAGTTGCAATAGTTGAACAAGACCTAGGGTCAAATTTAGGAGATGAAACAAAAATCATAGCTATGGGACTAAAGAACTTCAAGGGGAAAGAGAATGAAAATAAACCCAGTTCTAGTATTTCTAACTGTCACATAGAAGCTCCAAGTGAGGAAAAGAGAATTGAATTGTTTCATGTGAGGATCATTTCCAAACATACCAAGGTTGACACATTGTTTGAAGTGGGTTGCGAGAAAATTTAATCTTTGAAGACTTAGTCAAGAAACTAAATCTTGAGACCATTCCACATCCAAAACCATATCCACTTGGTTGGATTTTTAAGGATGAAAATTTACAGGTTTCAAAGAAGTGCATGTTGTGCTTTGCAATAACTGCACATTTTATTGACACGGTTGAATTAGATGTTGTTCCGCTTGATATAACAGGTATGGTGTTTTGCAGTCCTTACTTGTATGACAAGAAATCTATCTTCCATATCCATGAGAACAAATACCATTTATTCAAAGATGTCAAGGAGTACATTGTGAGAGCTCATCGTAAAAAACTAGACCCTTCTTTAGTTAATGCAGGGCAGATGAAGAGGCTCGTCAATGCAAGTCAAAACTTAACAATGATGATGATTATGCTAAGATAAGTTTTACATAATTCTTTTCATGTAGATGATGATATAAATAATGAGTTGTTTCAGTTTGAAAGCAGGTTTCCTTTGAAAGAAGATGACAAGCAGTTGCATCAGTCGATATTGGTGTCGAACGGTGCTGAAAACAAAGTGTCAGTGCAAGAAGTTGAAAAGGTACAAGAGAGGGCAAAGCAACTTAATAAATAAGGCACAAGATTCAGCAATGATCGTTGATGGTTTCAGAAAGGCATGGTACTATGGTGAAGAAACTTGGTGAGGAATCAACACAAGTTCAAAGAAAATTCAGAAAAAATCGCCATAAGGACAGGATGCAAGGTGAAAGAAAATTTAAGTTTCCTTTGATTATAGACCAATGTTGAAACTGTAAGTTTACTACAAAGTTAATTTTTGGTACTACAAATTCAATAAATGTGCAACATGACAAAGTAAAAAACAACGATGGTTGGTCAATGGAATCAAGTAAAAATTTGTCGTTTCATGAAAAGCTCCAATTAATGAAATTAGGGAAATTTCAGTGGATAAAAGATGGAAGAATGGGGACATAGTCTCCTCATCTTCAATGTTCAGTAGTCCATAGAGATTTTGGGGTCCAAAAGCTTCCCAATGGGGATGTGTGATCAGGAGATCATGTCCATTGTTCAAAAATGCTCAAAACTAAAAGTGCTCAAAAGTGTTAGCAACCTGAGTGACCGGAAAGGTCTTGTCACTATGATTCTGGTGCCGCAAACAGTTTGCAAAACAGAGGTCGTATGCAGAAGTTATGAAGGTTTGAAAAGCCCAATAAATTCCAAAAAATGACATTTTAACTAAGTTTGACGTATCATAAAAAATTTCAAAAAAAATATTATTTGGATATTATTTTTTATTATATATTTTTCGGTCCAATGAGCTGGTGCCACGTGGCCAGCCCGGAGTCTGCCACGTGGCCCCAGGCTAGAGGTTGAAAGGTTGTTGTAAAAAATTTTGGAGACCAAGGGGATTGACCGCGGGACCTCCAGCAGCGGGTGCGCATGTCTTACCGTCGCACCACGCTGGTGCTTTTTAACCCAAAGGGTCGCCACACATATTTGAATGTTCATTTGTATTTCACCGGCAGAAAAAAGGGGGCCAGCCCCCACTCCACGAGACCAGACACATGAAACCTTGACCTTAAACACAACAACTAACGAATTCATCGACGGTCAATGCCAAGGGGCATTCACATGTGTATTAACCGTGGCAGCAAATGTTTATCTGACGGTTATCGAAACCATAACATCAACGATATTTGTTGTGTTCACATGTGAGGGTTAAGGGTTAGATGACGGGTGGCATAACGTTAACTCCGACACCAGCGGAACTAGTCAATACCTATCACATGGTGGAGGTTCAAACATCGGTTAACTTAAATGGTTTCGGAACCATACCCTCCATGTTTCGTGCTCTTTTCTATGCGAAGTTTCAATGGTAAACGCAAATGGCGGGGCGTCGACATGTGACCACCCTGCCTGCCTAACCATTACACTTAATGCAAATAGTTTTCAAATGGAGGAACTAATAGTGCCAGCCCTAATTTTAGGGAATAAATAGAATTAACTGCAGCTAACTGTGAGTTCTCCACAGTTAGTGGAGATTTTCCAGCTGTCATCGGGAAAAATGCATGGAGAGGTCAATTTTCGACCAATTTTGGTGAAACAAGAGTCTCCCTAGAATAATTTGAGCATTATAAACACATTGGAAGAGGTTTCAGAGCCATCAGAGTTCATCTTGTGTAGGTTCTGCTTCAGGAGAGGTCAAGGAGCCACTAGGGCCACTAGGGTGTTTTCATTATATTGGGCATCCATTCTCTGTTTTCTGTAAATGAATAGTCATTCCTGACTAATTCAAGAATTATGAAGTTGTTTTTATGGAGAGCACATCCATTTGAGGCTTTTTATCACATGTACTTACCATTTTTTAGTAATAAGATATGAGGGACAGCCATTGGGAGCTGGACCAACAGATGTAGCCCAGGAGGGGTGAAATGCTTCATCAAATTGCTGAGTATTGTCATATGTGATGCTTTATTCTCTGTCATTTGCTCTTGTATAGTGTTATACAAGCTAGTTTACATGCTTTAAACTCACATAAAAGTATGTTTAACTACGTTAAAACCATTTGTTTCACCTGCAAATTTCAATGAACCTTATGCACACAATTTAATTACTGTTTGGATACTTAGCACAAAAAAACCAATACATTCCTTTCAGATCATTGATGAAGTGGAACCAAATTTCAATGTGCTTTGACCGGTCATGAAACACGGGATTTTCAGAGAGCTTGATGCAACTCTGATTATCACACATAATTCTGGTCAGTTCCATCCTCTTCTTGAGTAAGTTGAAGAGTAGTTTACGAAGCCATATGGCCTCGCATGAAGTTGCACTTGCTGCCATATACTTCACCTCGACTGAGCTCAATGGGACAGAATTTTGTTTCCTACTGCACTAGGAAGTCATTCCTGATCCGAGACTGAAACAGTACCCAATGGTACTTTTCCGATCCACTATTCTTCCAGCCCAATCTGTGTCTGTGAACCCAACGAACTAGACTTCATTGCCCTTGGTGTACTTCAACCCATACTCGACTGTCCCCTTCAAATATCTGAGAACATGTTTGGATGTTGCCTAGTGAGATCTCCTTGGTTCCACCATGAATTTACTGAGGTTATTCACTCCATAACAAATGTCTGGTCTAGGGTTGACCAGATACATCATTAATGATCCGTTGAGTTTCCTATACAAGGTAGGGTTAGCCCCATCATCTTTTGATGTGTCTATCTTCTTTCATTTTGTAATTATGTGCATCGCCATGGGTCTACAGTCTTCCATCTGAAATCTCTTCAGGATCTCTGTAGTGTATCTTCCTTGCCCAAGGAATATTTCTCCCATCTACTACCAGACCTCAAAACCAAGAAAATAGTGCATCTTCCCCAGATCATTCATGTCAAATTCGGTAGCCAGATTATCCTTGCAGTCTTTGATGAGATTAGATGATCCATTAATGAACATATCATCTACATATAATACCAACATTAATGGCTCATCCCCTACTCTCAGATGGTAGAGCTTGGGATCTGCGTCACCCTTGAATATTCTACAAGTAGCTATCAATTCTCCCATACCATGCTCTGGGGGCTTGTTTTAGACCGTACGGGGCTTTCTTAAGCATGAAAACATGATTCTTCAGCTCATGTGTCTCAAAGCCCTCTAAATGTTCTATGTACATTTCCTCTTCTATCACCCCATTCAAGAACGTTGTCTCAACATCCATATGGTGAATCTCCCATCCCATCTGCGCTGCGAGAGAGATGAAAGATCTGATTGAAGTGTACCGAGCTATAGGGGCGAAGGTTTCTTCATATTCTATCCCTTATTTTTGTGCATACCCCTTAGCCAAAAACTTAGACTTGAATTTATCTATGCTGTTGTCTGCAACATACTTTATCTTGTAGATCCAACTTGATCCTACCACTGATATGTTCTAAGGTATAGGGACTACTTCCCATACATCATTCGTCATGATGGAGTTATACTCATCCACTGTGGCATCTACCCACACTTGATTTTGAGTTTCCTCTCGAAAGTTGGATGGTTCTCTAACCTGTGCTACTAGTGCTTGGTACCTGTGAGGTTGCATGCCTACCCTCTTCCCATATCTAGGGACTCCAACAAACTCTTCTGCATCCCTCAGAATTTGTTGGAGTTCTCTACTTGTTATCCCACTAGTAGTGGGTGGATTTTCCTACTCTCTTTCTTGCTCTTCTTCAGAAGAACTTTCCTCAGAATCCTTGTGCTGTGGAGAGGCACTCGGGCCATACTCTATAGGTTGTTGAGGCTGAAATAGTGGATCTTCCTCAACCTGTGAATCTATAGACATTTCCTGGGATCTTCTAAAGGCCCTCTCCTCCATGAATTTTATGTCCCGCCTTACTATGATCTTTCTGTTTTCTAAAATATAGATGCGATATGTCTTCACATTTTAATTATAGCCCACAAGATAACGCTTCTCCACAGTCTGATCCAACTTCTTCCTCTTCTCATCTGGTACGTTGAAATACACCATACTGCCAAATATCTTGATATGGCTCACCTCATGCTTACTGCCTATGAACACACTCTCAGGGGTCACTTTCCCCAATGCTTTATGGGGAACCCTGTTCTGCACATACACAGTTGTATCGCAAGCTTCTGCCCATAGAAATTTGGGCATGTCTTGGTCATATAGCATCGCCCTTGTAGCTTCTACAATGGTCCTGTTCTTCCTTTCTGCAACTCCATTATTATCTAGATTGTATGGAGTTTTCCATTCTATCTTGATGTCTTCCTTTGCGCAGAAACTGGTGAATTATTTATCGATATACTCTCCACCATTATCTGATCGCATCTTATTGATCTTCTTTCCGATTAAATTTTCTACCAGCACCTTTAATTCTTAGAAACACTGATAGACTTCATCTTTGGTTTTGAGAAAGTAGATCCAATTTTTCCTGGAATGGTCATCAATATAGGTAGAAAAATATTTTTTACCACTGAGAGCAGTCGTGGACATTGGACCATAGATGTCTGAGTGTATCGACTCCAATATACTCTTGGCCCTACTGTTGCTTCTTGGAAATTTTTCCTTAGCATACTTCCCTAGTACGCACCTCCTGCAGACCTCATATTTCCTTGTGATGAGTTCTAGAGCTCCTATGATAGTATTCTTGAGAATATTCTAGGATCCATGATGTAAATTCCCCATCCTTCTGTGCCATAATTCATTTATATCCCTTTCATCCATACTACCAATTAGTGCCATTGGGGACTCAAGCTAGAGCTTAAATAATTTATGGCTTCTCACTCCAATTTTTGCCTTCCTTTTCCAACTAGGATGTTTGACATAAACTTTATTTCCAATAAAGTATACTTCATAACCCTTGTTCTGGAGTTGATACACAGAGATTAAATTCATCCCAAAACCCGGTACATGTAGAACATTTGTAGCTTGAATCATTTTTCCAACTTATGCCTAAAATATTATGGTACCTCTTCCAACGGGGGTACACTTGGCCTTATTTCCCATTGTGATATGGAAATTCATCTTCTCTTTTCAATAGCTCGAAAAAAATTCTCGAACTCCTGTTATATGAGTAGATTCTCCACTGTCAATATACCGAACTCGTGGAGAGGTCGTGCTTGACACACGAGCGAAATCCTCCTCTAGTCTGGATGCCAGAACATATATTTCATCCTCCCTCTGTTTCTCTATGTGCTTTGGAGGACTGCATGGACCCTTCCGAACTGTGTTAACATTGGATCTTTGTTCCATTGCATAACCTCGCTTTCTGTATTTTGTCTTTAGCTCTGATACCATATGAAATTTTCACTCTAAAAATTGTTACTGCAGTAGTTGTTTTATTTTTCCTACTTATTATGATAAGTTATTTACATATGATTCAGTAAATTTTGAAGTAAACACAGTTTCATAATTAATTCTAATCAAAATCAGAAGAACAAATTATAACACATATAGCATAATAGAAACAACCACATGAACACAGTTATTTTTGGACAATTTTCCCTAGAAAAACCCAATGTGGGAAAACCGGTGTAGAAAATGAGGGTTGTATTAATATTCAACAGTGAAAATATCATTTACAGAATTCATGATGAGAAAAATCAATTAGCTTACACCTTATATGAATTTTCCAGACAATATGGAATAATTCCCAACACACGGGATGACCTCTTGCACCTTTGCATCAATCTGCATAGCCCCTCTACGCAGTCACTACCTAGGCTGCATTATTCTGCATGGAGGGCTAGTTCTACTACTCAACGATGTCTTCCCTTCATATTATGTCTTCCTTCTTCTCCGTCTCTGCTAGCTTCTCCCTCCTCCTTCTGTCTCGACAATCCTGCCTCTACAAACTCACCCTATAAAATTGAATTCTCTTACTTCAAAATTGATTTCCTTCGGGTACTAAGAATGTACCCAGCTTGCTTTCCAAATGACCCTCAAGCCTTCTCTTATAGTCTTCTCGTTCATGAATTAAAAACCCAGATTATATCCTTAATCAATGGATCAGATTAAAATATGACTTGATCTTCGTTTTCTATAAGATTCACACTTTACTTTATTACTACCTTTTAATTATTTAATTTCCATAAGTTTAGACTTAGGGATCACATTAAATTAATTAATTATTTTAATAAAGAAAAATCCGAGTGGACTTTCCAAAAACGATTTATGGGTTCTCTGGAATACTGTTGTCCAAGCCTCTACTCAAAATTTGAGACCTGGAACACTTTCCGATGCTATAAAAATCAACAATCCCAGCCCTTCTAGAGATAAAAGAGATGCATACCATGAAGGAACCTTGTTTAAGGCTTTCCTTGCTCCAAGGGCCCTATGGATGGTAGTTTTCTTCCCATTCTTGATATCTATACCAACCTTATTATGTTTTTTATAAGAGATATTTACGACCGACAAATGGTGTGTCAGAAAGTTCCAAATCCAAAACCCCCACAAAAGATTCATCCTCCTTTTCCTTGACTTTGAAATACAACTCATATCCCTGCTTAATGGGATTGGGAAAATTGTAAAAGCTAGGGAAAAGGGAAGATTTGGCAAGCCCTAGAGCTTACCTCATGGACTCCTTCAAAGAGACTAATCAAAATGGCAGTGTTAGAGAACTAGGAGTCATCGGGCTAGTGAAAGAAAAACTCTAGGCTACATAATGAAAACAAGATAAATAACATCTAGGTCATCATGATTTGAAATAGGGGGTACATTTTTATCCTTGAGATTAAATTGTACATTCACTTTATTCGTATATAACAAATCCTATCAAAGGAGAGAGATCTGAGACCTTATCAAATACATCTTTTGGTAGAATAGATGAAGAGAGAGGAAATGTGTTGAATGATGGAGCTTCCACTCTAGTGATGTCTCCACATGTCTTTGTTGACAAATATTTGAAAAAAATTGCAACTCATTGAACCTGTGCTTTCTTAATATTTTTCATGCCTAACTTAGGACCCACCACATTTTTTGCCTAGACCTTTAACTCACTGATATTGGAGGTAAAAGACAACAAGCTACATGAATATTACAAATTCCCAACATCATGACACCTATAGAAATGGAAATAAATCCTCCAACAGTTAATATTTTGACTCTAGAACCTTCCATAAATTTTAATAATGATTCCCCCCAACATATTGTCATGAAGGTAAAGCTCCCCCAGGATCCATGCCCACTTACTATCCATTTTTTTTTCTCTTTGACGCTCAATCCCTACAAATATCCAATTTTTTTTACTCAAACCATTCAAAAACTATTCACTCCAAAGAACTAAGTGAATTCATAATAAAATAACCTAGACATTTTTTGGGGAAATCAATTGTCGCACACGATGAAAATCCATCATTCATCTTTGTAGAAATAACCCTTACAAACTCTAATTCAAATATTTTCCCATAATTTTTGTAGTGTGGTATTCTGAATGAAGAATGAAACAAAACCACAGCCTTACCAGAACATGAAATTTCAAAATATATCACAAACCTTCAACCTAATTTTATTTTATCTTCCCATTTATTGAGCATAGGTGCACCAAATTTCCACAAAATTGACCAGCTAAAAAATTGTTTAAAGACCTGGGAATTTTGGAAATACCGTACATTCAATACAACCATCATTTTTACCTTCTCCTTCTTCACTCTAATACTCTTCTTCAATGGAACTTGCATGTACGATAACATCCACAACTGACATACCTCCCCTACTAGTCGATCCTCTTTGAGTCATAGACAGGGAAGATTGAGAGATAGAGACAAAAAGAAACGAAGTTGAAGTCTCCACAACTCGATGAATGAAAAAAACTATTCCTAAAATAAATGCTCGGATGACACCTCACTTCCTTGCATGGGGGAATCAACTTTAGCTTCCAAAAATTAATGTCCACTCTTGAAGGTGGGAATCTAGGAAATGGGATCATGGAGGGATAATAATGATTATGATCTATGGATCTAGAATGGAATTTGATTGTCCTGATTGTATTCCAACAAATATTCCTCCATCATTAATCTGTACACCAAAAATGGCACATCATAATGCTCTAAAAAAATGGTGATAGAATATGGAGGCTATGGGCTTCCAAACATCTCCATAGGAAAGACAAAATTGAGATCAGAAACAAAATGGCCCAAAAATTGCCTACAAAAACCCTCATCTAGACACAAGAAATCATTAATGATTTGAAATTAAATAGGAATGCAAAAAATTACAGATATAACCATAACTACAGAGATGTGGTAGAAATAACACTTCATTTCATTTATATCAAATACTAAAATAAACTTACAAATAGAATGGAAATGAACTAGCTCGAGCAATGGTAGCTTATCTCTGAGAAGATATGTGGTGGCTACATGCCTCTGAACTGTGTAAAATTATTATTCGAGGACTATTTATTATTGAGAAGCAATGGAAAACCATAAACATCCAAAAAACTAACCCTAGGAGATGAAGCGCCAAAACTATGGGCCCCGTTTGGGTAAATTGGTACATCAACTTCCGAGGGTCGTAACTATGGCATACGATCTTTGTTTGACTAGCACAATACCTCATTAGACATATATATCTGAGGAATAAAACTTTTGATTGGAAAACATCAATAAATTAATCATTTTTTCCCAAGTTTTCTAAAACAACTTCGTTTAGGGTCTCAAAATGGCTCCATAATTTTAGGACCCAAAAAAATACCAAAAATAGTAAATTGTACTACAATTAAGGAAACCAAAATAATGAAAGAGACAGTGGTGCAGGTCCAAGTGGAAAAGGTGGGTGTCCACCAATATCCACCTGGATCAGTCCTCCTCACTTAGGAACCAATGTTCCCATTGTGTTGAGTGCCTCAATGATATGGGGAAACTTCTGTTGAACTTGGTCTATGGTGAGCCACTTTCCTTGGTGCAGGAGTTGGCAAGCTTTGACAACCCAATATAGTTTTATATTATGCTGGAAATTGTTCATGATATATGTGTCCTTAATCCCATCAGTTGTGGCATGTTCCATACAATCTGGGTTTAACTTTATTGGTGTGATTTGTTCTGCAATGTTTTATGTGTCTAGTAATGGTGGGAAGTATGGTCGAAGGTGGTCCACATTGAACACTGGGTGCAGGACAAGGAATGGGGGGATGTTGATCTCAAATGCATTATTTCCCACAACCTTGGTAATGTTGTAACGACCATATTGGAGTTGTATGAGCTTTCGATGGGCTCCAGTAAGGCGTTCTTTATGAAAATGCAACCAAAATTTGTTGCCCACCTGAAACTTGTGTGGCACCCGATGTTGATCATGTTGCTGCTTGTACTGGGAATTTGACTTATACAAGATGTCGTGAACCTACTGATGGATATGTTGGATGCGTTCAATAAATCTGGTCGCTTTATCAGCCTTAGACAATACATGTGTGGATTCTATCTGTGTATTTTCATGAGGCATGACAACATCAATCGGACATAATGGTTGAAATCCTAGACCCACTTGAAAGGGACTGCGACTAGTCGAGCTATAGAGTGCTCTATTATAAATGTGTTGCACATAGGGCAGAATATCATCTTAGGTTTGTGGATTCTTGGAGTTTCACATGTGGAGTATGTGCACTATCATCCTATTAATGACCTATTTCTGGCCATCAGTCTGGGGACTGAAGGAAGTCAACTTGGTGAGCTTGGTGTCCAATAGTGTCCAGAGGCTTGACCAAAATGTGCTTAGGAACCTTCTATCCCTGTCTGATATAATGGTCTACGGGATCCCAAATTTTACCCACACTCTTATAAAGAAGAGTTTTGCAGTGTCCTATGTTGTGATACTCTTCTTGTAGGCCACCAATATAGCCATCTTATAAAATATTTCCACGGCCACAAATAAACAATCATTACCATGCTTTGTAGAAGGGAGGTCAGACATATAGCCCATGGAGATATATTCCCATAGCTGGCTGGGAGTAGACAGAGGAGTGTACAGACATTACTTCTTGATGGTTGGCTTGGAAATGGCGCAGATAGTGCAGGATCTGATATATTTCCCAACATCCAATTAGATTTTTTTGCCAATAAATTACTTTTGTAGTATAGCCACATTTTTCTCCACACCAAAGTGTCTTGCGACCAGACTATAGTGTTCCCCCCAAATCAGCTTGTAACACTCACTTGAAGGAACACAAAAGTGGCCCAGATAGCATAATAATGCGGCTAGAGATGGAAATCACAAACTTACTTTCCATCTACTAGCATCACGTATGTGGAGGTGAACTCTAGATAATTTTTGTATAGTTGTGGCCACAAGGGTTGAGACAATAATCAATGATGCAACTGGGGATCAGCTGAGGAAGTCTACAACATGATTGGTGTTGTCCTTTTTATATTTAATGTTCAAGTGGAATTGTTGCAGATATGTAGACCACTTCTGATGGTGATCGTTCTACAGTTTCCCTTGTGTTTGTATAAAATGAAGAGGTCAGTGATCGGTGTGGATGACCGCCTCCTTCCACAAAATGTAATTCTTCCATTATCAGCAAGCATGCACGATGCAATACGTCTCTTTATCATAGGTTGGGTACTTCCAAATTGTATTGGAAAGTGTCTCACTATGATAGGCCACTGGATTCCTGTGTTGGGTGAGGACTGCACCAATATCATAGTTGGAGGAATATGTATCAATTTCAAATGGCTCCTGCAGGTCTGGAAGTGTGAGTACTAGTACATAGCATAGGCGGTGCTTAAACTCAACAAACGCCTTCTATTGGGACTCGAACCAAGAAAACTTTTCTTTCGCCTCACCATTAGTAATCTGACTCAAAGGCCAAGTGATATGGGATAATCCCA
This sequence comes from Pinus albicaulis, assembly GCA_034641835.2. NCBI lineage: Eukaryota > Viridiplantae > Streptophyta > Pinopsida > Pinales > Pinaceae > Pinus > Pinus albicaulis. Next base: position 836,981,231 of record CM076578.1, read on the forward strand.
ACACGAACCACCAATAAAAATATGCAAGGCCAAAAAATTGTGAAGATTTGTTAGAATGGTTAGGGCTAGCCAATCCTGAATGAATTGGATCTTAGTCGGATCCACATGCACGCCACACTCATCTATGATGTAACCCAGACATTGGACCTGGCTCATGCCAAAGGTGAATTTCTCCAAGTAGGAACACTATTTGTATTGCCCGAGGGTTTTAAGGACATCTTGAATGTGTTGCAATTATTCTTCCCAACTCTTTTTGAAGATGAGGATGTCGTCCAGATAAAAAACCATGAATGAGTTGGTGAAGGGCCGCAAGATGTCATCCATTAGCCTCATAAAAGTAGCAGGGGTATTTTTTAACATGAAGGGAATAACCAATATGAAGGGTCTTCCATACATCTATGGGCTCTATTCGAACCTTGTGATAGGCAGACTTCAGATCAATCTTACTAAAATACTTGGCACCATTGAGTTGGTCCACAAGGTCATCACTCTCTGGGATTGGATACTTGTTTCTGACAGGGATTTTTTTTAGTGTCTGATAATTAATGAAGAGCCTCCATGTCCCATCCTTCTTCTGTACGAGAAAAATCGAGCACCCACAAGACGAGGAACTTGGTCGGATGTGCCCTTTTTGCAAAAAATTCTAGATTTTCTTCCTGATATCTTCATTTTCCAAAATGTAGTGGCGATATACCGGCCTGTTGGGTAGAGGTTCTTTGGTGGTCATATCGATCGAATGCCTGACGTGACAGTGCAAGGGTACCCCTTTGGTGAGGAGAAGATGTCCCTGTATTCTTCCACAACTCTATCCACCTACTTCTGTTGCATTGAGAAACCTTTCTTAGGGGCCATGGATGTGGCTACAATATTCCCCTTACTTTGAGAGTGAATAAAAAATAAACCAAATTTCCTAGTCTTGGAGATGACTGCATTGCTTAGTAGATATCAAAGAGATGACGTTAGGTGGGGATACCTTCGTTATCCTGTATAACTTATTACCCAAATAAATTATAACATAGTGAGGTCTAGACTCATATACAACATGCCACTTCCATAAGTATGGTTTTCCTAATAATACATCACAAACTTGAAGAGGAGAAGCCTCACATAGTACCTCATCTGTGAAAGGCTTGACGTTGTAGGGAAGGCGACATTGCTGGCTCACGTAGAGATCTCGTCCTTGGTGAAGCCACTCGATAGTGTACAGTTATGGATGTGTTGTAGTCGGTAGGACCAGCCTCTTCACTACCTCTGCTGAAATGAGATTCTTTTGTCTCCCACTTTTGACAATGAACTACATTGGAGAACCCTTCACCCAAATCTATGAGTGGAAGAGTCGTTCCCCCTCCTTTGAATATTCAGGCACAATATTTTAGATCTTAGTGGTGTCCATGGTGGCACTGACTTCCACATTAATGATATTCTTCCCTTTTTCATTCCCCTTGTCGGGTTCTGACTCAGAGTCAATACATTCATCTGATTCGAAAGCCATTATCTCGGCCACCAGTGACTGTTTGGCCCGACAGTTACTTACGTTGTGAGTGCAACTCTTATGGAATTCATACTACTTTCCTGTGTCCTTCTTCATCTTCTTCATGCTTTTCTTCTCTTTCGGCTTCAGTGGGTTATCCTAGGTCGCCTCGCCTTGGATTTTTCTTTTGCTTTGTAGGTTTGGGATGCCTTTCCTTTGCTTGGGATTCACATATCCAAAATCTTTCTTTTTTCTGTTTAAACTTCTACTCAATCTTGACAGTGTATCGATACAGATTTTTGAGTGAGTATATGTCCAGGAACTTCATCTTGTCTTAGATGTACCTATGTATACAGTCCTGGTACATGAGTACCAAATTCCGCTCAAAATAATTGATACCCAACTTTGTGCGAAGGGTATGAAAAACATTGGTAATCTCAGGCACATCTTGGTCCCTTCCCTATCGCAGTGCGGTCCACTTTCTGTATTTATCCTCATAGCTCCTAACAAGGTAGTAATGCTTCCTTATGGCATCCTGGAATGAATTCCAAGTGGATTTGGCTGAAAATATTAAGGTTTTATTTTAATCCTTCTTATCACAGTAGGTTTTCAACCAGTCCTTGACATGGGGGGTGGATTTGTGAAGTGCAAATGTAATCTTTTACTGGCTGGAAAAATCATGAAAAAAAATATCTTTCTAACATATTTAACCATTTATCTGTGGTGTCTTCATATATCTGACCTTAAAATATGGGGATTTCAAAGTTAACTTGTACCTTGAAGGGTGTTACACTTCTAGAGTGGCTGATGGAAGCAGATGCGTCACCTTTGGGTAGCTGCTAAAGGATCTAGGCAAAGTTGTCCATCATCATGGTCTTTTGTTGCTCGAGGGCTTCTTCAAGAAATAATTTGAAACGATCTCCTACCCCCTCTTCTTTCTTCTCTTCTACCATGGGAGGATGTCGGGGTTTGCAAGGTTGGTCTTACAAAGGTTCAACCGATTCGAGCCCTAACTCCTTATATCCCAACCTCGTTGGGGACGTGCAAATAAAAATCGAGAAAGATCAGACTGCTCTAATACCATTAATATGAAATTAAATAGGAGTGAAAAAAATTACAGATATAACCATAACTACAGATATTCAGTAGAAATAACACTTCATTTCATTAATATCAAATACTGAAATAATCTTACAAACAGAATGGAAATAAACTAGCTCGGGCAATCGTAGCTTATCTCTGAGAAGAGATATGGCAGATACATGCCTCTAAGTTGTGTTACAATGAGGCTCTAAGGCCTATTTATTATTTACAAATAATAGAAAATCCTAAACATCCAAAAACCTAACCCTATGATATGAAGTGCCAAAACTATTAGCTTTGTTTGGGTAAATTGGTACATCAAATTCTAGGGTCATAAGTTTGGCATACGATCTTTGTTTGACGCACAAAATACCTTGTTAGAAAGATATATCAAAGGAATACAAATTTAGAGTGGAAAAAATCAATAGAGGAGTCATTTTTATACGGTTTTCCCAAAAAACGTCGACGAAGGCCTCAAAATGGTTCCAGAAGTTCAGGACTCGAAAAACTGCCAAAAATAGTAAATTGTGCTACAATTAAGGAAACTAAAATAATAATAGAGACAATGGTGGGGTTCCAAGTGGAATAGGTGGGTGGACACTTTTTTAATCCACTTGGATCATTCCTCCCCCATTAGGAAGCAATGGTCCCCATTGTGTTGAGTGCTTCCATGAGATGGGGAAACTTCTGTTGAACGTGGTCCCTAGTGAGCCACTTGCCTTGGTGCAGGAGTTGGATAGATTTGACAACCTAATATTGTTCTATCTTCTGTTGGTGAGTGTTCTTGATCTGTGTGTCCATAATATAATCAGTTTTTTTATATTCCATGCAGTCTGGGTTTAACTTTGTTGGTGTGAGTTGTTCTGCAATGTTTGATGTGTCCAGTAATGGTGTAAAGTATGTCGAAGGTGGTCCACATTGAACATTGGGTACAGGAAAAGGAAAGGGGGAATTATGAGCTCAAATGCATTGTCTCCCATAGCCTTGGTAATGATGTAAGGACCATATCAGAGTGGTCTGAGCTTATGATGGGCTCCGATGGCGTTCTCTCTAAAAATGAAACCAAATTTAATTGTCGCCCTCCTGAAACTTGTGTGGCAGTCGATGTTGATCATGTCAATGCTTGTTGTACTTGGAATTTGTATCCAATATGTCATGAAACTGATGGCATATGTGTTGGACGAATTCAATAAACCCGATTGATTTCTCAGCCTTAGACAAAACATGTCTGGATTTTGTCTGTGTAGTCACATGAGGTATGGAAACATAAATCAGACACAATAGTTGAAATCCTAGACCCCCTTGAAAGGGACTGCGACCAATAGAGCTATCAAGAGATATTTTATAACTGTGTTTCACATAAGGAAGACTCCCATCCCAAGTTTGTGGATTTTTGGATTTGTACATGCAGAGTATGTGTACTATAATATTATTAACGACCTTTTTTTGGCCATCAGTGTTGGGATGGAAAGTAGTCGACTTGGTGCACATGGTGTCCAATAGTGTCTAGAGGCTTGACTAGAATGTGCTCAAGAAACTGCTATATCAATCTAATATAATGGTCTACATGATCCCAAAATATACCCACACTTTTTCAAAGAAAATTTGGTAGTGTCCTCTATTGTGATACTCTTCTTGCAGGTCACCAATATAGCCATCTTATAAAATTTGTCCACAACCACAAATACACAATCATTACCATGATTGGTAGAAGGGACTCCAGACATAATGTCCATGGAGATGGATTCCCACGGCTAGATGGGAGTAGGAAGAGGAATGTACATGCCTTGCTTCTTGATGGTTGGCTTGGCGATGACTCGGGCAGTGTAGGATCTGATATATTTCCCAACATAAAGTCGGAGTTTTGGACAATAAAAGTATGTTTGTAGTACATCCACAGTTGTCTCCAGACCAAAATTTCCTGCGATATGACTGTAGTGTGCCACCCAAATCATCTTGACACGCTCCCTTGAAGGAATGAAAAGGTCACCCAAGTATCATAATAATGCGTCCTCGAGGTGGAAATCAAGAATTTTTTTTCCATATATTAGCATTTGGTATGTGGAGGTGAACTTTGAATCATTTTTGTATAGTTGTGCCATCCAAAGGTCTCATGGCCACAAGAGTTGAGAATAGTAGTATGTGCTGCAATTGGGGCTCTGCTAAGGAAATCTGCAACATGATTGGTGTTTCCATTTTTGTATTTAATGTTCAAGTGGAATTTTTTCAGATATGTAGACCACTTATGATGGCAATCATTCTGCAAATTCCCTCATGTTTTTATAAATTTAATAGGTCGGTGATCAGTTTGGCCCCAACTGTATCCTTCCCCATATTGTAATGCTTCCATTTCCGGCAATACTGCATGATGAAATACATATCTTTATCATAGGTTAGGTACTTTCAAATTGTATCAAAAATTGTCTCACTATGATAGGCCACTGGATGCCTGTGTTGGGTGAGGATTGCACCAATTGCATAGTAGGAGGTTTCTGTCTCAATTTCAAATGGGTCCTGCAGGTTTGGCAATGTGAATCCTCATGTAGAGAAGAGGCAGTGCTTCAACTCAATGAATGATTTCTGTTAGGACTCGCACCCTGAAATTTTTTCTTTTGCCCCGCCCTTAGTATTATGACTCAAAGGCCAAGTGATTTGGGAGAATCCCAACGTGAACCTCCAATAAAAATTTGTAAGGCCTAAAATTCTACGAAGCTTTGTTAGAGTGGTCGGGGCTGTCCAATCCTGAATGACTTGGATATTAGTCGAATCCACATGCACTCCATGCTCATCTATGATGTAACCTAGATATTGGACCTAGCTCATGCCAAAGGTGCATTTCTCTAATTTGGCACATATTGTGTGGTGCCTAAGCATTTGAAGGACGTATCAAATGTGTTGCAATTTTTATTCCCAAATCTTTTTGAAGATGAGGATTTTGTCCAGATAAAAAACCACGAATGAGTTTGTGAAGGGCTGCAATATGTCATCCATTAGCCACATAAAAGTAGCAGGGGCATTTTTCAACCCAAAGGGAATAACCAACCATTCAAAAAGGACCTCCTTGGATTTGAAGTTAGTCTTCCATACATATCTGGGCTCTATTGGAACCTAATGATATCTAGACTTCAGATCAATCTTGTTGAAATACTTTTCCCCCTTGAGTTGGTCCAGAAGGTCATCAACCTATGGGATTGGATACTTGTTCCTGACAGTGATTTGTTTTAGTGCTCGATAATAAATGGAGAGCCTCCAGGTACCATCCTTCTTTTGTACAAGTATAATAGAGCTCCCAAAAGGTGAGGAACTTGGTCATATGTGCCCTTTTTACAGCAACTCCTGGATTTACCTATTGATCTCTTCATTTTCCAGAATGGAGCAGCGATATATCAGCCCATTTGGTAGAGGTGCTTTGAGAGTCATATCGATCGAATGCTTGACATTACGGGACTTTTGAGGTCTAAAATGGGCCTCATAAGGAAATCATAAAATAATAGTTGAAATAATAAAATATTATTATATTACATCATCAAATTTTAGAGGGAAAAAATAAAAAAATATTTTTTCAACTTATCTCACTATGGGTTTACTCAAATTTCGAGCGGAAACACTTGTTGGGTGCATAATTTTATTCCTTGTCCAAGGAGTACCCATGTCACATACTTTAGATGGACCCTGCTACACGAAAAATGATAAATACATGAAAACATTAGAAACTTGAGTAAAACCTTAGGGAGATAAGTTGGAAATACAAATTGAAAAAATAGTTTTATTATTTTATTATTTTTTAATCTTTTTACTTTTTTACTCCAAAAATGGTGAATCATCCCCATGGTTGACATCATCATCTTGAATCCTATTGGTTATTATAAAATTTATTTGGTTGTACATTTTTCTTAGGAGGCCCATTTTAGACCTCAAAATTCCCCTAATGCCTAACAATGCAAGTGGCTAAGGAGAAGATGTCCTTGTATTCTTCCATGACCGCATCCATATTTTTCTGTTGTGTGGAGGATCCCTTCCCGGGGGCAATGGATGTCTATAAAATCTTCCCCTTACTTTGAGAGTGAATCAAAGAGAAAACAAATTTCCCATTCTGGGAGATGATGTTACTGCATTACTTAAAGCAGATATCAAAGGGATGGCGATAGCCAGGGCTACCTCCAATATCATATAAATCTTACTACCCAAAGAAATAATAACAAAGTGAGGTTTAGACTCATATACATTATTTCGCTTCCAAAAGTATGGATTTCCTAATAATAAATCACAAACTTCAAGAGGAGAAACATCACACAGTACCTCATCCATGAAGGGCATGATGTTGTAGGGAAGGTGGAACTACTGGTTGGCGCGAAAATCTTGTCCTTGGTGAATCCACCCTAATGTGTATGGCTGTAGATGTGTTTTAGTCGGTAGGCCTACCTACTTCATGACCTCTACTAAAATGAGGTTATTTTGGCTCCCGCTTTCGACAATGAACTACAATGAATAACCCTTAACCCACATCTATGAGTGGAAGAGGCGTTCCTGCTCCTCTAGATATTCAAGCTCAATCTTCTAGAACGTGGTGGTGGCCACGGTGGCATTGGGCTCTGCGTCAATGATTTTCTTCCCATTTTCATTCCTCTTGTCGGGTTCAGACACATAGTCGGAACATGTGTCTCATTTGGAAGGCTTTAGCTCGTCCACTAGTGACGGCTTGGCCCGACAGTCACTTGTGTTGTGACTAGAGAACTTATGGAATTCACACCACTTTCCCGTGTCCTTCTTCATCTTCATGGTATTTTTCTTTGCTTGTAGCTTTAGTGAGTTATCCTGGGTCACCCCGCCTTGGATTTTTCCTTTGCTCTACGATTTGGCTTTACCTTTCCCTTGCTTCAAATTTGCAGATCTGAAATCTCACTTTTTTTGTTTAAACTTCTTCTCAATATTGAAAGTGCACCAGTACACAATGTCGAGCGAGGAGATGTCCAGAAACTCCATCTCATCCTGGATGTACCTTTGTATATAGTTGTGGTACTTGAGTACGAAATTCATCTCAGATTCCTTGATACCCAACTTCGTGCGAAGGGCATGAAAACATTGGTAGACTCGGGCACATCTTGGTCCCTTCCCTGCTATAATGTGGTCCACTATATGTATTTATCCTCGTAGCTCCCAACAAGGTAGTACTTCTCCTTAATGGTGTCCCGAAATGAATTCCAAGTTGGTGCAATAAAAAATAGTAAGCGTCTACTTTCATCCTTCTTCTCGCAATAGGTTTCCCACCATTCCTTGACGTGGGGGGCGACGTTGAGAAGTGAAAAAATAATATTTTCCTTGTTGGAAAAATCATGAACAAAAAAATATCATTCTGGTAGATTTAACCATTTATCTACGGCGTCTGCATCTATCTGACCTTCAAATATGGGGATGTCAAAGTTAACTTGTACTTTGAAGGGTGTGGGGCTTCTAGAGAGGTTGCTGGAAGGAGATGCGTCGACTTTGGGTAGTCACTAAAGGATCTGCGAAATTTTTTCCATCAATACGTTCCTCTGTCACTTGAGGGCTTTTTCGAGCAAGATTTTAAAAGGATCTCCTACCCCCTCTTCTTTCTTCTCTTCCTCCATGGGAGGTCGTCGGTGTTTGTGAGGTTGTTCTTGCAAAGGTTCGACCAATTTGAGTCCTAACTCCTTATATCCCGACCTCGTTCGGGACGTGAAAACAAAAACTGAGAAAGAGAAGACCTATCTAATACCAATGATCCGGACTCAAATAGGAACAACAAAAATTACATATCTAACCATAACTACAGAGATGCAACAGAAATAACACTTCATTTTATTAATGTCAAATACTGAAATAAGCTTACAAACAGAATGGAAATAAACTAGCTCGGACAATGGTAACGTAACTCTAAGAAGAGGTGTGGCGGATACATGATTCTGAATTTTTTCACAATGAGGCTCGAAGGCCTATTTATTATTGAGAAACAATGGAAAACCATAAACATCCAAAAACCTAACCCTAGGATATGAAGCACCAAAACTATGGGCCCTGTTTGGGTAAATTGGTACATCAACTTGCTGGGGTCATAAATTTGACATACGATATTCGTTTGACATGCACAATACCTCGTTAGAATATCTATCTAAGGAATAAAAATTTTGAGTGGAAATCATTAGTGAAACCATCATTTTTTCCCTGGATTTCCCAACAAACAAACGTCGCTTAGGGCCTCAAAATGACTCCGAAAGTTCAGGACCCGAAAAACTACCAAAAATAGTAAATTGTGTTACAGTTAAGGAAACTGAAATACTAAAAGAGACAATGGTGGGGGTCCAAGTAGAATAGGAGGGTGGCCACCAATATCCACCTGGATCTATCCTCCCCCCTTAGGAATAAATGGTCCCCATTGCATTGAGTGCCTCCTTGAGATGGGGAAACTTCTACTGAACTTGGTCTGTTGTGTGCCAATTGCCTTGGTGCAGGAGTTGGCCAGCTTTGACAACCCTATATAGTTGGATCTTCTGTTGGTGAGTGATATTGATCTATGTGTCAATAATCCAATCATTTTTGACATGTTCTGTGCAGTCTGGGTTTAACTCTATTGGTGTGAGTTGTTCTGCAATGTCATATGTGTCCAGTAATGGTGGGAATTATGGTCGAAGGCAGTCCATATTGAGCATTGGGTGCAAGTTTATGAATGGGGAATGTTGAGCTCAAAATCATTGTCTCTCATAGCCTTGGTAATGGTGTAGGACCATATCAGAGTGGTCTAAGCTTCCGATGGGCTCTAGTAAGACGTTATTTCTTCAAATGCAACCAAACTTTGTTTCCCACTTGAAACTTGTGTGGCACCCGATGTTGATCATGTCATTTCTTGTACTTGGAATTTCACTTCTCCAAGATATCGTGAACCTATTGGCAGATGTGTTGGATGCGTTCAATAAATATGGTCACTTTATCATCTTTTGAAAATACATGTGTGGATTTTGTCTATGTAGTTTCATGAGGCATGACAACATCAATCGGACACAATGGCTGAAATCCTAGGCCAACTTGAAAGGGACAGTGACCAGTTGAGTTATGGAGAGCTCTGTTATAATTTTGTTGCGCTAAGGGAAGACTCCCATCCCAGGTTCGTGGATGCTTGGATTTGTAAATGATGAGTATGTGCACTATATTCATCCTATTGACAACCTATGTCTTGCCATCAGTCTCGAGATGGAAGGGAGTCGACTTGGTGAGCTTGGTGTCCAATAGTGTCTAGAGGCTTGAAAAAAATTTACTTAGGAACCTGATATCCTGATCCGATATAATGGTTTTTGGGATACTAGAATGTACCCACACTCAGTTAAAGAATATTTTGGTAGTGTCCCCTGTTGTGATACTCTTCTTACAAGTTGGCAATATATCCATCTTAGAAAATATTTCCACGACCACAAATACATAGTCATTAGCATGCTTGGTAGAAGGGAGGCGAAACATATAGTCCATGGAGATGGATTCCCACGGTTGGATGGGAGTAGGTAGAGGAGTGTACAAGCCTTGCTTCTTGATGGTTGGCTTGGTCATGGCACAAGCAGTGTAGGATCTCATATATTTCCCAACATCCACTCATACTTTTGGACAATAAAAGTAATTTTGTAGTATAGCCATAGTTTTCTCCACACAAAAGTGTCCTGCGAACAGACTGTAGTGCACCTCCAAAATCAGTTTGGAATGCTCACTTGAAGGAACACAAAGGTGGCCCAGGTAGCATAATAATGCATCCTAAAGTTGGAAATCAGGAACTTTCTTTTTATCTACTATCATCAAGTATGTGGGGGCGAACTCTAGATATTTTTTGTATAGTTGCAGCCATCCAGAGGTCTTGTGACCACAAGGGTTGAGAACAATAGTCAATTTTGAAACTGGGGGCTAACTGAGGAAGTCTACAACATGATTGGTGTTTCCATTTTTGTATTTAATTTTCAAGTGAAATTGTTCTATATCTATAGAGCACTTCTTCTGGCTATCATTCTGCAAATTCCATCATGTCTGTATAAACTGAAGAGGTCGGTGATTAGTGTGGATGTTTGTCTTCTTCCCTGGAATGTAATGCTTCAATTAATGTAAAGCTTTCACGATGGAATACATCTGTTTATCATAGGGGGGTAATTCTGAATAATATCAGAAAGTGTCTCACTATGATAGGCCACTTGATGTTAGTTTTGGGTGAGGACTACACCAATAGCATAGTCATAGGTGTCTATTTCAATTTCAAATGGCTCATGCATGTCTAGTAGTGTGAGTATCAGTGCATAGTAGAGGTGGTTCTTCACCTCAATGAATGCCTTCTGTTGGGATTTGAACCAGGAAAAATTTCCTTTCTCCCCTCACTTAGTAATCTGACTCAAAAGCCAAGTGATATGGGAGAATCCCAACACGAACCTCTGTTAAAAAATTTCAAGCCCTAAAAGGATACAAAGCTCTGTTAGAGTGGTTAGGGCTGGCCAATCCCAAATGACTTGGATCTTAGCTGGATCCATGTGCCCACCATGCTCATCTATGATGTAACCTAGATATTGGACCTGACTCATGCCAAAGGTGCATTTCGAAAATTGGGCACATAGTTTGTGTTGTAAAATGGTTTAAAGGACCTATTGAATGTGTTGCAAGTGTTCTTCCCAACTCTTGCTAAAGATTAGGATGTTGTCGAGATAAAAAAACCACTGATAATTTGGTGAAGGGCTGCAAGATGTCATCCATTAACCTCGTAAAAATAGTAGGGTAATTTTGCAACCCAAGGGTATAACCAACCATTCAAAAAGGCATTCCTTTGATTTGAAGGTGGTCTTCCATACATCTATGGGCTCTATTTGAACCTAGTGATATCTAGACTTCAAATCGATCTTACTGAAATAATTGGTCCCCTTGAGTTGGTCCAGAAGGTCGTCAGTCCATGGGATCGAATACCTGTTCCTGACAGTGATTTTATTTAGTGCTCGATAATTAATGCAAAGCCTCCATGTCCCATCCTTCTTCTGTTCAAGTACAATCGGACTCCCACAAGGCAAGGAACTTGGTCAAATGTGCCCTTTTTGCAGAAAATCCTAGATTTATCGCTTGATCTATTCATTTTCCATAATGGAGTGGTGATATATCAGCCTGTTGGGTAGAGGTACTTTGGGAGTCATATAGATCGAATGCTTGACCTGACAGTGCAAGGGTACCCTTGTGGGTGAGGAGAAGATGTCCCTGTATTTTTCCACAACTGAATCCACCTGCTTCTTCTTTTTGGAGGAACCCCATAAGGGCTTCACTGTGGGATCAATACCATAGCATGTGGGTTGACATTGGGGGATATATAATGAGGAAAAACTGACATAATATGTTTGGGGATATATAGGGGGTAAATGGTTTTATATTGGAAGGTATAAAAAATGGAGCTCAAAGTTAATGAAAAATATAAATGGGTATAAAAAATGTTAATGAAAAAATAGATACCTACAATATATAGTGAAAGTAGGGGTTTTTTTATTGGGAAGGTGTATTGGGTTTATATTGGTAGGGGGTTAAATAATGTGATTTTTAGAGGTATTTTCAAATATGTACTCGAATTAAGGGTATTGTTTAATATGCAATGATCACACGTGATATTTTATATCATGATGAAGTGAAGTCCTCATGAGGAAACCTTCCCATAGGCCATGGATGTGGCTACTATCTTCCCCTTACTTTGAGAAAGAATAAAAATAAAACAGATTTCCCAGTATGAGAGATGATCTTACTATATTTCTTAGAATAGATCAAAGAGATGGTGGTAAGTGGAGCTACCTCAAGTATCCTGTATAATTTATTTACCAAATAAATAATAATAGAGTGAGGTTCTAGACTCATATACAACATGTTGCTTCCACAAGTATGGTTGTCCTAATAATACATCACAAACTTCAAGAGAAGAAAGATCACACAATACCTCATCTGTGAAGGGCTTGATGCTATAAGGAAGATGACACTGTCAAGTCGGTAGGCCCATCCGCTTCACGAAATTTGTTGAAATGAGGCTCTTTTGGCTCCCGCTGTCGAAAATGAATTGCAGCGGAGAACCATTCACTCACATTTGAGAGTGGAAGAGGTGTTCCCCATCCTCTAGATCGTCAGGCTCAATCTTCTAGATCTTGATGGTGGCCACTATGGAAGTGGCTCCGCGTCAATGATATGCTTCCCATTGTCACTCCCCTTGTCAATTTCTGACTCAGAGTTAGAACATGCGTCTGATTCGGAAGCCTTTAGCTTGGCCACCAATGACTGCTTGGCCTAACACTCACTTGTGTTGTGAGTGGATCTCTTATGGAATCCACACCACTTTCCTGTGTCCTTATTCATCTTCATGCTGTTGTTATTTTCTTTCTACTTCAGTGATTTATCCTGGGTCAACCTGTCTTTCCCTTGCTTCAGATTCGCGGATCCGAAATCTCTTTTTTATGTTTAAACTTCTGCTCAATATTGACAGTGTATCAGTACGTAGTGTCGAGCGAGGAGATGTCGAGGAACTCCATCTCATCTTGGATGTACCTTTATACAGTCATGGTACTTGAGTACCAAATTCTTATCAGAATCTTTGACATCCAACTTTGTGTGAAGGTTATGAAAAACATTGGTAAACTCGGGCACATCTTAGTCCCTACTGTTAACATTGCAATTTTTCAAAGTCTAGTCACTATTGTAGTTGTGTCTTTGATCCTCTCTTGTCTCTTAACCTATTGTTGAAGGTAATGGAGGGTTAAAATGTATTATTTTTTTATCATTTTTAAACCAAAATCCAAAGTCCAGTGCTCAAATTCCATTTGAATCCACTTTAAATCCTCCAAATTCAATTATGTTATGCTTTGTTATCTCACAGTCGGGTTCCTTTGTTATGCTCATGTAACGTTTAAACACTTCAAAACTCCTTTGTTACGCTTTGGGATGCTTTATTTATTTATCACTTTTCCACTTCAAAACCATTAATAGGACCTACTTCATCACAAATCGCAAATTCTTGATGCATTCGCTTACTCCTGCCTCCTTAAATCCCCGATTGCGATAACAATGGGACCCATTTTCCTGCTACATCACTTCGCTTATTGCGTATCACAAACCTATTGATAACCATCCATGTTTCCCCCTTTGATTGTGAAATTTTATAATCCTTCGATTGCGATATGTGATAAGCTTTGAGCCCCGATTTGTGATAACCCCTCCATCTTGCGATTGCGATATATCACATTACAATTTCGCCCCAATAATGTATTCACTCCGCTTCACTCTGTGATCATGATTGTGATATATTATTTTGCACTTACTCCTCTCGCTTATTATTCCATTCCCATGCCTTTTGCTTACTTTCCATTCCCATGCTTCACTTCACTCTCATAGCGACACGTGGCCAGTATCAGCACACTTTCAAAAGCATAGGCATGATTTCAAAGGTAGTAACAGGTTTTTTAGGAATTTCTGGCAGCACTTGTTTTAAAAGATTTTGATATCTACCAGAAAATATAACATCACCTCCTCAAAGCTCAAATACATATCTCTTATCTTGGTCAAGGTATTTATTGTTATTCGAATATTGAAAACATGTTTAAACAAGAGGTTTTTCTCACCTGAAAGTTTTTATCTTATAGTTGGTTACTCCTTTCAGTTAGCTACTCCTACACTTTGCGTTGTGTGCCAGACCAATCACTGTGGGAGACAACTTTTGGACATAATTGTAATGCAAGGAGAAAAGGGGTTGGTGGGTTGTTCATATTATTTCATACTGTGTGCTATATTGATTATATAATATCTCCAGATGCACTCTTGAGGACTCACAAACTGTGTGGTGTGTGTATTGTTTTCCATTCTATTTTTACATACTTTATCTGTCTTTCCAGATTTATCATAAAAGTTCTATTTTATACTTTCATTAGTCTTGTGAACCTCCAAGACATATGGATCTGTTTTTTTAAGTCTTGTTCCAAGTTTTCCTGATTCAGTATGAACTGAAGATTGTTCATAAGTCTTTGAGGTGGAATTAAATCTTGTTTCATGTTTTTATAAGTATTTTGATGTAGCATGCATGTTAATATGTTTTTGTCAATATTGATTCATCAAGCATTCCTGATTCATGAGGTCATGTTAGTCAGAAGCATTCCTTGTAATGGGATTCTTAAAATATAAAGTGAGATTCTTGTAAGTCTTTTAAAAGCATTATTTCACTATACAATTTAGATCTAAAATTTGTGTTACCCTTTCCTCTTAGAAGTGGGACTTTTTTTGACATATCCATTGTTGTCTTCCATTCTTCTAACCATCAGACTACAAACTCAAAATTTCTACCACATCATGCACCAGTGCCCTCATATGTGTGAGAGGTTCTTATCTGCTCAAAACCCATTTCACTGTGTATGATTTTCAACCACTTTCCATAAAACTCAAATCAAATTATAAGAAAATCCCTTGAGCTTAAGATGTGTCTGGTTAGGCGCTTGTCACAATCCAAGTGTTGATTCCAGGGCTAACATTTTTTGGTGCATCTTTCGAGAGACAAAGATCTTGAAACGAAGTATTCTCTCGAGTCTTTTGTTTTACTGTTCATGATCAATTCTTGATGGTGAACAAGAATTGGCAACTTGAAGAAGATTTTGATAATCATGATAAAGAATCTAGTGACAGATCCATAGTTTAAGAATGTCAAAAGCCTTTGCCGCCATCTTAGCTCAAAGGTTTTCTCCCTTAAATTTTTTGGCAATTCATGGTTTAGGCTAATCCGGTGCCTTCTACAAATGAATGGAAACATTGTCTTTTAAGGTTTTGAGGAGATGAATATGAACATCCCGCTAAGTACCTCATTGAATTTCATGAACTTGTGCACTTGATGGATTTGTTTCATGAAGATGTCCTAGTGAAAATATGTGTTTTTTCCCTTGATGGAGATGCGCGCAAATGGTTCTGGTCCTTACCTGCTGGTACTATTTCTTCTTTAAGGGAATTTCATGAAATGTTTCATCATTATTGTAAAGGAATATATTCATATGAGTTGTTGCTTGATAGTTGCTGTGAAGAATTTGAGTGTTATTTTTAGAATGATAAAGTAGATTCTTCTAGCAGTGTTATGGAAAATTTTTATGAAGAGTTTGAAAAAGGCATGGATCCAGATCAAATTCATATGGATCCAATTCTTCCTAGTACGTAGGATGAAGAATATGATGAGCATGATGTTCTTCCTTTGGAACCTGATATATTTATGCCATTTAGTTCTGCCAGTTTAAGTGACTGTAATGATTTTTCTATCCAAGAAATTAATCAACAACTTAAAGAAGGTTTTTTTGCCCTTAAATGTAGTAAAACACATGCAGTTAATGAGTTGTGGCAAGGAGGACAAGAGCAACCCGATTTTATTGACATAGCAAATTTTAAACAACAACAACTTGGTCTTTTAGATTAGCTATACATTCCTCATATTTTTCATGATCCGGTTGCTGATTGGATGGATTCATTTTCAGCAGGGGTCTCCAATATAGCATCACTTGAAATGACACACATGGTTTATAGCAGTGAGTACAGGTTTCTAGTTCATTTCTTACTACATATATTATATCCCTTGTGGGTCTTTTAAAACAATTGCATGCAATAGTTTCTCTCCATCGGTCAAATGATTTGATGGGTCGCATTGGAAATCAAGTCATACTTGATTATGCAAGTTTCAAAACAATTAGAAGTAGGAAGACTGCTAAGTCGGGTTGTTCGGAGAATTTTCTTTTGGTTTTAGATTGAAGTTTGACTTATGTATTTTAATGTGTTGAAATAAGTTTTTAAGTATGAGGGGTTTCCGCAGTGCATTATATTAGATATCATTTTTGCGATTCAACTGCGTTAATTTAGTCATTCATCTATGACTATTTCCATGAGAGGTAGTCGTAACTGACTAATTTATCATGAGTTTTGAATAGTCCACTTAGCACTCATTGCATCGGGTGATGCTCACAGTAAGAAAGAAGTGATCAAACTAGTGTTAAATGGGGTAGCAAGCTGGCGGGTTTTATTGTGGGGAAAACCCACGTTAAGTGCGCTTCAGCCAGAGGAGTTCTGGGATGGGTGACCTCCCGGGAAGTCCTGGTTACCGGGTGCAAGCCCCGGAAGTGATGATTGATGCTATGTGATTCATTTCACTAGTTTCAATCCCACTTCTTCACCCCTGTGAGCATCACTCGATGCAATGAGTGCTAAGTGGAATATTCAAAAATCATGAGAAATTAGTCAGTTACGACTACCTCTCATGGAAATGGTCATAGATGAATGACTAAATTAACGCATTTGAATCCCAAAATGATATTGAAATAAGTCACAGAAGATTTAAATTCAGCCCTTATGACTCCATTACCTACGATGCTACGTCGGTTTTGAGTTAATGACAGACTTTAAGCCGAGAAATAAGGGCTGGATAAGGCACTAGAACTACACTCCTTGAAGCCTCAAAAGGAGGGCTTCACCCCCAATAGGAGCCACTATTAGCACTGCAATTTTTCAAAGTATGGTCACTATTGTAGTTGTGTCTTTGATCCTCTCTTATCTCTTAACCTATGGTTGAAGGTCCTGGAGGGTTAAAATCTATTAGTTTTTTATAAATTTTAAACCAAAATCCAAAGTACAACTCTCAAATTCCATTTAAATCCACTTTAAACCCTCCAAATTCAATTATGTAATGCTTTGTTATCTCACCGTCGGGTTCCTTCGTTATGCTCATGTAGCATTTAAACATTTCAAAACTCCTTTGTTATGCTTTAGGCTGCTTTATTTATTTATTGATTTTTTGCTTTAAAACCATTAATAGGACCCACTTCATCACAAATCGCAAATTCTCAGTGCATTCACTTAATCCTGCCTCCTTAAATCCATAATTGCGATAACAGTGGGACCCATTTCCATGCCACGTCACTTCACTTATCGTGTATCACAAATCCTAGTGCTAACCATCCATGTTGCCTCCTCTGATTATGAAATTCGATAATCCTCTAATTGTGATATGTGATAAGCTCCGATCCCCAATTTTTCATAACCCCTCCATGTTGCGATTGCAATATATCACATTACAATTCTGCCCTAATAATGTATTCACTCCTCTCCACTTTGTGATCGCAATTATGATATATTTTTAATGAACTTACTCCTCCTACTTATTGTTGCATTCCCACACATTTCTCTTACTTTCCATTCCCGTGCTTCACTTCACTACCCTCTCCTCTCATCCCGACACCTAGCCAGTATCAACACGCTTTCGAAAGCATAGATAGAATTTCAGAGGTAGTTACAGGTTTTTTAGGAATTTCTGACAACACTTGTTTTAAAAGATTTTGATATCTATCAACAAATATAACAACACCTCCTCAAAGATCGAAGGAAAATCTCTTATCTTGGTCAGGGTATTTATTGGTATTTAAATATTGAAGACCTGATAAAACAAGAGATGTTTCTCACCTTAAATTTGGTTATCTTCCAGTTGGTTATAAGGGTAGATTTCACCTTTTATGGAGGCTTCTTACAGAACTTCTTTTTTGTATATATATATTGTGCATTGCAAGGATAAAATGGGTTGGTGGGTTGTTCATATTATTGTATATTATGTGGGATATTGAGTATATAATATATCCATATGCACTGTTGAGGACTCACAAAATGTGTGGTGTGTGTATTTTTTTCCCTTCTATTTTTACATACTTTATATGTCTTTCCATATTTTTCATAAAAGTTATATCTTATGTTTTTATTATTCTTATGAACCTCCAAGACATATGGATTTATTTTTGTAAGTCTTGTTCCAAGCTTTCCTGATTCAATATGATTTGAAGATTGTTCATTTAAGCATTCCTTGAGGTGGAATTAAACCTTGTTTCATGTTTTTATGTCTTTTGATCTAGCATGCATGTTAATCTGTTTTTGTCAGTCTTGATTCATCAAGCATTCCTGATTCATGAGGTTATGTTAGTCAGAAGCATTCCTTGTAATGGGATTCTTAAAATGTAAAGTGATATTCTTGTAAGTCATTCAAAAGCATTCTTTCGCTATACATTTTAGATCTAAAATTTATGTTACCCTTTCCTCTTAGCAGTTGGCTTCTGTTTTACATATCCACTGTTTGTCTTCCATTCTTCTAACCATCAGGCTACAAACTCAAACTTGCTACCACATCATGCACCAGTGCCCTCATATGCATGAGATATTCTTATATGCTCAAAACCCATTTCAGTTTGTATGATTTTCAACCACTTTCCAGAAAACTCAAATAAAATTATAATAAAATCCCTTGAGCTTAAGATGTGTCTGGTCAGGCGCTTGCTTTGCTGACTGTCTCACTCTGATCCTGGCAAGTTTGGTCCAATACTTAACCAATTCCCTGCACCTGACTGACCAGCCTTGCTCATGCATTCCTGGGCTAATTGAGCACCTATTAATTAGGAAATTTCCATCAATGGATTATGAAATACGTCCAAGGAGTTATGATAGCATCATGCATGACCTGTACAATTTTTTAATTATACAATTGATAGTTATCTTCCCTTTAACTCCAATCTCAACTGGGCCTTCCTTAGAACTAACATGAAACAACTATTTAGAGTGATTTTTTAGTTATCTGATTGGTCACTTCATGTGAATTAAATTATATTTACTTCATTGGACCTATCACTATCTCATCTATCATTTAGAACTAGTTAAACTGATTTTAACTCAAATAATTGAGTTAACTAATTACAACTAAAAATAAACTACAACTAGACCCCCTAAAATTTAGAGTCGACTCTATGTTCCTCCATTTTGACCCTCAACTTGAATTGACTGAGTTAACTAAGTCTTCCTGACTCATTAACACTTACAAGTTTTCATGTGATGTGGAATTACAATTTACTTCTAATTTAATTAAGGGGAAATGAAATTATAAGCCCCATGGGGGTTCCATTCTTGTTGCCAATTTCAACACTCCCTCACAAGAAAGGGATTGTCTATTACCCCGATCCTACCTATGTGGAAATTGAATATTATTCTTGACAGTGAATTCGTCAAGATGTCTGCATCCGGCTCCTCCGTGGGAATAAACTCTAATGACATAATCTGCCTCTGCACACAATCTCTGAGATGGTGATATTGGATATCAATATGCTTGGACTTGTCATGAAAAACTAGATTAACCAAGATTTTCGTGAAACTATAGTTATCACATTAAATCATCTTCGGATCCATTTTTCGACCAAATAAACCAACAAGTATCTTCCTCATCCAGATGGCCTCATATGCTTCCTGACTGGCCGCCATGTACTCTTCCTCTGTTGAACTGAGTGCAATCTCTCTTTGTTTCCTATTTTACCAGGAAACTGTTGTTTATCCTATGTTGAATACACCCCCTGATGTTTTCTTCCCGTTGGATAGACTTCCTGCCCAATCTGTGTCGATGAAGCCTTGAATCTTCACTCCATATGTTTATTTGTACCATATCCTATACTTTGTAGTGCTTCTGAGTTATCTCAACACATTCTTTTTGGTCTTCCAAAAGGGCTTGGTAGGCTTAACCATAGCTTGACTAAGTTGGTTAACTATATAGGATATGTATGGTCGTGTGTTCACCAAATACATGAGTGTAAAACACAAGCTTATTGTAAACAGTAGCATCTACTACCTTGCCTAAATTATTATCCTTCTTCCTCCAGTTTCTTGCTAGATGAGTATCCATGGGTTTGTTTCCCTCCATGTGGAACTTCTTGAGAATCTCACTTGCATACTTTCCCTGAGATACAAATAGCTCCATATCTCTTTTTCAAATCTCCAATCCCAAGAAATAGTGCAAGAGCCCCATGTCCTTCATCTCAAATTATCTTGCAATATCCTATTTGCAAGACTTGATATGTTTCTCATCACTTGTCAGTATAAAATCACTGACATAAAGTTCAATGATCAAAATCTTACCTTCTACCACAATATGGTAAAGGTTCACATCTTCTTCACTCTTGGTGAAGCCCAACTCGGTGAAATAGTTGTAGATCCTTGTGTATCAAGCACGAGGTATTGCTTCATCCCATACAACGCTCTCTTGAATCAACACACATGCGAATATTTGTCTAAGGTATCAAAACCTTTTGGCTTCTCAATGTACACCTCTTCCTCAATCCCCCCATTGAGGAATGTTTTCTTTACATCCATCTAATATTTCTTCCATCCCATCTCTGTTGAGAGTACAACGATGGATCTTATTGGTGAGTACCTTGAGACTGGTGCAAAAGTTTCATCATAATAAATCCCCTCCACCTGAGAGAACCCTCTGCCCATAAATTTTTCCTTGTGTTTCTCCACACTTCCATATGCTGCCTCCTTCACCTTGTATATCCACCTGGTTCCTACAAATTAATTCCCTTATGGTATTGGGACAACTTCCCATGCATTGTTTCTGATAATGGAGTCATACTCCTCAACCATGGAATCAACCCAAATTGGTTGTTGCATGGCTTCCTCAAAAGAGGATGGTTCTATCTCTGCACCTTCTCTCATAAGAGCCATGTATCGAGTGTACTGCTCTGGGAACCTTCTCTTTCTGCACTGTGATGTGGGTGCTTCAACGTTCTCTCTAGCATCAAGCAACAACCTATCAACCTCTCTGGTGCACTTCCTTATGTCTTGGGATGTCTCTTCATGAGTGGGTGCTTCCATTCTCTACACCTCTTCTTGTGGTTGCTCCACATCTTAAGGTTCTTATTTTGGATCCAATATCTCCTCAACTACATGCAACTGAAGCTCCTTCTCAAGGGAAATTTTCATGGCCTTCTCTTCATCGAATTTCACATCTCTTCTGAAAACTGTCATCATGTGTGTTGGAAAGTAAAACTGATAGTTATGAGGTGTATATGTGTACCCCAAAAATATCCCCAACTCAACTATTGGCTCTAGCTTCTTCCTAGTATCTTTGGTTACATGGAAATAAATTGATGAACCAAAAATTTTAAAATGCGACACATATGGTCTTTTACCTAAAAATTATTCCTTTGGTGTACTCATCCCTAGTATCTGATGTGGACTTATGTTTTGCACAAATACTGTTGTATTGCATGCTTCCACCCACATATGCAACAGTAGGCCCTGATCATGCAACATAGCTCATGATGATCGCACAATAGTTTTATTCTTCCTTTCTGCAACCCCATTCTGTTGTGGGTTATGAGGTGCTATCAATTCCCTTCGAAATCCTTTTGAAGCAAAAAAGTCACTTGAATTTGTTAGAGACGTGTTCTTTACAATTTTCATTCCTCAAACATGTGTTATTGTCAATATTTCAATGATCAAACATACTCTTTCAGTTAATTTGCTAGTAGTCATAGGTAAAAAAAATTGGTCTTTTCAAACAAGTTTTCAAAATAAATTTTGGTCACTGAAGGAGCCTTGGTTAGAAATGTTGCTCCCCTCATCTCATCCATGGCCACAATTACTTTAAAGTTCATCCCATTCATTATCATTTAGAATTATTAGGTCATTCACTCCATCTCATCTAGGTTTGTTGTCTAGGTTTCATTGTTTTGCCTTTGGAAAGTCCAATTTTTCATCAAACAAAGAAAACAATCCTTCATTTTCACCATATACGTCTTCTAAAGGGAGTTAGCATAATTAGCTCAATAAAGTAAGCCAAGTTGTCTTATTTCAAAATTTGTTTCAAAGTCAAAATATTTCAAAAGGAAAAATTGTCTTATTGTTTTCACTACAGGACAAAAAATTCATTTCAAATCTTATAAAGGACAAAAGAAGCTCATCTAAAAACATTATTCTCTTTTTTTTGTGTGGTAGAGCTCCTCTCTTACTTCCATTACACTCCTTAGTAGTCAAGGGTTCGAAACAAAGGTAGAAAATACTCCAAGGAACACAGTGTTACGTTTTTGAAGCCATTTGTTACACTTCTAGAGTCTGTTGCTACACTTTTAGAGCATGTTGTTACGCTTCTATAACTTCTGCTACACTTATAGAGCCTTCTTCTATGCTTCTAGAGCCTGTTTCTATGCTTTTAGAGCCTTTTTTATGCTTCTTGAGGAATTTGTTATGTTTCTGTAACTTCTGTTACGCTTTTGGAGACAGTTGTTACGCTTTTGTAGTTTGTTGTTACGCTTCTGGAAAGAGTGCAGAATTAGGGTTTTTGCTCCTAATATATCTTCACTTCTTCATGTCATTGAAATATTCCAGTGGAATAAACCCTAACCCTCCCATCTAATACTATCCTACACCTCCCACATACATCATACTCCCATCTCCCACCATCCATATCCTTCCTAATATAAATTTTCTCCAAAACCTAATTTCTAGCTAGTTTTCACAGTGATAAATTGGGAAATTCCTTTGTTTCCCTCATTTGACCACCTTCTTCACATCCATTTCACTTGATTTCACTCATATCATGGAGCTAACATGTAAGAAAATATCCTGAATTTTTTGTATAATTTTCCTTGGCTCCAAGGCCCTTCATCTCACCCTCTAATCCTTCCCCATCCCTATGCTCTGTTTTTCCTAAATTACACTACACATATCCATCCCACTAACACACTACAATTTCATCCTTTCACTAATATACAAGATAGAGAGTGAGAAGAAAAACCTTAATGGAGGGTGCCACCTCATATTAGAACCCTTCAACATGCATGAAATCAATGCTTCACCCTTGACCAAAAGATGTTTTGAGAGGACTGGATGTTTGAGGTTTTGTGAAAAGCTCATGGAGGAAGGATATCATCTTCAACTTACAAGATTATTTTATTCTAATCTCAACATGGTAAAGGTCATCATTGTAGGTGTAGAGTTTAACCTATCAGCAGATTTTATTTCTTCAGCAACAGGTATTCCTAGTCATCGAGAGAAGTGGCTCAAAGGCATGGATTTAGACCTTAAATATTACAAACAATTTCTCAAACCTCATGCTAGAGAGGAACCATAGTACCACTTCCCTTTTAGACACCTCCATAAAAAATATGCTCCTTTGATGATGTTACTAATAAAATATTTCACATGTGAAGGAATATTTTTAAGGCTGTATAGGTACCATATCAGGTTGTTGATGCATTTAACCTCTATCAAATCACTTGATTTTCCACATTACTTGTACAGGAGTTTGATCAAAATGACTAATAAGGTTTC